>JAPWDM010000008.1:24870597-25393779 GCA_035578155.1 Brachynemurus nebulosus
TATATCTATATATATATATATATATATATATATATATATATAATATATATGTATATATACTTATCTATATATATTTATATATGTAGGTAGCCAACATCAAAGGGTGTAATTAGCCTAAATCTTAAGTTCATACTGATGAAAACACAGATTTAAATACGTTTTTTTTTTGTGTCTTCAAAAATTGGGACTTTTCAGATACGAGGTTGAGAAAGAGTACGCGCGATATGTAGTAATGTTATTCTAAGCTTTACTATGTCTATTCTATCTTATTCTATAAGTAGTTTTTTTACGTTCATGCGTGACAGAGGAAGATAATTAGATGTAATTATGCTAGACAATGAACAAATGAAATTTATTTGGGTGCATCGATCGGAAATAATATGAATTTTGGCAGACTAATTGCATATACGAAAAAAATCGTTAATATTTCCCTGAACTTTATAAAAATCATTTTTTCCAAGAAAAGAGAAGTATTTTCTTATAAGTAATATCTCTGTTTTCCTAATACAATTTCAAAAAGGTCAAAAATAAAACAGTTTAAAAAAATTTTTCTTTTTAACTTACTTAAATTTTAACTAATATTTTTTTTATGTATACCTCGTTTATTTTCATTATGATAAAATATTTAATTTGTCAGCTTTCACTTAAAATTAAATTTTAGTTCTACCAGCTAGCTTTCGGTCGATTTAACCATCTTCAGGTATATTTTGAACTGACATAATATTGACAAATTAAAAATTTCACCTGTAATTATTATGGATTTTCACAAAGTAAAATTATCAATTAATTACGTTAATGATTTTGCTTCTGCTAAAATTTATTTCAAAATTTTAATATACACTAAGTAATAAACTGGAAGGGATATTAGAATTTTTGGAGATTTACTTAACACATATACAGTCCGAGCATTTTCACAGTAAACGTTCCCAGGGCCCGGCAATATTTTTAAAGAAACTTTTAAACAAATAGATAAAATAATTTAACATGTGTAAACATACGTACATGTACATTGATATTTTTAATAAAATTAATAACAGGAAGTAAGATAATAAACTGGTAAAAATAAATATTAAAGAAAACTAATATTATAAAATATATTTTATAAATATTTTAAGTGTTTTGTTTATTCTAAAAATGTTTATAGAAACCAACAACACAGTATGTTTGTTTTGTAAATACTTGTTTGTAGCAACATCGCACACATAATGTGTAATCATTGATCGCGATCGGCCTCTGCGGTTATTGTGACTATTTTCGGATGCCGAAAACGTGGACAGTAGAGTGTTAATAATCCCATTCTGAATTTTCCGCCCATCTTCTAAATGCAAGATATAATAATGAGTTAACGGAAATGCCCTTTTTTGTTTCCAGGTTAAAAATCAAGACAGTTGTCTTGCGTATCAAGCGGCGAAACTTCGTGAACAACGACGATTGATTCGTGAACAGTCGGCCACAATTACCGAGATGAAAAAACGTCTTGACGAATGGAATCGCAAGTTTACTGATTTGGCAACCGAAGTGACAAAAGCGCGCGAAAAACAAACAGACAACAAAGCGTCACAAACCAATGAAACAGACTCCACGTCAGCTTCGTCGGCCATCTTGAAAGATTTAAATATCACAGTGCCACCATTAGTACTATCGGAATTTCGTTCTGAAGTACGCAACACATCGCCAAAAGTATCACTAGCGATATTTGATGAACTGAAACTATATTCAAAGATAGATAATTCGAATAATTTAAAATCTAGTACTGACAACATTAGATCATTTAAATCGCCCGATTTGGATCAGTATTTAAAATCGATCCATTTACGTAATCGTCGTACAACCATTTCCGATTTTCGAACAGACAATGAAAAAGAGAAATTGATCATAGATCCAACGACAGAATCCAATGAAATCAATTCACGAAAACGTAAAGTGATCGATCTAATACAAAATATTGCCAATTCAAAAGTCCCCAAAAAGGCAACGACAAATATTTCGGCCGTAAATAATGAAATTAAACGAGTTATTACAAAATTTTCACACCGAAACAGCGCCACTCATTATACGGTGAATAGTGATGACGATCTGTCAAATGTACCGAGAATTTTAGAACGGATAAGAGCTCGTAAACGTGTACTAAGAAATTCCGATATATTCGATGAAATACCGACAAAAGTTCGAGTAGCAACTCGAGATCGTTAAAATGAAAAATCTTAATATAACTGCAGTATAAATCATTATTTTCATTTGAATTATTGCAATTTGTATCGATTGCGCATGTGCGTGCATATATAATTGTGTCTATAGCCCATGTGTTGATGGCATAGATGTAGACGATTCTTTCGAAGTATGAAGAATCATAACAATTGACATTATCTATTATAATTTTTATTAATGAACGGATATTTTTTTTAAAGGAAGAGTACGTAGTTGTAAACCAAAATTCACCCAAAAAAAAAAATTTTTTTTTCAAGTTAATTTTTTTTAAATTTTGGCAAATTGTTCACTTGAAAATATGTATATTTATTTAATAGATTCGAGCATTACTTGCGAATTTTTTACTTTGTAGATTGGGAATCGTAAAACTTAGATACACGAACTAGTGATAAAAAAGGGAATATGTATATAACCCAAATAAATATTAGTTTTTTTTTTTCTGGTAGTATATGGAAACTTAATTATGACAGTAAAAACCCTTCCAATTTGTAAATTTGAATAAAAAAATAAATAAATTTTAAAACAAAACTTTAAATAAACCCGTTATTATTTGCTGACGTAACTGGACATGGAAGCACATTCCAGAAGAAACAACAGAAATAAGCAAACTTTATTTCCTTTCATAGTTTACTCATAAACGTCATAAGCATATGACTTTTGCACTGTCATAAAAATATGACTGTTTTTTTTATTAATTTTATTCTATTTTGATATTTATTTATATTTATCATAAATGATAATAATTAGAAGCCCTAGTGTCAAGATTAAGTACTAGTTATGCCAAAATACGTCACAACATCTGCGGTTTTTAATTTGCTGACCGTTTTTTGTTCTATAATTTTTCAATAGTAGTGTATTTCAGAAGTTAAGAATTTATATCGTGAAAAACCAGAGAAAAAATATTTAACGGGCGAAAGAGCAGTGCAAGTTTCATTTCGTAATGTTACAAAACATTTTTCTCTGGCGAATGTAAAATTGTTGGGGAATCCCCGTTGTTTTTCTGGCGAACACTCCCATTTCTTTTTCTTATATGTTAATTATTTATTGTTAATTGAAAATGATGGAATTAATAAAATTTAAAATTTTAGAAGTATTTCTTGTTATATTGTATTAGTCACAATTTGATAAAAATTAAAATATGTGTGTATGTGTGTCTAGTTTAAGTTTTGTTTTTAAAAAATTTGTGTTATTTTTTTTATGTTGTTGTAGCATAAATCTCATATTAAACTGGAAAATTTATAATCTCAAATGTTTAATTAAAAAAAAAATAAATAAATAATAAAAAAAATAAGTAATAAGTATTTATTTGTGGATTTTCATTATGATTGACAAAATTATTCCTATTAAAATTCTAATTTTTGGGACATTCCATTTAAAATCAACCAAAAATAAATAGTTTTCAACTTGACTATCCCAGTTTTCTTTGAAACTTTGGTTAATTGTACTGTTTAGAATCCTGATTTCAAATATGATTTTTAAAAAATTCTAACTCTTATAGTTTTTGAGTTATATAATCTTGAAAATCGCAAAATATCACTTTTTTTTACTCGCGTTCAGCATTACAAAATGTTCCAAGTTCAATGGGGTATTTGACAATTTTTTAAAAACCATCTTAGTGTGTTTATTACTTCTTACTAAGCTCATAATACACATTTTTAAATTATTTTGTACTATATTTTTAATAAAAATCACCGATAAAATTTCAGTTTTTAAAAAGACCACCAAAACGATGCTTTCTCTCTCTTTCAAATCGTATGACGTCATTGGCTCTAAAACATTGAATTGGTGGTGGTTTTACCTGTGATAGTTGTGTTATTTTTAGAATTTAATCCTGAATCGCGACGTAATTGGACATATCCAACTGCGTCGTCTCCGTAAGATTCTCTGGATGCACTGCCACAATTCAAAGTTTTATAAAGACTGTATATTCACAATGTCGTTTTTACATTTTTTATTTCGACGGATTAAAAATCAGGATTATTTTTAAAAAATAAGCCTATCATTAATGCGTTTATTCTTGGCAAATTGTTACTATCAGCTTTAATAAAATTTTCTTCCATTTTATAACGGTTAAACAAGGTTGAGTGTAAATGGTTAAATACGTTTTAAATTGTCAAATAATTTTAAAAAAATAATGAAAAATTTCTTTCATATGTTACAAAAAAAGTAAACAGTTTTTTTCCTAACTACAAAATAATACAGCGAGCTTGTGACGTAAGCTGCTTTTGCTTGATGTTTTTGATTACGTCATTTTTAACGTAAATTTTGTAATTTTATTTAATTAAAATTTTTATATTTTTGAATGAAATAACTTCTAAAAAAGCAATATTCAGTATCATTATGACTCGAGTAATTATTTAAAAATCAAAATAGATATTTTTTCAACTACTGTCAAATATCCCATGTACTTGATAGCTCATTTTAAAGATTATACGGTACTTGACTGTATTCAAAATTTGTTTTAAAAGTTGAATAAGTTGAATAATTTTATGTATTATCTCAAAGTAGATTAAGATAGGTATGCCGACGCACAGATCTTGATGACGTAGTGGCGAATTATATATATACAGACTGAGTTTTTTGAGAGTTGCCATTTTTACTACAGCCAAACCGTTGATTTAATTGAGAAATTATTCAAATAAGAGTTGCAGATATCGACGGGACAACCGATTGCTATAGTCAGGATCTTTATGTCTTAGCTCTTATCAACGGTTTGACTGTAATAAAAATGGTAACCATAGAACACTAGAAGCAAACTAATATCAAAAAAGTGTAGCTCGCTTGGAGTCATTTGTAGGTCTGTCACAGCTTAAGGCATTTAGTCAGTCGGTATCGGTCAACGAATCCACTACGATTGTTATGTATTGTAAGACCTTTGTTACTTGACCTGCACGTTGCTCTATCTCATAATACATGTTTTGTAATTGTGTGTGTGAATACGCACATAGAAGCAAACATCAAACCAACACCACTACAAGCAGTGTGTACTCACACAACATAGTAATGCGAAATGGGGAAGATTTTACGTCACTTTTGTGCTACACTCGAAATACTAACTATCATAATAGTTAGTATTCCGAGCCCCTGGCCCCTTGATGGTAACTCTCAAAAAACTCAAACTGTATAAATATAATAATAAGTAATTGTAATGTTGTCTTTTTTTAAAAATTCAAATATGTGACGTATTATAACGTAGATGGCGAAATGCGCAAAAAAACCTTATTTCGGTTCTGAATGTAGAGTACCTATCTTAATCTACTATGGTATTATCCTTAAATATATTCAGTTTTAGCAGTGACAAATAAAAATATTCTTTAATTATTTAAAAATTCTATTTTGAAAATTATAAATTTTTAACCTTCACTTAAATGACTAAAAACGCGGTGATATTTGAAAATGACGTCATTTTTTATAGCAAATATTATTACTGTAGTTACGTTTTGTCTATGACAAATTGCATTTTCATTTTGACATTTTTACAATTCTAATTGATCAAGAGAAGTTGTCTTTCTTTGTAATTTATTTTAAACTTTTTGGTTTGCAATTAATTTTACACTCAAATCAGATTGATGGAAGGAATACACCGTCACTTAATTAATACGTAAAATATCCTTATCAACTTGTTTTAAATATTATGTTAAAAATGCTTTTATTTTTTGCTACAATTTTAATGTTACGTAAAGTCGTAAAACTGTTTTCTTAAAGTGCATTTAATACTTGTAGGGCTTCATGAAAATTTTACGGTGATGATGCTATTCGTTACATCCAATTGAAACCAGAGGGGATCATCATCATAAGTGTCAAATTTTGCTTGAAGATAAAATAAAAATCCAGAACATATGTATTCTTATTCTGTTACATTAGCTGTAAATGAAGAAGATAACAAAGTAGAAAGTTTTAAATACCACTAAAGGTCCGTCCACACGGCTCAAGCTTTACCACCGACTTACTTGCGCAAACCAGGTTTGTGGAAGTAAACCATGGGGAGTTCAGTTAAATTAGAACGTACGTATGTATCGTATGTACAGTGGACCACCTCAACAAGAAACATCTCCCTCTTTCTCTATGTATATATATATAATATGTATATATATAGAGAGAGAGATGTTTCATGTTGAGATGGTCCACTGTATGTCCATCTTCGTCCTTTTCCCCTTGGCAGCTGGCCCCCGCAACGTCTAAGATCTCTAATTGTAAGATCTAAATTTAGCGCTCTCTATTCAAAATTAACTTAAACAAAATATGCGCGCTTGCGCTATAAAAAAAATATATGTATGTATAAAAAAAAATTACACGTGGCCACATGTTTAAAATTTTTTGGTTATATACGTGTAGGTTATGTATGCAATATAAATAATGAAAATAAAGTATGAAAATAAGTTTTTTCCGATTTTCTACCTAATAGAAATTAAATAAGTGTTAAAAAAGAGTTTATAATATATTTTTAAAATAAATTATTTGCTTTTTGTACTTGAGTATTAATCATCAAAATATGTAGGTAAGTTATAATGAAATTTCTTATGTTTATTTTCATTTAAATTAATAATTAAGAATTTTTATTTTCATAATTTTTATTTAAAATAATGCATGTTAAGAATTGTATAAAATAATTTAATCCATATTAATTATTAAAAATTTAATTTAAAAATCACGGTTTTCATGATTGCCTAACTGTCCGTTTGACCTTGCACAGGTCAAAATTTGAACGCCACTTCTATTATCGCAAAATATTATTTTATTGTATTTAGAGCAATTTCTGTTTGATATTAACAAAATTTATTACATTATTAAGTTATTATTTAACCAAATTCTTCGGTGGTGCCGGATTTACCACTGTGGAAGCTCCGGGGCGGGTGGGCGGTCTCCCAAGTACTTGACATGTTGAAACCCTTTAGTACTTTTGTGAATGCCCGCGCTTGTAATTTAATATAATTATGAATTACGTTTCTAATATCTAATAAATATTCTGTTTCAGATGAATATTTCGGATATCCGAAAATGTATTGTGAGCAAGAATCCAAAGAGTGGCTGAAAATTTCACTGTTTTCCACATTGTTTCGACAGGTAATTATAACAGTTAATAAATAAAGCCAGTTATTATACTATATTATAGTCAATTATTGTATTTTAGATGTAAAAAATGGTTGACTTTATTCAAAATCGAAGATCTATGCTGTGTATTTGTTCGGAAAAGGTACTCTTTCATCAACTTCACTTCTCCGTGTCCAAATTCATCGCTACCCGGTATTTCTATTTGAAGCACTGGAGAAATAAAATTGAAGTAGTCAAGTTTAGAATTAATATAAAAATAATGACTCATATTAATTTCAATAAATCTTAGAAGATTGTAAAGCAACTTAACAACTTCTACTGTGGTATTAAAAGAAATCAAACATTAGAATGTTTGTTCTGAATCCTTTTTAACTATTAACGTTTAATAATATTGTTAAAAACACAATTAGCTAATAAGTCAATTTGTTGTACAAATTTTGTTCCAACTGCAGTGGCGTAGCTAGGCGTGGGCGGTATGGGCCCACGCCCACGACCTCGCACTTATAGGGGCCTCGCGAGTGGCTGTTTTTCGTTTTTTTTTTTTTGCTCGTCGCCTAATTTTTAAGACAGAAATTTTAAAAAGGAAATTAAAGGGGGCCTCGCAAAAATTATCTTGCCCACGTCCCATTTTCGTCTTGCTACGCCACTGTCCAACTGCAGGCAATATTATAGGAATTTTTATAAATAACGACAAAAAACTTGCAGGTTGTTGTTATTTCTAAAAATTCCTTGGTAAATTTGTGTTAAACTCTCAATGAACTTGCATAAAATTTTACAGAATGTAGTTAGTTTATTGTGGTCGTAGGACTAGCACATTGTAAACTTCTAAAGACTAACGAATGATTTTTGGAAGTTATTTTTAAATATATAATACACAAAATGTAAAAATTTGAATTAATTCTGCCATTATAGTATATTATAAAGTAAAAATTATTGTTTAACATGCAATTAATGGGAAAATTCCCAGAAAAGACCGAAAATCAACACTTTGAATCACAAATTAGCTTAGAATAAATAAATATCTTCTTCTAAAACACTTATTTTAAAAAACTTTAGCAACATTCGAAGAATAAGATCAACAAAAACTTACGAACAGTATTTTAGTATGTAATTTAGTTTTAAAAACTGAGAAATTTATCCAAAATTAATGTTAGTCATACTAAATATTAGATGAACATCCATTTTTTAATATATATTTTTAATCTGTGAAATGAGTGTTCTCATTGTCAGTGTAAATTTAAAATTAAAATTAACACGTTCATTGCCAATCACGCGATATCACGTGATACAGTTACTTTACTATATGGCGAATAACGCGATATCGCGGGACAAATATAAGGATCTACTTATTTAACTAAAATATTTGGCCATCTCACAAAGTCTCTGTTTTTAGCTTGGTAATAAACGTGTTAAAAACAGAAAATTTAAAAAAAAAAATTGACAAAATATAAAGGAAAGCAAATAAGTTTGCAAAACAAAAATTTCATAATTAATAAACTTTAATTTGCGACAATAATTTCATTGATAAATTTGGGATTTAATAGTTTTTGAATCCCTTTAACTGCGGCAGTCAGTTTAATTTTAAAATGCGTAGTAAATTTATTTTTAAAAATACGTGATGTTGTTTCTTTAACATAATAATATAATGTTTTTGTTAAATTTCTCTGTCCAAAATTTTGTTTAATATTTAACTGTGGATTGAAAATTATGTAGTAAAAGATTTTTAGACCAATACTTTTATAATCGAATTTTTTTTTTATTTGAATGTAATTATTTTAATAATTTTTACTAAAATTAATGTAACTTTTTAAATGGTTGTAAGAAAATTTGAGAAAAATAAAAATAACTTTCTTTTTACATGTTGCATTTTATTTATAGGTATAAAACATTAAATTTACAGATTTAAAAAAAAGAGTATAATTATATAATTTGAATTTGGCGCGTTAAATTGTCTGTTTGGCCTACTGGGAAAATTACGAATAATCTATTTCAGGTGCCATTTTTAATGCTCCCCCGTTCGCCTCTCGGCAGCTAAGCATTGAAAAATACGTACCCCGAAAACGTCTACAAGCTCATAATGGTAACGTATACGTACATACATTTTTAGATCATTGAGTGAGGTATACCTGAAGTAAACATGTACGTTTGGACGGGAAAATACGTACACATGTTTATTTGCACAAACCTGGTTTGCGCAAGTAAGTCGGTGGTAAAGCTTGAGCGTGTGGACGGACCCTTAAACTGGGCATGATGACTGCTGAATACTGTGTACAAATTTAAAACCGTGTTAACATGAATGAAAGCGACACCTGTTTGAGTTAAATCGTGACGTTCATTTAAAATTGAACAGTGGTTTTTTCAAGATTTTTAAAAATTTAACAAAAATTAACTAATTTATACGTAAGAACAAAGCATTTAGAATCATTTCTCAATTGTAGTCAAGTACCCTATTTAATGGGCTTTAATTTGGTACCAATCTTGAACATTTTAAAAAAAAAAATTTATTTGTGCAAATCTCAAAAATTGTTTTTGATTTTTTTTTTTTAGATAGTGTTTTTTGAAAATTATGAAAATAATATATATTTATAATGGTGACTTGGGAAATACACCATAAAAATTTCAAAGTGGGACCATGATGGAATTAGCAGTTATGATAAAAAATGCATTTTAGTATGAGCTTTGGTGTAGCATAAGTAGATAGACTAAACAATATATTGTATTTTTCTGAACAGTGTAAGTATACTCGAAATTTATCAAAAAATTAATTTTTTATACAGTTATTTTTAAGCACTCTTTTCTGCGGTTAATACATACTAGACTTGTGTAGTTCGTGAACGAACTAGTTCAAAAGAGCGTTCTTACAAGTGATCTGAACGAACTAGTTCATCATCAATTCCACTCTTTGTTCGTTAGTTCAATTTTTGGATCACTAGAGACACTGACTTGTAGGTATTATATCTATGGTAAGTATCGTAGGTATGTAGCTATCAATGCTTATCACTTATCATATAATTATGTTCTATGAGGATCTAGTGAACTAAATTATTTTGGTAGTTCAGTAGTTCAGTTAGTTACTTTGTTCGTTCAGTTCAGTAAGTTCATTAGTTCGCGAAGTAATTGTAAAAAGTACTATTAAATCAAGGTAGTGTTTACCGTTGCAGAGCGCACAAAAATAAAGACATATAAATGAACATTTTAAATAATTTTGTAAATATTGTCACATATTGCTTTTTGGCTTTTTTTTTTAAAAACACCTATTATAAAAAAATAAAGACACACAAATGAGCATTGTAAAATCAGGTAAATTTGTTATTATTAGACATTTCCTCATATCGAAATTCTTCGCTCCCGATATGGGAAAATTGTCAAAAATAAAAGATTACTAGTTTAAAAAAATCTTAAATCTTTAAGATAAAAACGTCAGAAAAAGGAACTAACTAAAGAACTAAATTAATGCAGTTCATAATCATCACTGTTGATTCAGAACTGTGAACTAACGAACTAAAAGAACGAACTAGTTCATTAAAGAACTATGAACTAAACTGAGCGCTCTTACAAGTGAACTAAAATGCGCAAGCCTAATACATACACTATACTCAATAAATTATTTATTACTCAAAAAGCGCATCTTCAATTTTGATGAAATTTGGTGTGCATCGGTTGTGCATTTAACCATTTCAAACGTAGATTCATATCTTCTGAAAAAACTAAATTTAACAAAATGTAAATTATGTATTTTTAGAAAAAGAAATGCTAATTGCAAAACTAAAAGATTTTCATACTATGAAATATTGTCAATTACAGATGCTTTTCTATTACACAAATAATACATTTTTAAAAATATTATATTACAAAAATATAATAAAAAATTTAAACGTCAAAATTAAAAGAAATTTAAATAATAATAATATATTTATGTATAATATCTATTATTAATAATTAATAATAATGAAATAAATTGAAATAAAACCTTTAACCCCATATGGTTTTACAAACAATAGTAGCGCCAAACAGCATGTCCGACATATATGTACGTTCAACTCATTCAACATTTCCAGTTCCATCAAAATAGTCGCATTTGCGCAAAACGAACCAAGTTCCTCCAAAGAGAGAGCTAGAACTAATATTGTTGTGCCGTGATGTTGGGACATGTTTTCATATCCAGATTGGCCATATATTTATTATACTACATATATTTTATATATATATATATATATATATATATATACATATATATATATATATATATATATATATATATATATATATATATATATATATATATATATATATATATGTATATATATATATATATATATATATATACATATATATATATATATATATATATATATATATATATATATATATATATATATATATATATATATATATAGGGTCTATAGGCTGTATAAGGGTCCGTCCACACGCTCAAGCTTTACCACCGACTTACTTGCGCAAGCCAGGTTTGTGGAAGTAAGTCGCTGGTAAAGCTTGAGCCGTGTGGACGGGCCTTTAGGCTAATTTTCAGCTGAAAAATTCGAAAAAAATGGCGAACAAAGAGCTTATTCAAACTCTGTCAGATTTGGAAAAAATCCCGCTTCAGATGGAATTTGAGGATAAATTGTTAACAACAGATGATGAAGTTTTAACCAAGATAAAAACTGAGACATGTGGATCTGTAGAAGAAACTTCAGTCGCTGTAATAGAGAAAGTAGAAAATAAAGAGGTTACAAAGACTTTTGAACCATTTGGTATAAAAGTGGAACAGGAAGAAATTTTGTTAAAAATAAATGAAACAAATAATGAAGTTTTAAACAAAATAAAAACTGAAACATATGAGCCCGTAGATGAAAGTGAAATGAAATTTGAAGATCAACACCCAGGTGACTTAAATAGTTTAAATCATTTACACTCTGAAATCAAAATCGACGACGATGTAATAAACTTGGAACATGAAATGATCCGTAACAGTAAGAAGCAATTCGAGTGTAATATGTGTTCTAAAATCCTTTCTACATTACGTACTTTGAAAGCACATCAAAGAATTCATACCGGAGAAAAACCATACAGATGTGATGTATGTTTCAAAACATTTACTAATTCATGCAATTTAAAAAAACATGAAAAAGTTCATACCGGAGAAAAACCATACAGATGTGACGTATGTTTTAAAACATTTACACAGTCAAGCAGTTTAAATAGACATTGGCAAGTTCATACCGGAGAAAAACCTTACAAATGTAATTTTTGTCCCAAAATGTTTTGTAATTTAAATTCCTTAAGATATCATGAAAGCAGACACACAGGAGAAAAACCATACAAATGTAATTTATGCGCCAGAACCTTTTCGTGGCCAGGTGATCTGAAACAACATGAAAACACACACACAGGCGAGAAGCCGTTCAAATGTAGTACATGTAATAAACGATTTGCTCGAGAAATTGTTTTACGGAGACATGAACGAATACATACTGAAGAAAAACCGTTCAAAACCCCTCACCAAATTCAAACGTGTGATTTGGTAGATGATCCATCGGTCCAAAAAATGGAAGATAACGGCGTTATAGAATTTGTAGCAGTTCCTGTTAAAATGGAACATGAAGAAAATTCGTTGCAATCAAATGATGACGTTTTAAACACAATAAAAGTGGAAAAATGTGATTCAGTATATGAAAGTGAAGAAAAATTAAAATTTGAAGAGGAACATCCTAGTGACTTGGATATTTTGTCTAACGAAGTTAAAACCGAAGCTAACACAGATTTGGAATGTGAAAAACAATTCAAGTGTAATTTATGTTGGAAAACATTTTCTAAGCCCAACTATTTAAAAAGACATGAAAGAATACACACCAGAGAAAAACTATACAAATGTAATGTATGCTTTAAAACATTTTCACACGCGTGCTATTTGAAAATACATTACAGAACACATAGCGGAGAAAAACCATATAAATGCAAGGTGTGTTTTAAAACATTTTCGCAATCAAGCAGTTTGAAAACACATTACAGAATACATACAGGAAAAAAACTATACGAATGTGGCGTATGTTTTAAAACATTTGTTACATCAGGCGCTTTGAATTCACATTACATAACACATACAGGAGCGAAATCATACAAATGTGATATATGTTTTCAAACATTTTCCCAGTCAAGCAGTTTGAATAGACATCAGCGAGTTCATACAGGAGAAAAACCATACGAATGTAATGTGTGTTTTAAAACATTTTCGCAGTCAGGCACATTAAAAGAACATTATAAAAGAGTACATAAATAGGAAAAGTCATAACCAAGGGACCAAACTAGAATGTCTATCAAACTGTTCCACTTGTCACCAGTGGGTGATGTAAAATCTCCCCACTATGTTGTGTACGTACACACTGTTTGCAATGGTGTTGGTTTGGTGTTTTGTAGTAGTGTGCATATTCACACACACTACTACAAAACACCTATTATGGGACAGACCAACCTGTCCAATTCAAGTAACAATGTCTAACAATGTATTACAATGCACTGTGTGTTCGGCGACGGACACCGACTGACTACATGTCTTAAGCCGTGTTGCGGTGTTGGGCATACTCTGGGCTCACCACTAGTTACAATTTTCTACACTTACTCTGACATATATGTAGTATACCTATATTGCTAGCAATTTGCATTTTTGGTCGCAAACATTAGCGTGCAGACGATATCACTCTCTCTTTCTATTTAGTGTACCTATTTTCATTGTCTGCATGCGCTGGCAATTTCAAAAATGCCTCCATTTTAGCCACTTAGGTTTTTATTATCAAGTACGAGTATAAATTACAAAGTAAATTTTAATAAGCATTAAATGTGTTTATTTATTATTTAAGTAAATAAAATTGTCATTCGTGAGTTAAAAATTCAAACAATAAAATATTAAAAATATGAATGAGTTTATTTATTATTTTTCATGTGAACCGCTAGACATGCGCAGAACAAAAATGGTACACTATTTTTGTATTGTCTGTCTCTCTTTGTTGGCGACTAATTCCTCTCATAGGCTAGATACGTTGCTAGCAATATATACTACATATATGTACTCTGAGGACTTGGTTATAACCAATGACGTATATGGACTAGTCATTTTGTTAGGTGATCTGAAGCCAAACGCTGGTGTTCCTCCTGTCATTGTTTAATTGTGTGTATGCGTCACGTGGGATGTTGGAAAAGTTGTCGTGAAATTAAAATTGACTACAACGTTTTCCATCAGAAACCAAAATGGTTAATTGTTGTGTTTTATTGTGCAAAAGCGACAATAGAGTAAAAACAGAAAGAAAAAATCCAATTACGTTTCATAAATAAGTAGAAATCATGTTTTAAAAATTAAATATGGGTATCCGCCATAATATAATGTTATACACATAGGTGTCTAAACAAATTTTTTTTATGTATATATTTTTTATGTATTTTAATTTTTTTATACATATAACTCTTGTTTCCATTAAAAAACATAAAAACACCAAAAAAAGTTTTTTGTTATTGGTAAATACTTTGCTAAATATTCCCTTGTTCCCTATATTATTTTTATAAAAATATCCCCCATTTAAAATTGTTAGATCACAATGATTTTTTTTAGGTACGTATGCGATTGTAAATGTGTGTGTAATGCTTCATTTCTGTAATATTCACACGTACGAGATGTCATCTCCACATACCTCCGTGGTTATAACCTTATAACACGTGACATTGCTAACGTCAGTGTTGGCAGATAAATAGAGGGCGCTGATCGTACAAAAGGCGCGAAAATATCGTATTTTTAAAAAAAAATTATCGTTCACAATAAATTAGAGTCGACGCCCAAAAGAAAATAATCTTTTAAGTACTTTACCATTTGTTTATTTAATTAAATACTTTTTTAGTCGAATTTTTCCTTGAAGTTAGCGCCGAAGGTTGGAAAATCTTCCTGTTTTTTATATGGCTAAATTGCTCCTTTGGAATCAGTAATTGCTCCACCTGGAACTTAATTACTTAATTAGTTATTTACAAACAAAAAAACTTTTTTGTTTAACTATTTCTATTATCAAAATCTTGTCAAATAATGCATTTTTATACAATTACTTTATATCAAAAAATTGCTCCCAATTTGCTCCATCTAATTTAAAAGTTAGTTATTAATTTCTCTGAATAATAATTAAAATATATTAAAATAAAAAATATTATGAATTAGGTTATGTATTGTTAAAACGTATAGGCAATCCATTATACCTTTAAGTCGTTTGCATATATTTAAGGATAATTGAATTTTGACAAGTTAAATAACATTATAGAAAAACAAAATATTTTAATAATTTTCAAAAAAATTAAGATTTAGCTTTTAAATTAAATAGAGCAAACTGGGAGCAATTTATCGACGTAAAGAAATTATATAAAAAAGTATTATTTTGGGAGATTTTGATAACTAAAATAACGGAAAAAAAATTTTTTTCTTTATAAATAACTAATTAAATAATTAAGTTTCAGGTGGAACAGTTACTGATTTCAAAGGAGCAATTTGGGAGCAATTTAACCATATAAAAAACAAAACGATTTTTCAACTTTCGGCGCTAACTTCTTTCCGGTTACATATTAGTGTCAGTCATGTACATAGATAAAGTACACCAGAATTTTATTTCTGAAAGATAGCCAACTTCAATAAATTTTTTTGACCCTCAATTACCTCTCTATGGAACTGAGAACGGGGGCACCGGGTATAGATGTCATCATTGTCGTTATCATCATCGTAGTACACTTGAAAAGAATAGAGATGTCACTATAATAATTTTAAATTATCTTTAGCCTTATCCGATAATGTAGATTGCTACTAGTAAGATAATCCACTAAAATTCTCCTAATTGCATTTTATTTTGATCAATTTTTCAAGTTTAAAACTCATACAATAATTATAAATTCATATATTTGTTTAAAAACAAAGTAAATTTATTTTTATTCAAAATTTTACATTAATCAAATATTTCGTAAATATGTATATATCACTATCACTGATTCTAATTTCTGACAAGTGTGCTCCTGCCATTTTTCTGCAACAGATAAAATGTATTCTAATTTTCTAATTAATTTACTGTGATAATAAAATAAGTAATTATTTTCAAATAAAAATAAACTAATAAATATTAATTATACATATCTCTAATAATAATTAAGTAAAATTATTAAATTTAATATTGAATTCAAAAAAATACACGAATGTCTCATAAATAACTAATTCGAAAAAAATGAAAATTTCCTGATAAAATTTTTTGTAATGGTTACTACAGAAATGTTACAAATTATAAATTTCTAAAATAGTAGAATAAGTTCTATGAACAGTAAATTTGACGGATATCGGCAGTGCTATTGCACTGCCCTCTGAACTCATCGCCAAAATAACCACTTGCTAAGAAAAAATCCTATAATTTCAGTGAGTGATCTTTTATATATATATATATATATATATATATATATATATATATATATATATATATATATATATATATATACAGGGTGTAAAGTAAATAAGTTTCATCCTTTTGAGAGATGGTTTATCTCGGTGTAAAATTGCCGAAGACATAAAAATTTTTTCGGAATTCGCTATCTGAGAAAATCGCATCCCAGCCAGCTCATCGTTTAATATGAATTTCTCTGAATACGCCTCTGACCAAACTAAAATTATTCGCACCCTGTATAATAAAAATTTTTTAAAAATAAAAATAATTTTTTTTTTTTATTTTACGACAATATGTAAACATCTGCCGACTTTTGAATTGATTAGGTACTGTATAGTAAAAAAAAAACCGAACACTGTTTTTCATAAATTTTGGTTAAAATATGTTTGAAATATTTTTGTGGGTTTTTATTTCACAGGACGTTATGAATATTGCAAGAACCGTAACTGTGGTATTGTTGCATTTCTTTAATTACAAATATTTAGTTGCATTACTTTAATTACAAGTATTAATTTAATTAAAAATTACACTTGAATTTTTAAACAAACCAAAATAAAAACTTTCCTTTAACTGTCATAAAACATTGTTATTAATATTGTTGGTACACAACACAGATTAAAAAGTGAATTTTTATTCATAAGTGAGTAACTTTAGCGGAAAACTGTAACAGAGAATTCCAAACTTAGGCATTAATTATCATTATTGTAAAATTATTTTACCAAATTTGTTCTATTCTATTATACCAACAAGCTGAAACAAAACACATTTAAATAATAATTTATGTACCTGCGACACACATCAAAATAAGAGTACCAATAATAATAATAATAAAATATTAAAATACATTTACATAATAAGAGATACTATAAACATACATAATTATGTATGTAAGCAAATATACAGTAAGGTAAATGTCCTAAATTCCGACACTTTAAGGAAGAACTAAACATATTTTCCTAGAATAATTTAAAATTCGTTTCTAGGAAAAAATATTTTCCTAGAATAATTTAAAAGGCTCAAAGTCTTTTGTCAACAACCAGACCAAAATTTTTACTTTAGATAAATTATCACTTAAGAAAAATAGAAAGATAAAATACAAAAAATAAGAATTTTTGTACTACTGAAATGACACATAATTTCGACATCTACCATAAGACTTAGCTCTAAATTCAATACCTTTGTGAACTTATTTTCGTGTTTTTAAATTCAACAGTGTCCATAATTTTGACTATAAACGCTTTAGCTCAAATAAAAAAGAAAAAAAATTGATAAAGATGCATTTAACCTTTAACCGGTAAGGTGATGTCTGTGAGCCGTATACAAAAATATTCTTTTTTGTTAACTGAACGTTTGTGTATTCTTTTATGATTTAGGGCAAATTTTACCCTGTTGGCGTAAGGGGAGTGGTCTCCAGTTTTTGGCTATCTATGTTACCAGCCCGCGGTATGTTAATCTGTTGATGTCTCTCAGACATCACTTTACCGTGATTATTATAAAAATTCACCTTACCGGTTAAGGGTTAAGTATAATTTATTGAAAAATTGCTTTATTTATTACACGTACATATTAGTTAATAATGTACTTTTCCAATTTCTGCTAATATAAAAATCAGTACTGTTTTGTTGTATATTTCGCAAAATAACTAATTAATCATTAATTTTAGTACAATATTTGTTAAAAATAAATCGAAATATACAAAAGGTAGTATTACCTAATGTTCATAGATATCTCTTGATATACAAAACGAACGTTTTAAAAGCAGAATTTTTTTAAATTCTTTAAAATAATATAAACGTTTGATTTTAAGACACTGTCTGATTTTGGGTCATTTACCTTATCTATTGATTCATTCAAATTGATAAATATTCCTTTTTAGTTCCCAGCCTCTGTGGTTCCCAGTGTGTCAAAATCGTCAAAACATTTTTTTTTAAATAAACAATTACAGACATACATATGTACTTGGGGATTCACAGACCATCATGATATCATCACATCAACCATCGATAATCAAGGAGTTGGCCAAGTGCGTATTTAACACACATTAAGCCGAGTTGCTGAGTTATTTGCGTTTTTGTATTTTTGGGGATAAAATACATCGCATCGCATATTTTTTTACGGTTTACTGTGAAAATAAATAAATATATTTGTACTTGTGTTACTTAAGGGTCAATTAAGTGGTAATTGGATTCCTTACAAACCATATGGACTTTGAAATACAATATTTCTGAAACGAAGTATAAAAAGTTGTTAAAAGAACCTTAACTTGATTTTAAAAGATTTTTCTAATGATATGCTGCAAACAGTATACATATAATTATTTTTGAAGGAATTGACGAAAAAAATTTTTCAGCATTTCTCTTAATAATTTTGATTTGAATTTTTGGAAATGTTATCTAATATCAGAATATACTTTGACGTAAAATTTCACTTACTGAGTGTACTAAAATTGTTTATGCCCAATTTTAAATACGGAAGATAGGTACCATAAGAAATTAAAAAAGAAATTGTTTTACTGACGGTTAATTGAGATATCTATCTGTAGCATGTATTATATTTGCAAAATTTCTTCGGAACCCTAATCTTTGAAAATTATTTTTTAAAAAGCCATACATAAACATAATATATTTATGACCTGTCAAACTGGATATATTTATGTGTTTTGGAAACACCAGTAACCTATTTATTTTATACATAAGTATGAATATGTATTTTTAGTTGCATGTGTATGATTGCCGATTGCCGATTGGCGATTGGTATTCGTATTATTATTTTATTATCATTTTATCAATAATAAAACAGTACATTCTTCCTTATTTTTTTAACAATACAGGTACTGGTCTAAGCTGTTTTAAACTGTTGCATAACTGTGTGAAAATAAATTAGCGATTTATAATTTCTTTAAATCAAAGTATTAAAATTAAAAGCATGTGTATGTGCGTGAATAACAAACCAATTGTATATTTTAGAAATGTTTTAAAATTTAATTGTTGTGTCATAATTCATAAATACTTCAACTTGACGTACTTGCTCTGAGATAGTCAGGTACAAAAGTTTATCTCAGCAAAAAAACTTTATCAAAAATTAAATAATGTATTGATATTCTTCAGTTATTATATTTGTATACCACTTTTTTTTTGTATTTCCGCGCGCTTATGTTGTAGCAATTTAAAAGAATTGTTGAAAAAACGTGGTAAAAACGTAATAAAATGATGTTTTTAAATTATATTTCAAAATTGGCGTGGTCAATAATTTTTATTTCTTATTAAATATGGTTTGTAACTTTGTATTAAATAACATATTCAATTTTTATCAAACTCCTTTGACACGTTTTCATTTTATTCTAAAAAAATAGAATTTTCCCATAAGAACCCGTGTTAAAATTACAAAACTTTGAAATCGTTTTTCTCAAAATTGGGGTGGTCAATTTTTTTTTCGGTAAGGGCTCGTATTATTGGTATTGGAGAAAATAAATATCTAGAGAACTTTGTTAAATTTCCAAATAATTTAATGAGATTTGACGAAATCGATCTATTTGATATATGACGTAAATGGTCTCATTAAAAATTATGTCCAAATTTTTATGGACACTACTGTATAACTATTTTCAAAAGATTTCGTAAACAAGCAGGTAAAAATAATTTGTTGACAAAAAAATTTACATTCAAAAAAGCCAAGGAAAAAAAAATGATAAGTAATCAGAGCCTGATTAAGTTTTTTTTTCTAGGGGCCATTTTTTAACACGTTTTTGACAATCGAAAATTTCTGAAATGAAACTTGATCCGTAAAATTTAACTAGCAATACTTAATTAGTAGACTGAGACCTTTCTCTCCTGCAAATTATGAAACTTATTTACTTTACACTCTGTATATGTATATATATATATATATATATATATATATATATATATATATATATATATATATATATATATTATATATATATATACTAGTCATTTTGTTAGATGATCTGAAGCCAAGCATTGGTGTTCCTTCTGTCATTGTTTAGTTGTGTGTGTACGTCACGTGGGATGTTGGAAAAGTTGTCGTGAAATTAAAACTGACTACAACATTTTCCATCGGAAACCAAAATGGTTAATTATTGTGTTTTATCGTGCAAAAGCGTCAATAGAGTAAAAACAGAAGGAAAAAACCCAATTACGTTTCATAGATGAGTAGAAATCATGTTTTAAAAATTAAATATGGGTATCCGCCATTTAATAATGTTATACACATGGGTGTCTAAACAAAATTTTTTTATGTATATATTTTTTATGTATTTTCTTTTTATACATATAACTCTTATTTTCATTAAAAAACATCAAAAAACCAAAAAAAGTTTTTGTTATTGGCAAATACTTTGCTAAATTTTCCTTTGTTCCGTATATTATTTTTACAAAAATATCCCCTATTTAAAATTGTTAAGAGATCACAATGGCATTTTTTAGGTACGTATGCGATTGTAAATGTGTGTGTAATGTTTCATTTCTGTAATATTCACACATACGAAATGCCATCTCTACATACCTCCGTGATATGTAAATAGTGTTATTCTCTTTGGTCATGTATTTCATAGACAACATTTACGTTATGATTTATGTGAATCTCAAAGCGGCTTATTTATAAATTTATAACCTCGAAACTCAATTAGTGCGATAAATGCTTATTGTGCAACTTAGAAAATGAAACAGTTTATAATAGAATCAGAATAAAACCCATAATTTATAATTAAAGTAATTTATTAAAAAAGTGAAAGAAAAAAAGAAAAGAAAAATGAAGTAATAATAGTTTATATTTTTCCAATTTTTTTATTTACAAATATTTACGTTTTTTTACTAAATTTTTCAAAATCAATTTTAGGATATCCGTGGATGGTCTCTTAGTTTATTTTCCGTACGAATATATTTATCCAGAACAGTATGCGTACATGTGCGAACTCAAAAGAGCCCTGGATGCAAAGGTATGATACATTTTTAGTGGTATAATTATTTAAGAAACAGGTGATTCCTTTTTGTGTAGGGACATGCCTTACTGGAGATGCCTTCAGGAACTGGTAAAACCGTTACACTATTGTCCTTGATCGTGGCATACATGTTGGAAAATCCATTCGTGATACGAAAATTTATATATTGTTCTCGTACAGTGCCTGAAATTGAAAAGGTTATCGAAGAATTACGACGTATTTTCGATTATATCGAGAAACATAATTTCGAGAAGCCAAAATTAACCGGTTTGGTGTTGAGTTCCCGAAAAAATATGTGTATTCATCCAGATGTGACGTCGTTAAAGGAAGGTCGTTTTGTCGATGGGAAATGTCACTCGTTGACGGCCAGTTTTGTCAGGGCGAAACATCGTGTTGATGACACCACACCAATTTGTCAATATTATGAAGGGTTTGATTTAGAAGGTCGTGAGTCGACGATGCCTTTTGGAGTGTACAGTATAGACGATTTGAAACAGTATGGAATGGATCGAAATTGGTGTCCATACTTTTTAGCACGATTTGCGGTAGTATATCGATTTTGTTTTTAGGGTTTCGTAGTTAAAATATTTGAACCCTTATCATTTTGGTATGTGTGTGTCCAACTTTATAATTTCTATATCTTGAACTTACAATACGAAGAGGAAATTTTGTATGTATATGCTATCTCAATAGGGTGTTTGACTAATTTTGGGAAATTATTTAAAATAGGTATATTTATGCGTTATACATGTATATATTTTTCATTTTTAAAAATACTGACGAAAATCATCAGGAAAAAATTTATTTAATTGTTCTCAAAATTTGCGCGAAAACGTTAATTAGCTGTCAGTTTCGTCATATACTCTAAAATTGTGAATTAGTGGGTCTCCAGCCCAATTTTAATGAAAAAAATTTTTTAACAATATTGTAGTATGTTTAGGATGTTAAAAAAAGATAATTCAAGTCGGGGGAAACTAGAAAAATTGCTGATATCGATACTGGAAATGCTGGGAAGTAAATGGACGGTGGAGCAACACTGGAACCTCATTTTCGGGTAAAGGGTAATTAAATAAGAGTTCCAATAACCCTTTGCCCGAAAATAAGGTTCCAGTGCTGCTAATTCAATTTTTTCAACTAATTTTGATAATTGCGCACTAATGCACAATTACCAAAAATTGAATTTTTTCAAATTTAACGACAGTTTCCCGGCATTTCTAGAACTGATATTGAGTTGTAGTATTTTTTTTAACTAATCCGCCGTAGCTGCGAATATTAAAAACAATCATTAAAATCAGATCATTAGTTTTTCTTTTAGAACCAAAAATAGGTGGAGCCTCACTAATGCACAATTACTGAAAATCTTTTTGGATTAATTAATTTTCAGTTAATTTCTATTGTGAAATAAAATGGAGGTGTGGTTTAATATTTAGTGTACTGGCAATAGTATTTTCATTCGTCACCAGATGGTTAAAGTTGACACCTAAAAAATGGTAGCTATTTGGAATTGCTCGTTTTTATTTGAAAACTGTAAATTATTATGAAAAAATAAGAATGACATTCAAAAAAGTATGTCAGTTTTGTTAGTATTTTGCAAATTAAACAGCACAAATTTTGTGAATATGGTTCTTGACTGAAGTTACGAAAATATTCTAAAAGCATTGTTTTTCCATGTCAGTTAAGTGATTTTTTAATTTTCGACAGATTCTGTAAAAAATCATCAAAAAAAGTAACCCTACAATTTTAAATGAGAAAAAGGCGGGGAAAACACCTCGCTATAATGACGTCACAGTTTGAAGCAACTAAACGTCAATGTCAATATTTATAACCTCAAAACTTTGATTATATTCATAAAAAGTCCAAGTAAAAGCAAGTATTTATTTGAATTCTGGTCGATTATTATTACTATATATATAATCTAATAGAAATATTCAAAAGAAAACACAATTTTATCTCATCGATGAAGATTATCAAAATCGACATATCTAGCTACAAAATGTTACGTCATTTTCAAGAAATGGCGCGTTTTCACTAATTTGAATATTTGTTGAAAAATGGCGATTTTCAAAATAAAATTTCTAAATAGTTATCAAATCTTTTTATGTTTCATCATTAAAATTGGACATATGTAATGATAATGCATAGAATTATTTAACATTTGATACAAATTTTAAATACAGTCAAGTACCGTATTGTCAAAATCTATTAAACAAACCTTGCCTACTGGCAATAGTTACTTTTTTGAATTCTAGTTCGCGTATTTAAGTGTTACGAATTCCAGTCTTGTTTTAAAAGTTTTGATAAATTTAATTTTAAAAAGTTAAATCACTAATAATTAGAGTGAGGACATTGGTCCGCACCAGTGATATATATGGATGGCCAACTATGTACCTATTTTTGAAGCAAGTATGTTGTATACAACTGGGATCTATGACAACAAAAACCCCAATATAAACAATTGATAAGAGTGTGACAACAAGACATTAAAGGTTTAGTGTATCTTTGTTTATTTCTGACTCAAAATTAGCATTTCTTTAACAAATGTATTTTGTCATTCATTAGATAAAGACAAAATATAGTTTAGAAATACAAATGACTGCTGTCATCTTTTTCTTTAATGACTATTTAACTTTTTAAACGATTTTTTAAGTTGTCTCTCTATGTATCTCTATGGTCCGCACAAACGCGTTTTCAAGGGGTGACGAATTTTTTATAGCGGGTTCTAGCACACACTACGTTGTCAAAAGTATGGGGACACCTTGGCCCAGGAGGGTGCCCACACTTTTGACACGGAAGTGTATCACAACATTAATTACAGTACCGCGTCAAAAGTGTGGGCACCCCCTTGGGTCAAGGTGTCCCCATACTTTTGACGATGTAGTGTGTGCTAGAACCCACTATAAAAAATTGGTCACCCCGTTTATGCGGACTAATGTCCTCACTCTACTAATAATATATGTAGGAAACCAAAATATCATTTAATTGACCCCACAGTAACACACAAAGTAAGTACACATGTCCAAGTAACATTAAAAATCATAATTCGATTTTCTATATTTTATCCCGCAAATTGTGAAGAACTAGTTACTGACTACGAAACCCTGATTTAATGTATATCAAACACGCACTTTAATTTTTTTTTATTGTTTTGTTATAGATTACGCATGCTCATATCGTCGTGTACAGTTATCATTATCTGTTAGATCCGAAAATTGCCGAAGTTGTTTCGAAGGAGCTGAATCGGGAAGCTGTTGTTGTTTTCGATGAAGCTCACAACATAGATAATGTATGCATTGAATCGATGAGTGTGAAAATAACACGGAAAACTATCGATAAAGCAACAAATGCTGCGAATGCGCTAGAAAAAACGATTGCTCAGTAAGTGTACTTAAAATAAAGAATAGTGACTTGGCATTTCTCGAAATTCTTATCTTGTAGAATGCGGGAGGAGGACCAGTCCAGATTACGGGAAGAGTATCAACGGCTGGTTGAGGGTTTACGGGATGCCAGTATTCAACGGGAGACTGATGTGATTCTGGCAAATCCAGTGTTACCAGATGAAGTTTTACAAGGTAACTATCAGTGCGTACAGGGTGAATAATCTGAAAGTTGACATTTATTCCGAAACAAATTAGCTAATGATTCAATATTTTATCTTATGTTTTTGAGTAATTGCCTTTTAAAAATTAAATTTTTCAAACGCTGAATTAAAACGATATCGAAATATACGATATTTTAATAATAAAGGTAATCAATATTGTGCCGAGGTGATTTAAAAACAGCAAATAGTAGAAGTAATTTAATTATTTAAGTAAAAACGCAAGTAATTTTCAGCAAATTAATGAATAGTTCAGGAGGTATCAGCACATGAGTACCGAAAACTATTCCATCTCAGTTTTTTTTATGCGATCCTATTCAAATTCGGCGTGTTCGTTGCAAAGTGAGCTGCTAGCGCATGCGCAAGAACTTTTTTTTATGGAATACACAAGTATTTTGTACTTCATAAAAATGTTTTTGCGCATGCGCTAACAGCTCACTTTGAGTAGAAAAACTCAGAAACGAACACGTCGATTGCCCTACTCATGATATGGGGCAACCCGGGGCCATATTGTTTAAACCGAAATTGTTTAAACAATTGTAACGAATTGTTATTTTTCAACCGGACAAATTTTTTTTATACTCTTTATTGAAATACAAATAAAAAAGGTCCTATGGCTTTTCACGATAAAGTTAATATTTTTAGAGATACCAATTTTTAAAGGTTCAAAAATCTCAAATTTGGGTACTTTTGACCCATGAAAAATATATTAAAAAAAAATATATAAATAATATTTTTTTTAAATTCTTTATACAATAGTTAATAATATCCTTAAAAGAGATTTAAAAAAATTTCATTGTTTATACCTGTTTTCTAATTGTTAATTTCGCGCGCTCACAAGTATGCGTCGTTTACTTTTAAAATACCTTTAAGTATTTTTTCAATCGGACAACTTTTTTTTATATTTTTTATTGAAATACAAATAAAAAGGGTCCTATGACTTTTCACGATAAAATTCATATCTCTAAAAATATTAACTTTATCGTGAAAAGCCATAGGACCTTTTTTATTTGTATTTCAATAAAGAATATAAAAAAAAATTGTCTGGTTGAAAAATAACAATTCCTTGCAATTGTTTAAACAATTTCGGTTTAAATAATATGGTCCCGGGTTGCAACATGCATTTATATCATCAGTAGGGAAATTTGAACAGGACGCATAAAAAAATTGAGGTGGAATAGTTTTCGGTACTCATGCGCCGATACCTCCTGGACTAGAATATGCGTAAGGAATATATAATCTATTTGTACCTCTTTTGCCACAGAAATGGTTTTTCTTCTTTGTTCTTCTTACTTATACATTATATACCTAAAAATGGAAAATATAGATTATGTCAGGCAAAAAGCGATTGAAGAGGATCACAAAAGTGACGGAAATCGCTCTAGAAAAACAACAGAAAAGAAGAATCAAATTTTGTGGGAAATAGGGCTCTCCATACAAATTAAATTCTTTGTAAAAAATGAAATTATTTTAAAATGTACTTTTTTCAAATTTATTTGATTTTACATACAAAAAAATATTGAAATTATTAAGAATTCAACGCGCTATTTATATTTTAAAATATGAACTGCCATCTATCGAACTGTTAAATAGTGTTCGTTTCTTGGATAAAATCATTTAGAATACTTTTTAAATTAAACTTATTATTAGTCTATAGTTGCATATTTTTACCGCGAAACTGATAAATTTAAAAAAAAAAAAAACACTTGAAACCGAACTAGATCAGTTTGCGTTATAGTTCGAAAACCATAAGAGTTATAAAGTTTCCGACTAGAACAATATCTCTACTGGTGGCGAATTGAATGAATTTTATGGATCACCTTGTATAAATTACTTTATTTGAATTTCAGAGGCTGTACCGGGAAATATACGTAATGCAGAACACTTTGTGGCCTTCCTGAAACGATTCATTGAATATTTGAAGACACGACTTCGTATTCAACACGTTGTACAGGAATCTCCAGCTGGTTTCTTACGTGATTGTCAAGCGAAAGTTTGTATCGAACGTAAACCGTTGAAATTTTGTGCCCAGCGTTTGGCATCGTTACTTAGAACACTTGAAATCGGTGATATGACCGATTATAGTGGACTAATTCTGATAACACACCTGGCGACGCTAGTGTCGACGTACACCAAGGGATTTACCATCATTGTGGAACCGTTCGATGATAAAACACCCACCGTGGCGAATCCAATATTTAATTTCAGTTGCCTGGACTCATCGATTGCCATGAAACCGATATTTGATCGATTTCAGACGGTGGTAATTACATCGGGGACATTGTCTCCGATGGATATGTATCCGAAAATATTGAACTTCCATCCTGTGATCATGTCTTCGTTCACAATGACCCTAGCCCGACCCTGTTTACTACCAATGGTAAGTCTAGGATATACCCGCTGACGACGGTGTCTGACTGTTTGGGTGTTTTAGATTGTTTCAAAAGGAAACGATCAAGTTGCGATCACATCTCGGTTTGAATCGCGAGAAGACATTTCGGTTATTCGTAACTATGGACAACTTCTTTTGGAGGTGGCGAAAAATGTTCCCGATGGGGTTGTGTGTTTCTTCACGTCGTATATTTACTTGGAGTCGGTGGTTGCCAGTTGGTACGATATGGGAATCGTCGATAATTTGCAACGATATAAACTGCTTTTCATTGAAACACAAGATGCCGCCGAAACTAGTTTAGTTTTAACATACTATAAAAAGGTAGGGTATTATTTCGATACAGTAAAACCCAATTTTTCGTTATTTGATTGTTTAGTTCACTACGCACCGAGATATTACGTGTAATTAATTTGTCAAATACGCATGCTCGAATCGAACTGTTATTTGAACCCAAAACTCGTAAACAAAAAATCCAATTTTTACACACTCTAAGAAGTGTAACAAAAACATCGACTGAGAGGGGTGAGTCACACATTGTGTGTGTTTGCAATGTGTGGCTCAGCAGGGACGGTTCATATATCTCCAAGTTAGTTATACGTATTAATTTACCTACATATTGTTATAATTACGACATGTTTTAGCCAGATTGTTGTCATTGCTATACATTGTTGAAGTATTTTATTGCAATTTATTAAGTTAATATTCATTGTTATTAAAACAATATAAAATTTAAGACGTATTGTTGTTATTATTATTTTTTTATTTAAAAAACTTTATAAAACTTATTTTATAATTTTTGTTGAGTTAGATGTAATTTTAATTTAGCAAGTAGACTGGAATAATTATTATTGATTTTATTCAAATATTCAGATTCATAGTAAAATTAACCTTGCATTTTTTTTTTGTATCAAGTTACGTCAAAATATATTTTCTTTGGAGCGTTACAGTAACTCCAAGAACTACAATTCAGGAGGAGAGGGAACATTTTGCTGCACTTCTTGGAGTTCTACTATAATTTAAAAAAAAAAAACACAAAATGTGTTTTTTACAAGTAGTTATTTTTTTCCACTGACTTTACGATTAGTAACTGCGCATAATTTTTACTTTTTACTTATTTGAATTGTAGATTCGTGAAAAAGGAACAAAGCTCTTAACACTATACAATCTGCGCACTTCCACAGTAAACTTCCCCAAGGGCCGGCAATATTTTTAAAGAATTGAAAAAAAAATTATATAAATAAATTCACGAAATGATTCAGCATGTGTAAACATACACTTTTTTAATAAAAATAATAGCAGTAACCGACAAATACACTAGTTTTTGTGATTGTATTGAAGTGTACGTATTTCAGTACAATCATAAAAAAAATGCTAATAAAAATATATTTTTAAGTGTTATGTCTAGAGCAGGTAGACAAAAGTGGTTAAGTCCATTTTTGACTTTTTTTCTTATTTTATAATAAGGGCCAAGAGAGTTTATCTCATATATTCCCAAAAGGGCAAAAGTCAATTCCATCCCCTACATCATTTTTTATGCACTTGTTATAAAAAAAAATTCTTTTCAGAAACTGACAAAAAAGTTAAGTTCTTAAAATTCTTAATAAAATAATAAATAAGTACATAGTTTAATTAAATTGGAAATGTATTTTTATGGCAACAACTACCCGCTAAAACAGGTTAAGTCCACAAAGTTAAAAATGGTTTTAATAATGAAATTTATTGTTGTTTTTTATATGTTAAGTCCATAAAAAACGTTTTAAAAATTTTAGTTTAAGGTTTAAAGTTTATTTTTTTTATGATTTACTGTGTTACATGTTAAGAAAGTAATTGATTAAAAAAAAAATTTACAAAATGTCATGTAAACTTGAAGATAATTCAATTAAACTGAGGTTACCTGCATTTCATTTTAGTTTTTACTCTCTACTGTAAAGTTGACATTTTGGACTTAACTAGTTTTGTCTACCTGCGCTAGATGTTTATGTTATTCTTCTATAAATGTTTATAAAAACCAACATAGAGAGTGTGTGTTTGTTGTAATTCAATACCTGTTTGCGCACACAAGTGTGATCACTGGTCGCGATCGGCCTCTACGGTTGTTATAGCTATTCGCAGATGTGGCGAACGTGGTCTGTCAAGTGTTGATATACAATACGAGCTTTCATTTTTATCCTAGAAATAAGGATCTTCTTTAAGGATTTACTTACCAATCCCATTTTGGATTTTTCTATAAAATTATATTTTCGATAGGCTTGTGATTGTGGTCGTGGCGGACTCTTGTTGTCAGTAGCACGAGGAAAAGTGTCTGAAGGTGTTGATTTTGATCATCATTTAGGACGAGCAATTTTGATGTTTGGAATACCGTACGTGTACACTCAGTCTCGAATTTTGAGGGCCCGTTTAGAATACTTACGGGATCAGTTTCAGGTAAAATATACTCCCGTTTAATAATGTATTCATTACTTTACGAGTCACATACGTAATTTTTAGATTCGCGAAAGCGATTTTCTCACATTTGACGCGATGCGACACGCCGCGCAGTGCGTGGGACGGGCGATTCGTGGTAAAACCGATTATGGTATTATGATTTTCGCCGATAAGCGATATTCACGGGCCGATAAACGGTCAAAGTTACCGAAATGGATTCAGGAACATTTGAAAGACTCGTTATGTAATTTGTCGACAGAGGAAGCTATACAGGTTTGTAAATTGTAATTAACTTTTAACTGAAGTAATTGTCAGTTGTAAACTTGTAATTGAAATTTTTGTTTGTAGATTGCTAAACAATGGTTACGACAGATGGCTCAACCGTTCCCGCGGGAAGATCAATTAGGTGTGTCGTTGTTGACGTACGAACAACTTCAGAAACAGGGAGCAGTTGGACGAGTTGAAAAACAAGCTCAACAAGCATAAAAATTATGTATTTTGTAAATTTTTATATGTATTTTTTTTTTATATTTTATTTTTACAATGTATGTAATTTATGTAAGTTGTACTTTAAAACCAAATGTTATTAAAATTAATTTTGATTTTTTAAAGTTTGTTTTATTTATTGTAAATTGTAGTAAAGAAGAAAAAAATAAAAGGAATAAAACATAGTAAAAGATAAATAAAGAAAATGATATTAAGAGAGTTCTAAAGATTAACCTTTAAATGATTAAGACGTGTTAGCTCGTAATGCAGTATTGCGACTCAAAATGCTTTGAATGCTTTGATATATAAATGTTCACTGGTACAAGTACCGCCATCTGTGGCAGATTTCTCGAAATACGGTATAATTGTTTAATTGTACCGACATGGTTTAGTGTAATTTCAAAATATACAGAGCCCTCATAAAGTTGCGGAACAGCTGAAAATCTCAGTTAATATTGCCTTTATCGAAAAATAACCCGGACAAAAGTTTCATGGGAAGAAATGAGGAACTAGAAAAAGACCTCGAATTTGACCTTGAACATGACCTTGACCAAAATTTGGAGGTCAACTTTGTTTTTTTAAATAGAAATCCCTATTTTTGACCCCGGATTCGGAAAGAGCGGGAAATTCTACGTTCAAAACCATATTCATACTTTATATCCCAAAGTCGGGTGAAGTGTAACAGTTGAGGCGGTTTGCTTATACTTAAAATACTTGAATTTCGCGCCTCAAAACCGTTACTTTAACCCTAGGGCCACACTAACGGTTAATGCCGTTAATTATCGCGTTAATCGACATTAAATGCAGGTGTGACCAGAACTTAACGCGTTAATTTATTAACGTCATTAATAATGACGTTAGGCATTAGGCGATAATTCCGGTGGCGGTATTTTTGGCACATCAAAGGATTTTAGCGCGTCATTTATGGCGTTAAAATTCATGGCTACACATGCCTGGACATTCTACCACATCATTCTACGCTGGATGCATACAAATATGTACGATATGTATCATATGTACATAATATGTCTATTTATGTATTTCCAGGCAACAAGAACAATCATTTTTATGTTGCATGTTTATGTACTTATGTAGTACGGTGTATCATCGATATCATCATTTAAATAAGAGCGTTCATACCATTGTTTTAAATTTAAAATAAAAATTATTTAAAATTTTCCTCTTTTTAAATTAACAGTATTTACATAAAATTAAGATTTATATTAATTAAAAATAAAAATGGTATCCATTTTTGTTTTAGCACGATAATTATCGAGATAATACGTTAAATGCTATAGTGTAGCCGCCCAATTTACGCGTAGTTTAAGTCGTTATATTAGCGCCATAATTATTGCGTTTATAGACATTAGACTATGGAGGGTAGATATCAGGAGGACTATCTTGGCCGGAAAACAATAGAAAAATAGTTCAAAAAGTGTCCCGTTTTAAGTACTAAGTAACAGTTCAAAAACTCGCCTGAGAGCGCTAGAGTAGCAAAAGAGTATAGTGATTTTTTTGTGTTGAGTTTTATAAAAATTTTTAAACTAATAAAACTATTATATGTAACAATTATAATAAAAAAATAATAATTACATAACAACGCGGATGTTTTTCTTTTCTTGTTTATTTCTATAAATTTACCCTTTTGCTACAATGGCGCCGCCACTATTTACGCCTTTCTATGGACACTTTTTGATACAGAGTTGGTGCCCTCTACCATCTACCCCCCCCCCCCCCCCCCATACATTAGACATTACGATAGACGTTAACATTAGTGTGGCCCTAGCATAAGCTTTAACAATGTCCCACGCAGATTAACGTCATTGGAATGCTTGAAATGTCCAAAGTCGGGTTCTATCGAAGAATTACTCTCCGTTGTGTGTTTTGCGAAATCACTTTATTAAATATTTTTTACATAAAATTACATAATAATAATTTACATTATTCAACCAAAAGTTCAATAATTTTCTTTTAAAATAAATAAATTATGAATATAACGTTATGTCTAAATAAACATTTCCGAAACTGTTTTGCGTTTTATTTATTTAACAATGCCTTAACAAAACAATTATATTTTTTATTGGACTTAGAGCAACAATTAATTACGGCCTATATGTAACAAGTCCAAATCTCATCTCCTTTTTTCACCTCATCATTGCAAACATATATCAATCTTCCACTTGTCCCCACTATTCAGTTCTTTTTCCTTTATATGGAATACTCACCAGGGGCGCTAGTGATAAACAACATGTTAGCAAAAGGGGGAACCACAAAATGCAACATTATAAAAGAATAGGCCTTTTCATCACAATTTTTTTTTGTGCGCATGTCAATATCGGCCATTTTTTTCGTACTGTTTTTTGTAAACAACCATGTTAAAGAACCCATCTACAAATAATTAAAATTAAAAAATATTAAATAAAGAATATTTATTGAAAAAAAGTAAGAAAAAATAAAAAAATAAGTGTTTTTAATTGAAAATTAAATTTTTTCAATCCATTATTATAATGTTATCTGTATGAAAAGGAGCAAAGAAACGGTGTTATTATGGAGTTTGTAAGGGTGATACACACTATAAATCATTTAAAGTTGTATTAAAAATTGGTTGACATGTGGTTGACATTATTAATTAGAATAAAATTATAGATATTATTTGTTTTTATTATTATTTTTGACATAGTAAACAAGTAGTATGGATGCCTAACCTCTCAATCAGCTCACTTTTTTTCCGTTTTTGCAGACGTCCATGACATTTCAGCCACCTTTTCAATTGTTCACAATTATGGGTAATTATAGGCTTCAACTGAATTATAAACAAGTGAAGCACCATCGACGATTTTTTCCAATAATTCATTTGTTTATTGGGATAATATTGCTTTCCTAGCTATTCCTGACCAAAACAGTACGAAACTTTTGAATTACCACTATTTTAACATGGCGACTGCGCTTGCGCTCGTCACATGATGAAAAGGCCTATTCAAAAGATAATAGTTAAAACTACTGATCGCCAGATGGCTCTCAGTGATAGCAAAATTTGACTATTAAGGTCCGTCCACACGGCTCAAGCTTTACCACCGACTTACTTGCACAAACCTGGTTTGCGCAAGTAAGTCGGTGGTAAAGCTTGAGCGTGTGGACCAAGGGGACAAACTAGGTGGTCTATGTCTCTGTTCCACTTGTAATGAGTTTGTGACGTAAAATCTCTCCCACCATGTGTGTAGGTACACACCGCTTGCAATTGTGTTAGTTTGTTGTTTGACTTTGTGTGCGTACTCACACATACCACCACACACACGTATTATGGGGCAGACCAAGCTGTCCAATTTAAGTAACAATGGTGTTCATTGTTAACACAATGCAGTGTGTGTTCGGCGACGGACACTGGCTGACAACCTGCCTTAAGCTGTGACTGGTATACAAATGACTCCACGCGAATTACACTTTTTTTATATTAGTTGGCTTCTAGTGTTCTATGGTGTGGACGGACCCATAAGTTAAATAGCCGATACAAAAACCATCGAAAATACAGTTCATTACTTCAAAATTCGACCACTAGGTGTCAGTCCCCGTATCACAACATCCATCACAGAAGGTCACAAAAACGAAAAAAAGTGCTCTATGGAAAAAAATATGATACTGGTTGGTCAAGGTCATGTTCAAGGTCAAATTCGAGGTCATTTTCTAGTTCCTCATTTTTTCCCATGAAACTTTTGTCCGGGTCATTTTTCCATAAAGTCAATATTACCTGAGATTTTCACCTGTTCCTCAGCTTTATGAACGCTCTGTATATACATGTACCATGTATAAACCTTCGTATAATTTCTATTTTATAAATTCCTAGGGTTGGCATTTTTTGATGTTGGCATCTCTGATTTTCTTTCCTTTTTGTAACCTTATCTATTTGTTGTACTTGTCACTGGCAGTAAAAGGTCCAACATTTTGAGACAAAAAAATTTCCTCTATGATTAAAATAAATGGGTTAATGAATGATTTTTGGACATGAATGTATGTATTTTATTTTTATTTATTTTTTTGAAAATATATACATGCAAACTAGTGATAAAAGATAACTATTACCAGTAGGCAATAGTATGTTATACATCAAGAGACTAAAGTATGACTTAATACCGAGTGCGAAGTCTGTTGCCAGAGGGGCCATAAAGTCCCTAGGGCAGCAATTCACACAAGCGAACAAAAAACACTTTAGTCCTGTAGCATATATATGAATTTTTGCAATTCCGGGTAATTCAAAATTATAAAAATTAAGGTGTTAAAAGCAAGAAATATTTTATTCTGAGAATTCTAACTACTGAGCTACGAAATCCTAGCTTAATGCGGGTTTAACGCGCCTTTGCTGTATTTTTTGATTTCTGTCATTTGATTCCGACCACAGTCATCGATTACATCGCGACCAGAGCGACATTAATATAACGCAGTGTCGCCAACTGTTGTTCGTAAAACACCCACACAAACGATTGAAAAATCTTATGGTTTACTCACTGAAATATCGTTAAACGTAAGAACACTTCCACAATAATGACGTTAAGGCTTTTTCACGAATTGCAAAATTTTGATAAAATTTCATGTTTTTTAGAAGTATACTCCGCTGAGGCCCGATTTACATTAACGTTCCGCTCTCGGTACGATATCACTACGCTCCCGATTCGATAAAATATCAATACTACTCAGGTAATATTTTATCGGAGCAATATAAGACTTGTTATGGCTTGTACCTATAGTGTAAACACTTTTTTGAGTCCTCTCCACTCCGCTTGCATTCAGTTGTTATGAAATGATATTTGCATCGAACTGAGACTGAACTGGGAGAGCGGCATTATAATGTGAATAGAGAACGAATAAGTACCAGCATGATATCAGCACTGTAATGTGAACACAACAAGATTGAGTGGAGTGGGCGCGTACCGAGAGCGGAGCGTTAATGTAAACTGGGCCTAAGCGGTTTTGATTCTGAATAGAGCGTAGATAGTACAGATAACTATTGTACAATTAGTGTTTGGAAACATAGATGTCGCTACATATGTATACTGGAATTGAATAAAAAATAAAATGAAAAAATATTTAAAACATGGGATCGTTGCTTTGTTACTTTTCACAACAAAATCGTAGAAAAAACACGAGTTGACTTTCGGCTTTTACACCATCGTCAGGTGAAAAACATAACTAAAAATTGTTCTTTTAGGCGAAAACTATTTATAATATAAATTGAAGTAAATAATGTATTGGTGGGGGATGTTAGAGATAGAGGCAGATATAATCACATCAAAACAGATGTAAGGGGAACTCCTAAGTTGACCAATTTTTGATAAAACTAAAATTTTTTGTATTATTTGCAAAGGTACTTACAACGCATATTATTTTAAACCGGTTAGGTGTAATATCCTTAAAATGACTGCAGTACGTTGGGGAAAACCAGACACGTGAAACAACGGTGAACGATAATTACAAGAAATAAAGAATAAAATATACAGGTATCGGTCTGTATTAATTTGTCAAGATAGAAACATGTATTGATTTGCACGAAAGGTTACACCCACCAGGTAGATGCTTTTGTTAAACTAAAAGGATTGTTAAATGATGTAAAATCAAAATATTGCATAAAGACCAAAATATTTATATAATAAAAAAGGTTTAAACTAAAGTGACCAGACGTCCCGATTTTGGCGGGAGAGTCCCGCTTTTTGGAAGACTGTCCCGCGTCCTGCCGATTTTTAAAAATGTCCCGCTTTTTAAAACATCTACATTTCTTATTTTAAATGTAATTGAGGTTTTTTTTTTGCTCGCCAGTTATTTTTTAAGAGAAAGTTTGTAAAATTTCTTATTTTAAATGTAATTGACGCTTCTTTTTTTTTTGCTCGCCAATTATTTTTTAAGAGAAAGTTCGTAAAAAAAGTAGGAAAAATTGATATTTTCTTCTTTTCAAGCAAAAGGGGTAGGGGCGGCATTTTTACGGTGCCTTTCATCCCATTTGTCCCGCCTTGTTTCGATGAAAATCTGGTCACTTTAGACTGAATACCGAAATTTTGTTTAAAAAAATAGACTAAATAATAATTGTATTATTTTAGTATTACTTTTATTTCTCTTTTACAAATTAGAAATAGTAATCATTAAAAAAACCTTTAACTGTTATTATAAAAAAAAATTATCTGATTGCTTCCTCGCAAAGACTAATAAAAGTAAAGAATAATGATTTTACCTTGTATATGCGGCTATTTATAGTGGACTATTTAAAACAAAAGAATATGATGTGTTTCCTAATAATTTCTTATTACTAATTAGGATTTTCCGCCCTCATTTAATTAATTAGTTTTTTGCAATGATTTATTTGTATTGATATTGAACATTGTGAGTAATATTTCTATCTAATTATTTATTGCAAACAAATTTGATTTTGCACACCATACATATTACATTAATATTCTTTTTTGAATCTGATTATAAACTCGTAAAAAAAGTTTAATTATGTAATTATTAATTAAATATCAAATAATAAACATACATATTGTGCCAAAATTAAATGTTTGATTTTGTACGATTGGTAAGCTTGTTTTAGCTCGAAAATAACCAATTAGATTGTGGTATTTCAATTTTGACTACAGATCATTCGTTATTTTCTAAAGCAGGAGTGGCCAACCCAGTTGATCTTGCGGGCCACTTTGGAAGCGTATCATAACTCAGCGGGCGCATATAAAATTATGTAAGATATTTTTGAATATACGGATGCACAAGTAATGTATTTTTTTAATACATTGGTTTTCGCTACCTTGGTCATTATAAAATAAATACGTGGGTCGCGCCAAAAGTTCTCGGCCTAACATGATTATGCCGCTGCTACACGATGCTACGAACACCTTCCAACATTCGACGTTGGATGGCTCATAGCATCGTGTAGCCGTTGTTCGAACCTACGAGTGTCCAATGTCGAGCGTCAAACATTCGCATTTGGTCGTGTCCCGTTCGATGTCGGTATTCTTGCACCGAGTCAAAGGGATGCTTCGAACGTTTGAAGGTCAATGTTGGTTGCGTTTGTTGGTTGCGCACGACTCGTTCATGTGAAGAGAGACAACATCAGTGTATAATATTAGAGATAACATCAGACAGATAACAGCGTTGTCGACTGAGTACCAACACATCATCATTCGTATTGGATCAAACATTCGATTCACCGTGTAGCAGATACATTCGTCGCACCAACTATTGAACTTAATTGCCTCAAACGTTCGATCGAATGTTGGAAGGAACGTTCGTAGCATCGTGTAGAACCCGCTTTTTAAACTTATTCAAAGGTGACGTAATTTATACTCACAGAAAGTATTAAGTCTCTAGTAATCATAAACGCAGTGGACGAGTTTACATGTGTTTTATTTATTCTGTTGTAAAATTGTAAACTCAATATGTCGACCGTTTCAAAAATTGAATATCGTGTAGTCATAAAATTTCTGACAAAAGAATGACAAACTTCAGAAGAAATTAAGAACAGATTGGATGGTGTATACCATGGATCTATGAATAAGAGGGGATGTACTATAAACATAGTATATAGACAGTTAACGCGTAACAAGTAGAGGGGTGCAAGCAGTAATGTTTTCGTCACTGCAGTAATAAACTTGGTCAGGAACGTATTAAGTTGTAAATTTACATTACAATATTTATATATGGAATAAATTACGTATAAATCAAAGTATATTCCATGCATATTTTACCTGTTTTTAAGTAACTTTGATAAAGAGAATTTATTATTTAACAGCTTGGTGAATTTTTTTCGCAACTATTTATAAATATGTATTCTAAATTTAATACCTAATAGTCACATTTAAAAAATTGCGTAACTAATACTAGTTCAAACACAGTATGTTAAAAAAAATTAACATTTTTATTGTTAAATATTACTTACATTTGTTTATAAAAAAAATTGAATTTTTAACAAAATTTCTAAGTTCTAATTTATAATAAATACAAAAATTAACTACATTCCTTTAAACAGTATTAATTTATTATATAATTGACGTTTACTTTCAGTAAACGTAAACTGCTTAGTCAAATAATGCATTCTAATGTCCAAGTATTTACTAGAGATTGCTCTTATTAATTCTACAATATGGTTATTGTTTTGAGGGAATTGGTCGAACTGATGTATTGTCAATGATTCGAACAAATTATTATCCCCTAACAATGATTTCAATACACTTGATATTATACTAATTTTGCAACTAGGTTTGAATGTTTTTATATCACCATTCATGATGCATTTTTGTTTAATAACATGTTCTGTTAGTTTGCATATTTTTACGACATCTTCAGAAGGATAAATTAAACCTCCTTTGTCTTTACATATAATTAAATTATGACTAAACAATTTTATTTTAGAAATTAAACTGTCCGTGCAAGGTTCGCATTTAATTTGCTTGGTCAAATTCATTACTACGTTTCCAGCGATGTATGTAATTATTTGTTCACTCATATCTGAATGTACCATGGTCGATAAATCTATTGAAATGGAAAATTCGTTATTATGAATTTCAAATTCCTCTTCATCTTCGAAATCGCCTCTTTCGCAGGAGTTATTAATTTTTTCAATTGGCGATGAACATTTCAGTACTGAAATTTGATCCAGTGGAATACAATTACCGGAAAAGGATGGCCTCAACTCTAAATAATTTAACATTTTCCGATAAATGCATTTAAACTGTCGAGCAGTAGGGTTATTATTCTGCCCCCCGTGTTGGCGCATGTTGCAAAAAAATAATTCCAGATGATCTTGGCTGCACTTATATAAAGGAAGGTACTTCAGTACGTTATTATTTTCTATTAAATTTTGGTACAAATATTTAGTACTTTCTATACATACTAAAAATCCTAAAAATCCTAATTTTCTTGGCGTTTTAATTAGTGGTACACCTTCTAATGTTTTCAAACCTATTAAATAATTTTTTGCAAAATCTAAATAATTGAAAATAAAATCTTTATTTTTTTCAAACAGTGGTTTCTTATATCCAATTTGTTTTAAATTTCTAGAGTTTAAAATATCAAAAATATTATTTATGATTAAAATAAATTCAGCAGTACCTTCTACATTTAAAAAGTCTTTTAATTTTAAATTATTTTCACAAAAAACTAAGGCGTCACTAACACTTTTGCTAAAAAGTTGACTAGCCAGTTTTACTTTCATTTTATTATTGTAGAAGAAAATATGTTGACTCCTTAGTTTGTTGGCCAAATGGAAATTTTCTTTTTCTTGAATGCTGTGAAGCGCACGTAGATACCGCCACTCTATATGCCGACCGTTTTCATCAATAAAAACTTTTTTAGATTCAAAACAATTTCTTATTAATTTCAGCATATGACATGCGTCTAAAAAAACTGCTATTTCCATATCATCAAAGGGGTTTTTAAATGTTGTTTTCAATTTTTCGTTGTTTATTTTACAGCCTAAGTGACTGAGCATACGCACATTTGCAGGGCATCCATCGCATGTTAATGAAACAATTTTTATTCCTGTCTCTGCGATTTTCTCAAGACATTGTTTCACCAATTCACATCGCTGTAAAGCAGTAATGCCGTCAACTAGAAAATAAGCAAGAGGAAGTTTCCAACTTCCATTTATCGCCGTGACCAGAAAAACTAGAGCCTCTTTTGCAGCACTTAAATCATCTCCGTCAAGACCTGTAAAAAATAATTATTATTACTTCTTATACTGACACAAAAAGTATAATTTTTATGTTAAAACGTACCTGTGCCCAAATCTACGTAACCATGAAAAGATTTACCATCCCATTCTATTTTCCTCTTAATTGCCATCTCATCTAATACGAAATTACACAATATTTTGTAAGGTGTTCCTGCAGCTTTCATTTTTAGTGCTTTGAAAGATTCGGTGGTAAAACCAGGAGATCCGTCAATACTTTGGTGCCAACTTCGTATAGTTGATTGGTGTGGTAGACAAGTATCAAATGACTGGCGAACATACTCATATGCTCGAGGGGAGTAAAAGTGCAAAGTCAACGCAAATGAACGCAACTCAGATGAATAGGATTTTTTTATAGGCGCTCCTTTTCTTTTTTGTAATTGCCTTTGAAATAATTCAGCTGTTTTAACATTTCCAGCTAAATTAGCAATTACTGTCATTTCTCCTTCTTGTAACATCTTTTTTAAGCAGTCAGTAACATTATTTAAATTATTAATTTTCTTTTTTTTTCGAAATTTACTTTGCGCTAAACGATTTATAGTTTTTTTTCTTTGATGACACACAGCAGTTAAAGTTTTAATTTTATTGCTTAACTCTAAAATCAAACTATTTGAATCAGGAAGCTGATTGGTGATTAATGAAGTTGAAGAACAATGCTGTTGGGAAAAACTTGCTGGAACTTTATCCAATTTTTTCTTAGAGTCTAAATTTGATTTATTTTCTTGGGATGTTCCTGTTCCTGGTAAATTTAAAGTAGGAACTACATCTAAATGTAGGCGACGTTGACTACCATTATTAGTGAAATAAAAGTCAGCATCATTAAAATGTTGGGAACATAATCGCTGATATTTTGACGGTACCCAGTTTTTGCGACCTGTGGCTTTTACCCATGCTAATTTAAAGCTTGATTCTTTAGGAAACCTACAACATAAAATTTAAATAAAATTTTAAAAAAATCGTTCAGATTAAAAAAAGTTTCAATTTTAAAGGTACATAGGTAAGTATATAAAATATAGGAGCCTAAAAATATTTAAGTTACAAAAATCTATTTTTTCATTATTTTTTCAAGTTTCTGAGATTTTTTAAACTGATTTAACGAAAATATTTGTAAAAAATTGGGAATTTTGTAGAGTACTACAACATATTTTTTTTTAACCGGTAAAAACAAAGCAATAGTGGTGGAAACTTTAAATTATGAAAAGTTAAAGAGCGGTAGCATATTTTTGTTTTGGAAAACTCAAATTTATTAATATTTTTCACAATTTTTTATAATGACAACTGTATGATATAACACTTTTTTGAAATAAATTATTGTATAATTTATTTATAGAAAACGATAAAAATAACAGAACAATGCGAAACGCAAGTGAGTAAAGCGTTTAATATATTAGGAAAATTAGTTTGTGTATCAAAATCCATTTTTAAATTGTCCTAACCTATATATTTTGACCCCTTTTAAAGTGTGATAATTAATAATAAAACGCAATTATTTTTAATAAAAATATGTGACCGCCCTTTAACTCTTTAAGTACAATAATTCCCAGCCGCATTTGTTTCTTTTTTCCGGCAAACATCGAAATTACAGCCTGTTGTAGTACTCTACAATTTACCCTAAAAATTAAATTACGGTCCTGACTGTAACTGTTATACATAGAGATTTATGTCAAAAAATAGTGAACATAACCTTACATTAATCAGTTAAAAAAATTCATTTTTCACTTACCTATGGAAAGTAATATTATTTTTCTGTTTTGAACATAAAACACTGTCACTTTTACAATTCAAAACTGTGCATTTAACCATTTTTAATTTAAAATTCTATAATTTCAAATAACAAGTATACCATACCATTGCTAACGGAACACTATATACGAAAAGTACAATAGGTCACCTTTGGTCACCGTAATGCTTACGCATTAGAAAGAGATACACTGGTTCTATATCTTACTTCTTTGTTCTGTGATCGCTACAAAGAATTTGCTTATTATTATAGGCATAGAGATGCTTATCCCACCTTATAATAAGTGTATTGAAATAGAGGGCGGCTATATAGAAAAATAAATTCTTTTCACTGTTCTCTCTGTATTTTTTAATACTCAGGCCGTGAACTATTGGCGCTCCCTACGTATATTTTATATAAGCGTCATGAATCTCGCGGGCAAAAATAGTTCAAGGTGGGCCGCGGGTTGGTCACCCCTGTTCTAAAGTTTATACGACTGTACGTACTTCCGAGCTTGCGTTGAATATATCGTTATCATTGTTTTAAAAAAAAAAAAATAAATAAAAAATAAAAGTAATTTTAAAGAGGGACATATTTACCCCAACAATAAGTGCCGCTCGAGACACTGTGGAAAATGCCGCCCAGCTTTTTTGTAAAACAAAAATTTTAAAAAATTTCTTAATAACTTTCTCACTCCCCCCCCCCCCCGCCTCCTATCAAAAAATAAGCCACGAGCAAAAAAAAACCTCCTACTTCTTATTTTCCTATCAAAAAACAAGTGACGAGCAAAAACAAAAAAAACGTGAATTATATTTTTCCCTCAAAATTTCCCGCCCCTAAAATTTCTCACTCTAGGCGCGCGCCTAGTCCGCCTAGTCTGCCCCTGTTTCTAAGTATCTTTTATTGGAAAAAACCAGTAATTTATTATAATTTGAATTATTTTAATAGAAAAGACGTAATGCTAAAAAAATGCACTACTATTAGCAGTAAATTTAAAATCATGTGTTAATTTTTTTAATTAATAACTGTCATAAGAGATGGGTTAATTTTTTATTTTAAATTTTAAATCATTGAACTAAAACCACATTTTTTTTAATCTAATGTACATTTAATTAATAGAATTTCCCATTTTAATTCTCTGAAATTTAAAATGGATTGTTTTAAAAATACCAAACAAGGAAAATCGATATTATATTTTAGATTTAGTTATAGGTAGTTATACCGAAAAAGAAAAAAACCGAAAATTCATCTTTGTGACCAGTTTGTGACGTTATTAAGTATATTCAGCCGTTTTTAAGCTCTAAAATTTCTGATTTAAGTTACAATAGACTTATTGGGTGACGCTAAGACTGTTAAAAAATCAAGTTTTGGGAATATAAACCATATTTTAAAGTCAAATTTTGACATTTTTAGAGTAAACAGAATCGATTTTCGTCAGATCGATCTTTTGTAAGCCGATTTTCTCCTAAATCGATCTTTGGTTGGACGATTCGAATCGATTTACAAAATTGATTTTTTGGCCAGAGATTGAAAACTCTAGTCTGTTTACATAAGAAAGAACATCACTACTACGTGACGTCATCAAAATTAATCGTTTTTAAGCTGTGAAATTCAAAATTTATGCCCAGAGTTTTCACGTTTAGTCAGTTTAGTGTTAGATGAAATATACGTTGCTAAAAGATTAAATATAGAAGTAAAGTTTACAAATTTTCATTTTAATAAGTAAATGCAAATATTAATACCGTAAAATTGAATGACTTTGGTCCACTTTTCAACTTTACACTGTTATAAGTTTTAAACCAACTGATATTTATTTTTGTTTCTAGTTACTTTTTATGGGTCTGTATTAGTACTTTTAACTTTGAAATGGAGAAGAAGCTAAATACATTCTTAATATTATTTTTTTTTTTTTTTTTAAATAAGGGTGGCCAAAGTGAGACGACGAAGTTGGGTTACTTTGGCCACATGTTGTTTTATTTGGAAAACGCTAAGAAAGAAATTAAATCAAATTTTTTAAACAAATGTAAAAAAAATATTTTATAATTATTTTAAACGCAAATTGCAAATAAGGTAACAAATTATTTGGTAAAATAAAAAAACAGCAAATTCTTTAGTAGGTAAATTAAAAATAAAAGATACAGGGTTTAATTGTAATTTTCCACTTCTGGTATTTTAATGAAACCTCTTTTGGATGGGATAGGTGCTTACATAGGTCGAAAACAACGCAAACATGTGGTGGCCAAAGTCATACCAATATTAGCGAATAATGCATTGGGCGATTTTGGTCGCCCTCTAGCGACAAGACCTAAAAGCTTAAGTTTGCTGCTTTGGCTCGTAAAGTTTCCTAAAGGTTGTATGACAGCAGATTTTCGCATGAAAGTCATAGATGTCGCCTCATTGTCAAGCTGCCCTGGAAGTTTTTGAAGGTAAAAATTACAGGCTTTTTGTAAATTTTTTTATTTAAACTTTTTCAGGTACTAAAAATCAAATTGTTTTATGTATATAATTTTTTTCGAGTCCAATATAATCTATAGAATCAGTAAAAAATACTATTCCGTGCATAAGTGTTATTACGACGTAATCGTGCATAAATAAAACAAATATTGAAAAATGGCCCAAGTCAACCATGGTGGCCAAAGTCATCCAATTTTACGGTATCATAATTATTATATGAAAACATATGACCGTTTTCCGTTTTTTAATAGCGATTTAATCGTACGTGTTAACGATTAATCGTAGTAAGAAATTGTTTTCAATTTTCGAGCGACTGCTTTACCAGAAACGATAATAATCTGTTAACAAAATGTGAATCGTGGTTATATTTTTTACGGTTATTTAAATCAAATAATTACAGATAATAATTTTCTATATTCGTTAATGAAATGAAAGGAATACATATGCATTGACAAAAATAACATTAACTCCAAGCGGCGGCGGCGCAGGGAAATTTATTTTAGAGGACTATAGATAGATAGATAGATATTTTTTTTATTCTTTCAAAATATAATTTTACAGAATATATCATCGGGTAAAAGAGGAGAGGGGAGGTTATGCGGTTATGTCCGACTTTATTAGGAACTATCCCGGCATTCACCTTTAACGTTTACGGAAAACCATAAAAAACCATAAACAGGATAGCTGACATCCATTTGGATGTCTTCCGAATGCCAAGTATATCTTGACTCGGTCTATAATAAATTTTCGGTCTATTATATTGTTATATTCAAAAATGAAACGTAAATTAGAAGGGCCAATCTAGATACTTACCTGTTAGGGATGTCTAGTAAATTAGATAAACAGCTAACGTTTGTTGTTGTCTCTATGTATGTATACCTACTGAACTATAAGGCATACCTATAATTCAATGTTTTTTCATGCAGCGAAAAAATTCTTTTACTTTTTTTTTCTTTTAAATTTCTTCTGAGTTCTTGAATTTTTTTTTATTTTATAGAAAGTCTGTCTTATAAAAAAATGAATGTTCATCTAATATTCAGTATGGCTGACATAAATTTTGATACATTTCTTAGCTTTTGAAAATAAATTACTAAAATATTAATTGTTGTGAGCTTTACTTTGTGGAAATTCATTTTAAATAAATGAAACAACTTATTTTGCATAAATTCCACTATATTTATTTTTATGTGTGAACGCGTTTTCAACCATTACGGTCATTGACGAACACTTATGCAAAATAAGTTGTTTCATTTATTTACTAAAATATTGTTCGCCAGAATTTATTAATCTTATTCTTTAAATGTTCCTAAAGATTTAAAGTTTTTTAAAATACGTTTTTTCTAAAATAAGTTTTTATAGTTTTAAGTGTTGGTTTTCTGTTTTTTGAGGATTCCCCCATCAGCTGCAGTGTTAAAAGAATAATTTAAAAAAAAATTCGAATTTTAAAATTTTTTGTATTAACAATCGTTATTCCTTAATCTTTAAAATACTCTAGTGCCCAACAACGTTAACGACAGCACACTTAAACACACTTTAGACATTTTTCTTAAAACGACATTTTTGAGACGGCCATTACAATAACTAAAGTAATTTTTAATTTTTATCTGATGTTAATTTGTTTTTCTATCAGTTTGGTACTGCTCTTACCTACAATTATTAACTTATAATAATAGTATATCTGTATATTGTACAATAAGTGGAAAAAGAGGCTTATTTCTCACGAATATGAGCTCGCGCAACAATTCGTATGAGTGAGAAATAAGCTTTTCCCACGCATTTTACACTATACTTTTTCTACGAGCACATTTTTTTTCGTAAAATTTAACATAAATAATTAAAATAAAATTTAAATAAGTAGTAAAAATTTTTTAAATTTATAATGTCAGTGGTAAGATGTTCAAATTTTTGCCAAAGCATATTTTGAAACTATGGAAACAATAATAAATAATCAACATACATATATGTATTGGCGACGCAAAGATTTTCACTCGCGCCTCTGGTGGTAAAATTAGAACTAGCATCAAGTAAAAATATACGTATATGATTAAAAATTGATATAAAATCTAGTAATCCGCGTATAATTTGTTTTGTACATTTTTTTACTTAACACAAAATTTTTTACTTAATACAGCTTCTAATTTAAAAAACCAGGAGCGCTCGCGTAATCTTTGCGTCGCCAATATTTTTAGTATTATTTCTATATATTATATATTAAACTGACGGAACAGCCTACTTTTTTATTATATTAAGGCGTGGGAAATAATTTCCCACTGCATTTCCGTACAGTGTGGGCAATTGTTGATTTTTACATATAGTTAGCCGTGCGCAAAATGTTACTTTTAATAGTAGGAGTAGAAAAAATTATTATAAACTATCTGTTCATTATTTGTAAACAAAAATATATAAAAAAATCGATTTATTCAATGAAGCGTACAATTTTTTTATTTGATACTTTGACATTGTTTGCAAAGGTATATTTATTCTTATTAAAGTCGGTACTTTTTGTATTACATGGTGTAATACATAAAATAGTTTTTTTTTTCTGTTAATTACGTCAAAACAATGTCAAGTTAATATGTACTTATACGAATATTATGAAACTAAATAATTTACTATAAAATTTTATATATATAGCGGCCCCGGCGCGTCAATTGAAATCCAGAGAGGAAATATTAGTATCAGTTTGTACCGTGTAAGAAATTTTCAGTATCAGAAAATTCATACATATAAATGTGAATGTGTTACATGTGCGGTAATTTATTGTTTTCAATTACGATCAATAGTGATCATTGATCGTATTTTTGTGGTGTTTTTGTTTGATTTTTAAATAGTTTTTTTTTGTGTATTGTTTATTGTTTATCTGTTCTTTTTTTCTTTGTTTTTCAAATTTAAAGTAAGTTTATTTATTTATTTTTAATTATTGAAATTAAATAATTACAAGTGTCTCTGCAATAACACGGTTTAATTCTAATACGATAAAGCAAGCTGCGAAAAATCTTTGTATAACACAGCGTCCCATAGCACGATTTCCCTGTAAGATCATAAAGATTGTTAAATTAAGGGGTAATACTACCTTACCTTGTAAGGCCAAAATCAAGGGTGATTTTCATGAATTTATTGTGGAAAGACAAAACATTTAATTCAGTTTCGGATTTTTGTACATGATTACACATCTTTTAAGGTATATAAAAATATTTTTTTGATATTGTTCAAAAACAAAATGGCGGCACAACAGCTACTGGAATGAAACGTTGTTTTTTTTTTTAAGCCCTCCTTTGCCGTACTCCTACAGGTCGCAAATTGGCTCCTATAACATAAAACAAAAAAGATTCTGAAATTACATCGCAAAATCTAGTGAACGGCCGTAGAACTTTTCGAAATATTGATTTTGATTTGAAAAAAAGAGCTTTTTTCGGAAAAATCGACCGAAAATCGGGTATAAAATCGGCCACAAATCAAAAAGTTCTCCGGCCGTTCACTAGATAATTCAATTTTCTAGCTATAGTTAAAATTTCAAGTCGATTGGTTGAAAATTGAAGGCGCTAGCGGTACGATAAGCTCGAAAAACATGGTTTCGAGAAAAACGCGTTTAAAGTTTCAAGTGCATATATTTCGATGTAATTTTTTATTTACCTTTAATTTAACTCTAAAAAAATTACAAGGTAATATTACCCCTTAATAAAGGAAGGTTTAAACTTAGCCAAAAATTCCAAAAACCGAACTACTGTGTTATAAAAAGGAAACCTGTATAATGTTTAATTAGATAAGAATGAAAAAATGTCCAAAAAACTATCTTTTCTACTCCTACTATTAAAAGTAACATTTTGTGCACAGCTAACTATATGTAAAAATTAACAATTGCCCACACATTGCGGAAAAGAGCGTGCGAAATAATTTCCCACGGCTTAATATAATAAAAAAGTAGGCTGTTCCGTTAATTTAATATATAATACTATGATAATATATATAAATAATTCTAAAAATATACATATTATGTATGTTGATTATTTATTATTGTTTCCATAGTTTCAAAGTATGCTTTTGCAAAAATTTGAACATCTTACCACTGACATTATAAATTTAATAGTATATTGTACAATAAGTGGGAAAAGAGGCTTATTTCTCACGAATATGAGTTTGTTGCGCGAGCCCACAGGGCGAGTGCAACAATTCATATGAGTGAGAAATAAGTTTTTCCCACGTATTTTACACTATACTTTTTCTACGAGAAAATTTTTGTTCATATTCGTGAGAAATAATCCTCTTTGCCCACTTATTGTACAATATACTATTGTCATGTCACGTCACATTCAAGTATCTGAAAATTTATACTCTTGCGAAAACTGGAGTTGAATAATATATGAGATGATTTTGATTATCTCAAACGTTATGATGAGATGTCTGAGATAAATAATTGATTTTTAGGATTTCGTAGTTGTAACAACGAAATCCTTATGAATTCGTTATTTCTGTCATCGCATTAGCTGGTCTACCCGCATTATACCAATTTATAATAGTCAGTGTCGGACCTGACGCAATTTAAGAGACAGTGGCGTTTTTAAAAACTATTATTGAAATTTTTTAACTCGTATAAAAAGTAAAAAGTTTAGATACCGTAAAACCGTCTAGACCCGGAACTTTTTTACATTTTTTGGTATAATTTTATGTTTATACATGTTTCCTTCATAGATATCACCAATAAAAGTATTACCATTAGAAAGAGCGTAGGGCTGCCAGGTTTTTTTCAGCAGACCCGCCACTAGAGGCAGTAAAATCCGCCCAAAACCGCGCATACTCAAACTATACCGCAAAAAACCGCGCACTTCAAAACCGTTAAAAAGATATATGTACATACACGTAACGCGATATACTCAAACGTCAAAACCATGTGACAATTGTCAAAATAGAAGTTTCGAATACGGTAACCGTCGTAACCGTTATTACCTTTGTTACATTTTGTTCTGTGATTACATTCAATCAGTGACTAGTATTGTTGTTAAAGTTTTTTTTTTTTTTGTGTATGTACAAAGATGGGTAAATGGGCCAAATATAAAAAAAGATTTCAAAAAACGTGGCTGACAGAACCGTTACTGAAAGGTAGAGTAGTAAACACACTTTCTTAACTTTTGGCATTTTATCTCACGTCCCAGAATTCACATTTTTAATAGATTAGTTAACATACGATACAGTGGAAGCCAATAATAGAGAAGATTTAGATGAAGATGATTACATAACATTAAATGCATTTTTTGAAACTGCTGGGGATGACTGCGAGTCATTTTAGCGGAAAAACATTAAAAATACTTACTAAATAAGATATGAAATTTTTTGTTTCTTTTTTTTTTTTTAAATTTGTTTAAATAGACGGATTAAATACTCTACAAATACCAAAGTAAAAAGTAATAATTAGTTTTATGTTCTAATGTATCAATAAAGAAGTACTTTTATGTTATAAAGTATTAATAAAGTCATTGAAGTTTAAAATAATTTTTGTCTGTTTAACCTTTTAATATTTAACTTTATTTAAAAAGAATGAGATAAATATGTATTTTATGGTATGGGTTCGACACGTAAGCTTGTGTATTGACGTTTCACCCCCTTATTTTTTACATAATTATTGAAGAAAGAGAGCAGCAGAGTTTTATGATTATTGTAATACATAATATGTTTAAAATATTTTGTATTTTTAAAAATATTTTATCTAATTTTTAATTCCGCCCAAAAAGCGGAAAACCGCAAAACAGAAATTTTTACCGCAAATTTTATTTCTAATCCGTCCAATTTGCGGAAATCCGCCCAAACTGGCAGCCCTAAAAGAGCGTATATTATTTGTTATATCCCTGACCCATTTGTTTCATTATAAGTAAAAATAAGAAAAATAAAAAATAATTAGTAAGTGTCCGGGTCTACACCCTAAATCCGTCTTGACCCGGACACTTACTTAAATAATGTAATAACATACAAACTAACCACTCACGTCGGGGTTAGGACAGTGTTTTATATCGTCTGATATCTTTGAACCTGTCAAAGACTTCAAAACATTTTGTGGGACGGGAGAGGGGTCAATACATAGTATGCCTCTCTATGAAGTAAACATGCGATATGACATCAGAAGGAGGCATAAACCGTGTAATTTTGACGGGAATATAACGTATGGATAGTGGAAGTTACAGCCAGTGCGAATCGCGGCCATAGTGTAATAAACTGATGTGTCCGGGTCTAAACAGATATATGTATATAAGCATGTATTTTTTTTTATATATACATCGAATATAACTTCAAACATCATTAAATGGTGTGCGATAAAATTCTGAACACATACATATCAAAATTAAAACAATATGACAATTATGACAAAAATTACATGCCTAAGTTAGACACACATTTTATTTCTTTGAAAAACTGGAGAATAGTAATCCTGTAAAATGAGATAGTAAAAGTTGAAATCCGTAGTTTTTATTGGTACAGCTGTTTAGAGGATGTTTTGCTCTCTCTAATGACGTCAAGAACAAATGTTTATTGTAGCAGGTTAATGTAGAAATTATTTACTTTGAAGATTGGTGCAAAGTGTCCGGGTCTAGACCCCCTGTCCGGGTGTAAACGGTTTTACGGTAACATAAATAAATAACAATTTCATTTTTTTAAACAAAAACCTTATAAAATGTGCGAAATATATTAGTTTCGATCAAATTTTAGGTCACGAAATGCCGTTAGTACTGGGGCCAAAACCAAATATGTATGGTCCCTTATATTTTTTGTGTAGACTGTATAGCCTGTATAGTAAGTGACTGTAATAGAATGGCGTACGAGGAATATTATTATACATTCTGCTGGGAGCGAATGTGTCAATAATAATTAAGTCAGCAACAGATAATATATGTCAAAAGTTGTCATTGTTGGAAAAAAAGCATTGTTAAAAAATTTTTAAAATTTTTTTTTGCAGCTATTGAAAAAAGGCTTTGAGAATTTATAATACAATAAATTTGAAATTTTTATGTCTGTATTTTATAGTGCTAAGAAAGTAAAATTTCTTTATCACTTTCACTGCTTTCATTATCCTTTTTTTTCAAATGTTTTTATTCCATAAAAGGATATAGCACACGAAAGATGTAATTACTGAAACATTTTTTTAATATGTTAAATTAATTTTTTTAATGTCATACCAAATTTTAAAAATTTATAATTAATTTCTATTAACCAGTAACAAACACGGTAGCGTAGCGGTAAATTTAAAAATTGGTCAAGGGCGATCTGTTTTTTTTTTTTTTTTTTTTTTTTTATTAAATTCAATTCACTGGCGTAAATAATTGTAGGATGAAGAATTTAAAAAAAAAATTGAATCAAAAGAGTTAATTTGTCAAGTCATGTTATGTACCTACTTTAAATTAGTCTATTTTTTGTGAAAAGAATATTACAATAAGAACGCGGCATTACATATGTAGCTTTTATTGAATTAAATTAGATTTAGCGGTGCATTTATCGGGTCTCCACATTCTCGCCGAGGTTTGGACGAGGTTCCTCGTCGAGTTCCTCGCTGAGGACCTGAGGTTGGCTCAGGCATATGAATAGCATTAAAACACCAACCGCGAGGCACAATGAAATGACCCTATACATTCTCGATTCGTCCAACCTCGGCGAGAATGTGGAGACTCTTTATAAATACGGTTGTCTGTCTAAATTAATTGAAAATATGTCAATAAATTGAGGTTAAAAAGTTAGGCACGTAAATTTTAAACTTGAAAATAATTGCATTATTTTTGTAACAATTTAATAATTGTGTTCCGGATAGGAACCATGATTAAAAGGATTTCACAAATAACCTTCTTCATTTTTAAATATTAATTGATCATTTTAAGAAAAAAATTAGAAATTTTTTCATAATTTTTAATTATAAAATATAATTAAATTGGTTCAAGGCTTTTAATACATATTTCAGTATTTAGTTCATTTAGTTTTTTTGTGTAATTTAAAACTTTGATCTATTACAAAAACTTTGAATCAATATGCGCATGAGTCAAAGAATTCTATATTTTTCAGTCTGCGCAAACTCTGCATCGAATAACGGTTTAGATAACAATGAACTGGTCTAAATGCTGTGATCTTTTGTCCTTATATTGTATTATAAATTTTCAATTTATAATAAATTGCCTGTGTAAAATAAATCGTTTTTACATTTCTTGAATGGCTTTTCTTCTTGCTTATTAAACGAAACATATTTTAATTCAGTGTTTGTTTAATACTAATTCGAATTGAAAAAATGAAAGATGTCTCATATCTGCACCGCACCGGCCTGATTAAATTATAATAAATGTAATGTTTCTTAATTGACTACAAAAAGGAACAAAACGAATTTTGAAGGTTATATTTAATAATTAACCTAGTTAATTAATTAACAAATGTAATCTACCGGAACTATCATATCTGTTTTTCCTGTTAAACATTTTCAATTTAAATTAATGCATTGTTAAAACGTAAAAACACTTGTCCAAAATGGATAATTCGAAGAATCCGAATTATCTATTATAATTAACAATTATTGTAATCTATTGGAAGTATCATATCGTCTTTCCTGCTAAACATTTTCAATTTAAATAAACGCATTATCAAAATGCAAAAACACATGTGTCCACAATAGATAATTCGGGGAATCCCATTGGATAGTACTGACAGATTTTTAGGTTTCAGGATTAAGAAATTATTTAATCCAATGTATGCCGAAGTAATTTTGCTACTTGTGTGCTCAGGGCCGGACCTACAGTTATTACGAGGGGGGGGGGCAAACTTTGCTGTTGCAGTGTTGACGCCCTCCCAGAGAAAAGTGCCAAAGTGAACATTTCGGAGCACCGATATTTTTCAAATTTTACCCTGCAAAAAAGTAAGTGACGAGCAGAAAAAAAATGTCACATTCACAGTTTTGGCGCCCCTCAACTTGCGTTTTTTGGCGCCCCTAAAATCTTGCCGGGGGCACGTGCCCCCGCTACCCCCTAGATCCGGCCCTGTGTGTGCTAGCAGTACTTCTGTCACATTTTTTTAAATGTATTTATCATTATAGTATTTGAAATAATGAACCAAAGGTATTTTAGTACCACACCTTGGCCTTTTACATATTTAAAAAAAAAAATATTTATATTAACTTACTTTATTTGCTAAAAATTCATTTATTTAGGAAAAATGTTGTAATAGAAGTACCATTAGCACCAAATAGATTAACAAGATCTGATTATTAAATGAAATAGGATTTAAAAAAAATTAAATTTTCCTTTTTCTGTAATTAATTTGATCTCACTGTAAATTTTTGCAATGTTCTATACACTAGTGTCATGTAGAATGCCTAGTTTTTTAAATTGTTGCACTTTCAGATGCAGTTTCTTCACTCCTGTATTGCTAACAGTCAATCTGTTATATCCTTTTTAACCAATTAATGCCTGATAAGGTGATGTCATGTACGATGTAGGTGGGAATATTTTTAATACAAACTAGATAAACTAAATGTGTTTTAGTTTAATGATATGTATAATTTATTCTGAAATTTTATAAAATTCTTTGTACGTATCAACGTATGTAGGGTTGACCGGGGTAAATGTGAATTGGGGCAATTGTGAACGGCGTGATTTCTAAAATAACATTAATTTTGTTAAAAATCAAATCTTAGTATGTTTTTCTGTCCTTTCTTAATATGTTATTAAAATTTGATAACAATTTTCCAAGTATTACCCCAATCATTTAAGTAAAAAAAAAGTAGCAACCTCGGAATGAAACGGAATAAGCTCGATTTTCGTATACACCTTTATTTTGGCATCCTAAGACCTCATTCGCACGAGAGTTAAAAAAGCGTTGCGTTAAAACACGACTTGGCGCTTTTAAAACTTTTTCAATATATCTGTTCAAATGAGCGCTTTAAAATCACTTTTATCTCGTTTCTCGCTGCAATAGAACGTAAAATGAATTCAAATAAATTACTAACAATAGGGATTTCTATTGCAAGAAGGCAAAAAAAGAAACAAAAGACATTGTCGGTGTATGCCCTAAATAACAAGCGATATTTAAAAGCACAATTTGTGATATTTTACGAAGATTTGAGACAGTGGCCTAATAAATTTTTTAATTATTTTCGAATGTCTATAAGTACATTCGACAAACTGTTGGAAATAGTGGGGTTTCAAATAACTCTGATAATTTTTTAGTTATTTCTTCCCAGGCATCATTTTTCATTGATTTATTGGCATACTCTGGCAATGATTTTGCATATAGAAAAGGCCGAGATTCGATCTCTGTAATCAACTCTTTAGGATCTACAGCCTATAACCCTGACAGGGCGTAATAACCCTGTCTTAACACAGATAAAAAATTCATCAAGTGCGTGTTTTTGACACGCACTAAGTAATGTCACCTCAGTGAAAGTGTTAATTTATGATTTTTTGGCTCATTTTTTAAATACGGTGAGAATACAGCCCTCTTGCGTTTATTCAATATATGCATGTACAACTCTATAATACAGTGAGAATACAGCTCTCTTGCGTTTATTCAATATATGCATGTACAACTCTATAATTATTTTCCCCCACTATAATCACACAACGAGATTAATATGTCATCCTTCGGTGACATAAAAAGATACAAATAGTGGGCATGTACAAATATATACGATCTGATGAAGCGCTGGCGCTTTTTTAACTCTCATCTGAACAGAAGCCAGGAATTCCGTAGGGTACATTCAACATAACGCTCACCGCCCAGCGCTTAAAATAGAACACCGCTTGATAAAAAACGTCTCGTTTTAAAAGCGCTGGCGTATGAATAAATACCTGAATACCCGTCTGTTTCATTTCAACGCTTTTTTAACGGACGTTGATAAAGCTCTCGTGCGAATGAGGCCTTAATGTTCCCTGAAAAGTCTCATAAGATCATGTGTGAGTGTCTTTAGATATTGAACATCAAAGGTCGCGAAAATGTGTTTTGTGAAAATATTTCGCTTCCTTTGCCTTAAATCGTTTTTGTATTTATTATAAAAGTTATAGAGCACAAAATTCTCTACAAATTCTGTTTCAAACACTTTTCGATGCGTTTAACTATTTTGGAGCTAGAGCGCGATGAGTACGGAGCGCTCTGCCATAAATACGGTAGAACGTGGGTAGAACATTTGCCCCAACTTGCTATAAATATAAAAGGTCGTCCAGTAGGGATTGGTATTTCCAGGTAAAATCTTAATAATGACAACCGGGTCCATGAATTTTCACACATAGAACAGAAATACTGAAGTTCTTACCAACTTAAAATTAATCTCAGTAAGAATATCTAAAATAATTTTATAAATTACTCTATTATATATTCATATGAAAATGGTAAATAATATTAAATAACAATTTGATTTATAATTAATATATTCAAATATAAGAACGTATTAAATAAATAATTAATGAAATAATATTTAGAAAATAATTTCGTTAAAAAACCGTACTACTGATTTAGATTCGGGATTGAAGTTGTGCTATAGCATGTAAGGCTGAGCGCTCCACACTCATCGTCTCTATCTCCAAAACAGCTAAACGCAACGGAACAAAATTTGTAGAGAATTTTACGCTCTATAACTTTTATTATCGCAAAAACGATTTGAGGCAAAGCAAGAGAGATATTTGCAAAAAACTGATTTTCGCGACCTTTAACCCTCAGTATCTAAGGATGCTCACACGTGATCTTATGAGACTTTTGAGGGGACATTTAGGATGCCAAAATAAAGATGAATATGAAATTCCAGCTTATTCCGTTTCATTCCGAGGTCAAACCCTTAAATGATTGGGCTATATTAGTATCTTTTTTTCTATTTTGAAAAAAACCCTTGCAAAATTTTATGTATCACACTTCGAACAATTCTCAAAAAAATTTTTTTTTAAATACATTTTCTTCTTTTAAAATGTAATAAATGGTTAAAAGTACTTCTAAAGAAGTGGTCTAAACCCTGAGGGGGTTCCTTATTAACTGCTAAAGAAACTGAACAATTTATTACCAATTCACAATTACCCCATGATTTTAAAATTATGGGGTAATTGTGAACGTCATTCACAAATGCCCCCATTCGATCAAAAATTTCAGTAGTGTTTTTTTCAGAGTTGAAAATGTTGATGAAGATGCTGGTGACATTATTGTACAAGTTTCCGTTGTACAAACAATACAAAAAAAAAAAAAAAAAAAAAATTGTGTAAAGAGCGATGTTTTGTGTATCAATCTACGAAATCATTGCTGTGCTCCCTTATCCAATAACAACTTACAAAAACAGAAATACCCCTGTCGCAGCATCCTGCATGACATAGCGAATTTCAGTTTATAAAAAATAGTTTTTCTCGGAAACTAGTTGACATAGAAAAATAGTTTAAAGACCTTTTTTATGAAATTTTTTCTCCTCTTTTAAATGGTGTAAAAAAATTTCGCAAAAATTTTTGAATAAGTGGAAATTTTGGCAAAAAACTAATTTTTTGCAAGAACAAAAACCATGTTCCTGGCATCCGACGTGTCTGGCTGACGAACTCATCCAAAGGTTTGAGACTTCCAATGTTTTCACCAAAAATCGTAAAAATTGGATACTTCGTTCGAGAGTTATCGCGCAGACACACACACATATATATATATATATATATATATATATATATATACCCAGTGAACATTTTTCTGTAAATTTTATGTCAAAGTGACAGAACTGAAAGTCACCTGTTACATAAAATATGAGTCACATATGACTCACATGTAACTTACAATTTCCCACTTATAAACGTAACAATGTGACGTAACATTGTTATGTTCTTGTTACGTTTCAGGAAAATATAACTTTGATGTTACCTTAGAGATAAAAATACGCCTTACGCTTTCTTTTGCAAAAAGCAAATTCAAAATTCCCCTTTTTTGTTTCTTATTAACATTACATCACATATTACCAACTTTGTTCATATACATACACCTAAATTATTATTGTTTTTTTTCTTTTTTTTTGTTGACTGTTACAGGATTCGAACCGTTATCCAAGCTGAAGCATCATTTAAATTATCGACAGTCTTAACCACTAGACCAAACTGACTTATTTATTCTCATCGTTATATATTAATATATATCACAAAATAGTAAATAAAGCCTTACAAGAATTTTCATAAGAGTTTAATTTTTAAATTAATAACAAAATTAACTGTTTTAACGACATATTAACGTTTTTTTAATGAAATGTCACAATCATGACTCTTTTGTTATGTTTTTGTGACGTGTCAATATTAATAAAAAATTTCACTTGTCACTTTTGTGAAATGTTTTGTTACCATATTAATTTTAAATGTATCAATTCGCGAGGAGTTATCAATTTAAAGATTCCTGTAGTTAATACGTCACAAAAACATAACATAAGAGTACTGTTGTGACGTTTTGTTCAAAGTAACATTGTTAGGTCATCGGGACATAACAAAAGAGTTATGATTGTGACATTTCAATAAAGTAACGTTGATACGTCACAAAAACATAACATAAGAGTTAGTTCTGTAAGGTTTTATTAAAGTAACATTGTTAGGTTGCGAAGACATAACATAAAAGTCACACTGTGACGTTTTATCGAAGCAACCTTGATACATCATCTAAACGTAACATAGCAGTCACAAATGTGACATTTTATTACAGTCACAATGGCACGTAACTGTTACGTAACATACAGGTACCAATTAGGTATATAACGTAAAACTCTAATTTTATATAATTGTTATGTCACCCATAAGTCAAAAAAGTTGCGTAACTTGTTATTTCCTTGTTACATCACATTTACATTCTATGTTCACTGGGTATATATACATATACATATATATATACATATATATATATATATATATATATATATATATATATATATATATATATATATATATATATATATATATATATATATACAGTGTGATCTAAAAATAACCGAACTTTTAATTTAAATCATAGAAGACGTAGCGCCATCTATTAAACGTTGACAGCGTTAGAAAGGTACATGTTTCTTCTTTCGAACGCAGATACATTCATGCTAATCGGCTGACAGGTCACAAAATTACACACGTTTTAATGACAGTAGTTTTTGTAGTTATGTCGTAAAAGCATAATGAAATAAAGAGCAAATTTTAAGTTTTGTTTGAAAGTCGGTAAAAAATTTGCTGAGACTTACGAATTGTTAAGAAAAGTTTATGGTGATAATTGTATGAGTAGTACTCAAGTTTACACGTGGTTTACACGATTTAAAAATGATCGTGACGATTTAAATGATGATCCAAAATCTGGACGACCAGGATCATCAAATTGTGCTGAGTTAGTGGAAAATGTATGTGAAATAATCGCTATTGATACAAATTTCACTGACAATGTCGGCAGAAGAATTAAATATAGTTGTTCCTGTTAAACCCGAATATTCAGAAGAAAACAACTGTTTTTATTGCATGATAATAAAATAAAAGACGCACTGCATGATAAACACCAAAAAAGTCAACGAATTTTTGATGAAAAAACAGATTTGTGATATCGACCACCCTCCGTATTCGCCTGCTCTATCACCATGTGGCTATTTTCTATTCCCAAAACTGAAAACTGCAATGAAAGGAGCTTTTTACGATGACGTTTCAGCTATTCAAGCAGCCGTGACACAGGTGCTAAAGAACATCCCAAAAACGGAGTTTAAAAAGTCTATGGATAAATTGGTTGATCGTTCCAAACGTTATATTGAGTTAAATGGATCCCATTTTGAATAAATATTAGCTTTGAAACTCAATACCATGCTTATTCTATAATTATAATAACTTAAAAGTTCGGTCATTTTTAGATCACACTGTGTATATATATATATATATATATATATATATATATATATATATATATATATATATATATATATATATATATGTATATATATGTATATATATATATATATATATATATATATATATATATATATATATATATATATATATATATATATATATATATATATATATATGTATATATAAATTTTAGTGAATATTATTTTTGGTTTCTAGGGACCTCAAAACAAATTTCTGCCATAGTCCCGAGCTCAAGTCGCGTCATGACAGTGGCTGTAATAGGTGAATTCCATTCTGGAAATTTGCTAAAATTACTTGTTTTCAATGGCTTGTGAGTGTCCAAGGGCAGTAGGATTAATACAAGACCATTTTTTATTTCCATTTACTGTATTAGACCTAATAGATTGTTGTTTTTTATTCAAGTTAACTAAATGTATTCCCTTGAAAAAGTCTAATTTTCCTTGTTTTTATGTGAAAATTTTGTAGTTTTTTGATTTTTATTTGATAAAATGACAAAATATCATCAAAATATCATTTTTAGTTTGTAATAAATTTGTTCCTGCAATTTTTGTTATTTTTATTTAGTCTTGATTTTTGGTACAAATTTGAGGTATGGATAACTTGCATTAAACAAAGAGAAATTGTGACCGCTAAAGTATGATGAAAAATTTGAAAGTGGTAAATGTGAAGAATTTAATTTGGGCTTTACTCTGATGTACCTCACTTCTCTTGTAATCCATTCTAAATTTTTTTTTTGACGGCATTCACTTTTACCCTAAGATTTGCAAAACCGCACCGGGGAAATCTGAATCGCATATAAAAATTTTATTTTTCATGCGAATTTGCCCAAAATTTGTGTGGTGCATCCTGAATAATGTAGAATTAGAAATAAAAATAAAAAATACTTAAAACAACGCTTTTATCTCAATTCATGAAAATCCATTCACAATTACCCCGGTCAACCCTAATAAGATTACGAATGTTTAGCATTTTAAGTACTTTTACTTACTTTTCGTAACATTGTAATCAATATTTAAAGCGTGTCAGTTTTTTAACTGAATTAAAATTTTCCTTTAAGAAATAGGATTTTGATTTCATCTGCAATTGATAACTGATTTTCACACTGATCCGTTCAATTAAGATACATCTCATTAACTGAAAGCTTCTGATCAAATTTGTTTAATTCTTCCAGAAGCAACAATGCGGGAACAAGATATTATTTTAAATAACGAACAAAAAAACGCTACGAATCAGTCAAGTCAAATTGTTACAAAGAAGCCCTGTATTTGTACAGCTGAAGGTAAGTTTTTTTTGTACATAATATTATTTAATTTACACTGTCATTAGTTTTTAAAGGTTGGTAAAATTATTACTTATCAAAAAAGGGCGCGGAAATCTTTGAATATTAACAATTTTCATTTATTTAGATTATATACCCAAGATTATTTTTAAAATATTTTGTTTTCAATTTCCATAAAGTATCCAATACTGATTAAAATTAGAAGTGAATGAGAATTTTGACTTTGTTGAAGATGGCGTTATGTAATCATCTTATTCGATAAACAAAATTAGATTAATATAATGACAATGAGTAATAATAATAACTAATAAGGTGATAGTTTATCAAAATTACTTGAAGAAATAAACATCTTATATAACATAGTAATTAATAACGATGCTGGAATATATACATATTTTATTAATTTGTTTTTAATTGTCTGTATTTTTATTATCTATTTACATTGTTTGAAATATTTCTAGATATAATTAATTTATTAAAACTAGAATGTGACGATTAAATTTGTTGTTGAATAAGTTTGTGTTTTTCGTTGACTTCCAATCGATTAAAACAAAATATGTATGCAATTCACATAATTTAATTTCAATCAGTACAGTTGGTAGTAATCTGAAGTTATTAATGCTATTAATTTTTTTGTCTGATTCGAAATTGTACGATCACACAATATTTCATTAATTAATTGATTAGTACATCTTAAAACTTAGCTAGTCGAATTTGGTTGGCTGATTTTTTATACTTAGGATAAAACATTTTTTTTTCTCTGTAAGCCTAATTTTCTGCTATTTAGTTTAGAAAATATATCGATATTTTTAATAAGTATCAATTTACAAGACCTATTATTTCTTTAGTTTTATATTTTGACTTTAGATAGGTAATAATTTAATAATATATCGAAGGTTTCAGTTTCTTATTACCGTATTTTTCGGCGTATAACGCGTACCTCAAGATTTTGAATAATTTTTTAGTTTTTTAGGTCATCGAAGGATGACATATTAATATCGTTGTGTGATCATAGTGGGGGAAACATTATTATAGAGTTGTATATCCATATTGAATAATTATAGAATTGTACATCCATATTGAATAAACGCAAGAGGGCTGTAGACTTAACAACTATAGAGTTAACCAAAAATCATAAATTAACACTTTCACTTAGGTGACATTACTACATTACTACGTCAAAAACACGCACTTAACGAATTTTTTTATGTTCGCCGTATAACGTGCAACCCAACTTTGATAATAAAATAATGAATCATATACCTACCTAAAGTAATTTTAATACATAAAATTGAATAATTTGAAAAGGAAACAATAAATTAAATCTTCATCTTATTAAATTTGTATTCTTGTTTAATTTTCTTTTATTTTTTTATGTATTTGATAACACTTACTATTGATAGAAGAAACCGTCATAATTTTTACAGAACTTAATTTTATATCCGACGTATAACGCCACGACGAAATTTGGACAATATTTTTGGTGTCCAAGGTGCGAATTATACGCCGGAAAATACGATATTTCATATTGTATTATTATTTTTTTTGGTTGATAATGTTTGGTATGAATTTTGGCTGTTATATAATATGTAATGGCTTCGGTTAAAAAAATTAAAGAATTATAATAGCTCACTTTTATTTATTAAATTATTATAATTAGCGTTAATTATTAAAATATTAATATTTCGTTTTTTACATATTCTGTGTTTTAAATGTCAAGAGTGTGTTTATTTAGTTCAATTTTGTTATATAATAATTTAATTGAATACATATCTTGTAATTTAAATATTTCTCTTTTTTTGAATAAATTACTATTTGGTAATGTGGCAATTAAAACGAATGAATTATGAGACTTTTTAGACGGGGTAATGAGTAATAACAATAAAAGAGGGCAGTTAATCTTATTGGTTAATCAAGGAGTAAAATATTAACTACTTTTTGTCTAATTGTTAATTAAATTTTAATGTTTTTACATTTTTTCTGCCAAACAAAACCAATAATTAGATCTCTTTAAATTGTGGTAATACTATAAATTATTTCCATAATATTCAGCCCGACTGTGATTTTTAACCGTAGTTTTAACGCTCCATTTGCTTCGGCTTGTATAAAAGGCGGTTCTAATTTTTAGTCGAATTTTACAAATGAAAAAATTAGACTTATACAGCCTATACGATAAGAACGGCGAGAGGCGAGAGTAGGGGCGCTATCCGTTTTCGGACGCGTAGAACACGATTATGTAGAAAAAATATGTGTGATAACGACCCGTAGAACACGAATATGTAGAAAAAAATGTCTGATATATATATATATATATATATATATATATATATATATATATATATATATATATATATATATATATATATATGAATATGACGTAATCTTTTATAAATGGATATGTCGATTTTGATAATTTTCATCGGTGAGGTGAAATTGTGTTTTCTTTTGAATATTTCTTTTAGCTTATATGTATGGTAATAATAATCGACCAGAATTCAAATAAATAGGTATAATTGCTTTTACTTTGACATTTTATGAATATAATCAAAGTTTTGAGGTTATAAATATATATATATATATATATATATATATATATATATATATATATATATATATATATATATATATATATATATATATCAGACATTTTTTTTCTATAGAATCGTGAAAACGGATAGCGCCCCTACTCTCGCCTTTCGCCGTTCTTGTCGTATAGGCTGTATAAGTCTAATTTTTCAAGGAAAAATTCGACAAATGATCTTACTTTTATAACAAATGAAATACATACATATTAAGTCATTTAAAAATGTTATTAAAGTCACTGTTTATTTATAAAGTAGGAATTTTGGATTTTTATTATTTATAAAATATAAATTTTGGATTTTTTTGGAAGGAAAAAATATCTTCATAAAGGCCTTCCAGTTTTCTATTTAAGTTCCTTTTTTAATATTTAAAAATAAAACACAAAGGCAATTGGCGGATAATAATGGGTAGGAATGCCCATGCTAACTGCTATCGGCACAAAATTGAAATTTACTGAGATTCAGCCCTTAAAAACTTAAAATTTTTTTTTAAGGCCCCCATCAGTCGGACACTCATCATAAGTTTTGAAACCACCAAAATGACAAATCGCTTGTAGACTTTCAATCACATTTCGCGTGTAGACATTCAATACCGAAGATGAAGGGAAAAATTCGACTTCCGTGATGGGGCCCTGCTGCTCACGGCTTTATTATTATTATTATTATTATTATTATTATTATTATTATTATTATTATTATTATTATTTTATTTATTTATTTATTTTTGTACATTTTTTGTTTTTATGCCTTTTGCACATATTTTTTAAACACTTGGTTACTGCCCGTTACTGCCCTTCACTATGCATAATATTATTTACTATCAGAAAAAAGAGACTACACAAGATGGTGAAATTTTTTAACTTATCAATTAAGAAATATTAACAATTTTTGGAAGTAACAGGGTCTTAATGACTACTAGTCAAGGATTAATACTGAAGTATTGGATTATGTAATTCTTACTTAACATTTAAATCTACGTTTACGTAATATCTAGTTAAAATTTTAGCTTTTTACATTAAACATTTGAGAAACCGAAAGAGTTTAAATAAGGAATCTATCTTAAGTTTTTCCGTTCGCGTAGTTGAAGAAGGTAAAATAAATAAACAGACCGACACCCAGTTGCGGACCTTATCTTACTCAATAATCTCAAAATACTGATGTGAATATAGCGAATGTAAATACAGTACTTATTCTCAAATGGAAACACGTCGGGACTGGGGAAGTGAGTGTTTCTATTTGAGAATCACCAATGTCGGTTGATGATATTTAATAATAAGGAAATACATAGAAATTACATATGTATGAAATAAACTCTTATAGTTTAAATTACTTTATACGGCGAATATCCAATGGTACTGACTCCGATTTTACATAGTGACGTCAGCGAATTATTTAATATACAATATAAATGACGCGACGCAAAATAAAAATTGTTAAGTTTATTTTAAAAACGATCGAAAAACCCACTTTATAACTGAGTTGAAAATTGAAAAAGATTCCAGAAGATTCTATTCAAAAGCTAACAAAGATAATATAGAAGCTCGCGTTTCCATTTGAGAATAAGTACTGTACCGCTTTCGTATCGTACGAGTGCCATCTTTGATTTGAACATTTTTTTGAATACATTGAGTTTCGACTCCTTGTCTAATCTTCATACAGTTTTTTTTCGTGTAAATGTGTAAAATGTTGCAACTGATTTTTTTTAACGAGGAAACGAATTTTTTTTTTTGAATACATATATATAATTAAATAGCAGTTGTGATTATTATTAAATAATCATATGAAATAATTAATTAAAATTATACGAAGTAATTTCATTTGAGATCTAGTTCAAGAATAATATTTTTTTCAAATCATTTTCTGTTTTATTCAAGTAAAAAGTAATTGTAAATATGATTTCTCTGCTTCGGTGAATTAGAATCATATTCCTAAACATGTCAGGGCCCTTATTATTCGTTTTAATTAGTTGGTAGGTATACAGCAGTGGCGGCTCGTGAGCTTTAAGACTGGGTATGCGCTTTCAAAAAGGTAAATCACACTTAATGTGTAAAGAGGTACTAAAATACCAGGCGGGTCACGTGTCCCGGGCGGCAGGTTTTGAGGGGCGCCAAAATTAGGTATGTGAGGTTTTTTTCTTCTTTTGCTCGTCACTTGCTTTTTGGGAGGAAAAAAGGAAATACTTTTTCTACAGAGGCGCCATTTTTTTACCTTGCCCCGGGCGCCACTTAGGCTAAGTCCGGGCCTGAATAACATACAAGAGAAAAGCTTTTTTGGTATCAAACAACCACCTAATTTTAGAATATTTATCAAAAGAAGTTTGGAAAATGATGTGCAAACGCTTTTTTGTAACAAACTGAGTTGTAGAAAATATAAGATTCAGGAAAAATATAAAAATATGGAATAACTTTTCTTTCACAGTCAAAGTAAAACACCCGCAATATTTTTATGGGGCTAAATAAACACGATTTAAATTACCTTCAATAGTCTAAAAAAAAATTATTTTCGTCAATATTCCTTAAAAAAAGTTGTGTTAATTACTTTATGTTGTGTTAATAACGCGACCGTTGTTTTTTAGTCATTTAAAAAAAAGACAGTAGGTAATAAAATCTTAATAATCAAATCACAGTTGACAGCAACGATAAATTTATAAGTACAGGAAGCATGCTAAAAACCCTAAAAGCTGAGGTGATTAGAGCACAAGTTAAGATTTGGTTAGTTCGGCTGTTATACGATAAGCGCCGAGCCTGGTGCCTACGATGGAAAAGAACTAATATATACGGTATTATAAGCCACTAATACAGCTGCACATATGTAACATATACATATGTAGATTCAGTATAGCCATTACATCGGCTGTTATTGAATATACGATATGCGCCGATCCTGGTGCCTACCATGCCAAAGGACTACCAGTACTATAAACCACTAACCAACTGCACAGATACATAATTATAGTCCGGATAAAATAATTTTTCACAGGACCGGCTTAACGATTTCAGTGTAATACTGTTAGACTGTTTGTATTTATGTATGAGACTACTAGAGCAAATAATGTTCCTTTACATACATACATACATAAACTGATTAACTTAAATCGAATTAACATAATATGTTTTAGAAAATATTACTAATTTTTCCTTAAAAAATGTTCATACAAAACTAGTATATCTTGCCAACAAACTATACACAAATAAAAGTATACATATTAAGAAAAAAAAATGTAACATTAATAATGTGTTATCTAATAAAATATTATGTAGGTATTTATTTCATTTTTGCTAATATTTTTTTTGTATATACTTTTGAGCATTGAATAAATAGTGGGAATACACTTATATACACAATCTATATGAAAATGAAAAGTGACTAAAAGTGTTGACGAATATGGATGGTTAAACAAGAGGGGATTTAAAATTTTTCTAGATTAACTGATGTTATATTTGTTAGTATAAATATTTTTAGAACATTTATTAATAAATACTCTCCAATTACAACAAAAATCACATAAAAATTAAAAAATATTCATTACCATCGATAGTTTGTAGGTATTCTGTGTTTGTAGATTATAAAAAGGTGTTAATCAATATGACGATTTTGCTTCAAAAAAATAATATCTAAAAAACTTCTATTGTATGGTCCATACAAATATTCTAATATCAATAGTATCTGTGGTTAAATACAAATAATGCATACGTACATATTTATACGTACGACACGTACGATGTCATCAAAATGATGTTTTGTTTATGTGTTTGAATGAAATGGTCAAATGGACAACTAGATTAAATATTGCTTGATTTACATTGCATGTGTATGTACCTATGTAGAAAACTAAAAATTTTAAAAAATTGTAAACAAGGTACATATATTAAATTTTAAAAAGTTAAAAAGAGATAAGGAGTTTGTTTGTCAATTGATACTCAAAGAAAGCTGTCGGTGGGAATGGAAGTAATAAATTTTGTTTTATATGTAACTGCGAGCTAGTTAGACAAATAAATATTGCAAAACTTTAATTCAATAAAATTTGGGGCCCCTTTTTATTTTTGATATAAATCTCACATAATAAAATTTTTCTAAAAAGTTTTTGCTTCTCTATGTTGAATTTCAATAAATTTTCAGGATTCTGTTATTTCTGTTGCAGCAGACTCATACATAAATACAAACAGTCTAACAGTATTACACTGAAATCGTTAAGCCGGTCCTGTGAAAAATTATTTCATCCGGTCTATATACATAATATACATATGCAGATTCAGTACACACGGATATGCTCAGATGATGATCGCATAGCCTAGTAGGTACATATGCGTATGTACGTCCTATACACAGCTACATAGACTGGCTACAGGGTCTATTGTTGATCGTGTCTATATGTAACACGTACTGTGGACCATATTTATGCATTTTAGGTATATCATAATTAGGTATGTATAATTGGTATAATATATGTATTCTAATGTGCAATATATATGCAATAATGTAAGGTAAATCTTATGGAAATTGTATATTTAAATTATTTTGCAAACAATGTTATTTTCGTTATAAATTTATTTCAGTTTTTAAGAAACAGCTAGGGTAAGCGGCGCCTACCCCGCATACCTGGAATAACCGCCACTGGTATACAGTGGTAATGTTATGGAAGAATATAGTATATAGGCGACCTTCTGAAACACTATATCATTTTTTGAGTTTTAGGGTTCCGAAGAAAAAATTTCTGAACACATATAAATTTCATCATGTCCGTTTCTTCGTCGGTCACACTTCTACAATTCTTATATCTTTAGACCTATAAACATGAAATTTTGCATGTACATGTTACAGGTGCCTAAATTTCTTGTATTGGGTATTTTTTCCGTATTGGAAAGGTGAGAGGGGGGGGGGTGAACAAAACTTCTTTTTTGCGTACCATATTGTGTGGAATATCGTAAAATTAAGTTGAGGTTCCTATTATACCCTATTTCAAATACAATTAATCATGAGTCATCGTTAAAAAATTAAATAATTCTTATATTCGAAACAAATCAATCTTCTATTCTTTTCTAAAAACAAACTACAAATTTAAAATTTATGTAAATGCAATAAAGAAAGAGATTAAGCCAAGAAAACGGAAATTATTTAATTTTAAAGTGATGAAGCATGGTTAAATTTAAGTGATATGGATCATAACATTTTTCAATTTTAAGCCTCGTTTTCAAAATACTTACTAAATAAAAAAAATAAAATACTTTACTCAAAATTTTTAAACTATTGATCCAAAAAATTAGAAAAAAATTCGAATATTAGCACTTGCTGTATTGTGTCGGTAATAGTCGGAGATGGCCCCCAGTAAATTTTGCGTCGAGGTGTGTTTCATTCAGTATTAGGAAACATTCTCCAAACATTCAAGTTCAAATTATTGGACAAAATTTTCGCTTTTCTTATAAGGAACTCCATTCAAGATTTTTTAAATAATACGGTACTTGGCTGTATTTAAAATTTGTGTTAAATGTTAAATAATTCTATACATTATCATTACATAATATATGTATGTCCAATTTTAATGATAAAACATAAAAAATTTGATAACTATTTAGAAATTTTATTTTGAAAATCGCTATTTTTCAACAAATACATATTCAAATTAGTGAAAACGCACCATTTCTTGAATATGACGTAATCTTTTATAAATGGATATGTCGATTTTGATAATTTTCATCGGTGAGGTGAAGTTGTGTTTTCTTTTGAATATTTCTTTTAGCTTATATGTATGGTAATAATAAGCGACCAGAATTCAAATAAATAGGTATAATTGCTTTTACTTTGACATTTTATGAATATAATCAAAGTTTTGAGGTTATAAATATTGACATTAATGTTTAGTTGCTTCAAACTGTGACGTCACTATAGTGAGGTGTTTTTCCCGCCTTTTTCTCATTTAAAATTGTAGGGTTATTTTTTTACAGAATCTTTCGAAAATAAAAAGAATCACTTAACTGATATGGAAAAACAATGCTTTTAGAATATTTTTGTAACTTCAGTCAAGTACCCTTCTAATTACTTTAAAATGGTATATCCTTTTGAATCAAAATTCTAGTTGATTTTCTTTTAGTTTTGTAGAGAGTAAAGATTCAATTAGAGCAAACGGAAAAATGAATGAACATTAATTGATAAGAGAAAATCCAATTGAACAAAGATTTCCGTTAAACAACACAAACAAGGGCTCATTTAATTTCCTGTTTATTTCAACATCAGTGCGTACTTATTTAGTAGACATATGAGTTTTATATGCAAACAGATACTGCATAATGCTGTGTATTTCTTTTAGTCGAATTTTTCCTTGAAAAAATTAGACTTATACAGCCTATACGATAAGAACGGCGAGAGGTGAGAGTAGGGGCGCTATCCGTTTTCGGACCCGTAGAATATTCCCGCTACCTTTTAATATGTGTAGGACCCCCCTATGGAAGTTAAGAGCTGAAATTTGGTAAGTGGGGCTCATTCCGATGCACAACTATACTATCAAAGTGGGGTCCAATTTTGGACAAATTTTGGATCCGACCCAGCCTTTAAGGGGGTGGGGGGGATGAAACAACAAAACTTTTCCAAACCGGTTGGAAATAATGTTTCGGTCAATTATCTAATCAACATACCCAAAATTCAGGTTCCTAAGATGATTTAGAGGGAGTAGAGGGGGAAAAAGTATTTTGGCTGGATCTAACACGCCCACAGCCCCCCAGAATTAACGCAAAGGGTTGAAATTTGGTGTGTTGATAAAGTTCGTACCTAGGTTGTTCTTTTTGGGGGTTTTAATATTTTACCCCCACCCCCCTCATTTTTAAGCTACAATTTCATGCTTTTTTGACGTTTTCGTAGTTTGTACCACTCGCACAGGTCATCCAAATAAACCTAGAGGGCTGAAATTTTGTATTCGGATTGAGCTAGTATCAAGGGGGTGTCTTTTGGGGGTCTAAGCGTTTAACTCTTACCCCCACCATTTTGATGCCAAAAAGAATATGATTTTTCTTGTATTTTAACAGTTTTGTTCGGGTCAAAATCTCCCCAAATAAACCTAGAGTGCTGAAATTTTGTGTATAGGTTAAGCTAACTGCTTTTTGGAGGTTTCTACTTTTAACTCTTACCTCCACGATTTTTACGCCAATATTTCCTTAATTTTTTTTGCTTTTTTTCTAACATGTCTAGAGACTCTCTAAGGAAACCTGGAGGGCTGAAATTTTGTACATGTATTGAGTTAGTATCCAGCTAGTGCCTTTTAGGGATTCCATGTTACTTTCCCCCCACTTCTCTTATTTTTACATCGGATTCAATGGTATTGTTAAATGTGTTTTAAATGCATTATTTTTATTCTAAATACAAGTAGGCGAATAGTAATTTTAAAAAATTTAAAAAAAAAATGAACTTACTTTTATAACAAATGAAATACATACATATTAAGTAATTTAAAAATGTTATTAAAGTCCCTGTTTATTTATAAAGTAGGAATTTTGGATTTTTATTATTTATAAAATAGAAATTTTGGATTTTTTGGGAAGGAAAAAATATCTTCATAAAGGCCTTCCAGTTTACTATTTAAGTTCCTTTTTTAATATTTAAAAATAAAACACAAAAGCAATTGGCGGATAATAATGGGTAGGAATGCCCTCGTACGAGTTGTGGTGGTTTTTTTCCTGCTAACTGCTATCGGTACAAAATTGAAATTTACTGAGATTCAGCCCTTAAAAACTTAAAACCTTTTTTAAAGCCCCGATCAGGCGGACACTCATCATCAGTTTTGAAACCACCAAAATGATAAATCGCTTGTAGACTTTCAATCACATTTTGCTGCTAACGGCGTTTTTTTTTTGTTGAAAATAAACAAAATTTGTTGGTAGAATTTCAACAATTTTAAAATAGACAGTGTAACTTTAGTATATCAAGTACCAGAATATTGTAGTTTTAGCGAATTTCCGAACGGAAATTGAGCTATTATAGTAGGTGTCTTGGTGAGACTTGAGCTTGGGACTGTGAATTCTATTATTTAATAATTTAATTGAATAGAATATTGATTGAGACAGAAATTTGTTTTGATGTCCCTAGAATTCGAAAATTTGCATGTTCACCCGATAATTGTCGAAGGAAACATTCTATTTTTTGGAAATTTAGGAAAAACGTTGGAAATCCGAAAATCTTGGATGAGTTGGTTACCCAGGTATGTACAGTGTCCGGAATCAGGTATTTTGGGGATTTTTCGTTTGGCAAAAATGAACCACAGATTTTACTGTATGATTATTTTATTGACTAGTTCAAGAAGTGTTAAATACAATACACAGATAATGCGGTTTCATCCATTGAATACATAGTTGAATATGTTAGTTAAGAGAAAATCGTAAAATAGAAATATATATCAAATATTGCAAGATTTCTCTTTGGATTGTGGTAAAAAAAAACTACATAACCACGATAACCACAATTCTAATAAATATTCTAACGGTTGTTACGCAATTAATATGTCCATAAAATAGGTTTTGTTATTTTAGTTAATCATACTGGAACAAAAGGGATAATTACACGAAAACGTTTATTTATCAATTATTTTAGAAGTGCGCTTGTGTAATATAGTTTGTAAGAACGGGATCACTTATTTTGAAGACTATTTTAGCATTTATTTAGACAGTCAGGGCCGGATCTAAGGGGGCAGCCGGGGCGCGTGCCCCCTGCAAGTCTTTAGGGGCGCCAAAACGGTGAATTGGACGTTTGTTTTTTTTTGCTCGTCACTTTGTGCAGGGAAAAAATTTCAAAAATATCGATGCACCAAAATTTTTAATTTGGCATTTTTCTCAGGGAGGGTGCCAACAGCAAAGTTTGCCCCCCTCGTAATAACTGTAGGTCCGACCCTCTAGATAGTTACTAAATTTGACACGAGGAGCAATTTTTTTTGCATTTTATTGTTAATTAATTTGTTGCTATTTCCTATAAATTATATACAAATGTATGAAGATATCATCAGTTTATATAATTAATATGTTAATCAGTATTGAATCTGGTTATTTATAAATAAATTTTAATAATTATTAATTTATTACAAATAGTTTTTTTTAAAAGAATTAATAGTAATTATGTATTAATTTATTTACATCCACACGTAATAATCTTATTTTTTCTAATTAACCCCTACTAATAACTAAACTAAAGGTTTCTTTCAATTTACTTTTTAGTAACACTAATTTTTGGTATTTGCCATAAATGTATATCACTGGTCACAAATTTATTAAATTATAGTAACATTTTGCCTGTCCATCAGCGCTCCAACCACATTATTTTAAAAATTAAATAAGAATTTTTTTTTTAAAATGATAGTTTTATATTTTCAATTTTAAATATTATCGAGTTCTTGTGAAACATTACTACGTGTGACGAACTTTTGTTCGTATTTAAACATACGCAGTATTCATATGTTCACTTATCGTTCAGCTAAACTGAAACTTTAAGTACTCGATTTCTTTGGTTAGTATGACCAAAAACCACATGTAAATTAAAAATCACAAAGTGATTGAAAAAATTATCAAACCGGATCGGCTGGGAATCGAACACAGAATCTCCCGGTAATTAGCCAGGTGTCTTCGCCACTAGACCAACGATCTAAAAAGTCTAGGGGTAGTTAACTAGGGGGTGACTGTGTCGAATAGTCGTAAGCTCTTCTTGATGGAAAATAGTTTAAGACAATTAGAATAACGTAGAAATGAAATTTTCGGTTTCAAAATTCAGTTTGAGCAAAACTAGAGAGGGGGTGAGTTACCCTCTTAAATTACATACTAGTTTATTAACACCACAGACCAGTGAACATATTATATTTTATATTATAGAGACATATAATATAAATGTATAATTGAAGCAGTCAGTTACGACTAAGTTCCGACCTCAATAGTATTCTGTTATATAGTAATTGATTCGTATCCGTAGTTACACTTTCAAATAAATAATTATTGTCATAATATAATATTGATAATAAAATTTTACTTTTTGGAGAAGAAACTGCAAAATTTTGAAAGAAAAAAAGTGGTATTCGCTTTATTTTCAAAATACGTATGTATACAAATTATGTCCTGCAATAATTATAATCGCATTTGCTCAAAAATTGACATTATATTATTTCATTAAATTTCACCCGTCTCATCCTTGTTACCTGCTTCAAAAAAAAAACACCTAGAAAACTGGCTTTACGCTTTGTCTAGTAGTATAATCAGTATAATATAATATGTAGTATTCATTGGTCTGTGATTAACACTCATTTTTGCTATTAACACACTGACAGTGGGTAATAATGTCACAATAAGTGGTTCTGAAGTTGGACTATCGTATGTAAGGTTTTTAGAAGGTTTATTTTTTAATGGATGTTATAGTTTTCGTTATCGAAAATTATCGATACCGAAAATAACGATATTTTAAAAATGAATGGAAACCTAATAAAAACCTTACATACAGTAGTCCAACTTCAGAACCACTTATTGTGACATTATTACCCACTGTCAGTGTGTTAATATTAAAAATGAGTGTATGTAAACTAGTATGTAATTTAAGAGGGTAACTTACCTCCTCTCCAGTGTTGCTCAAACTGAATTTTGAAACCGAAAATTTCATTTCTACGTTATTCTAATTGTCTTAAACTATTTTCCATCAAGAAGAACTTCTTGAACTACCCAAGTAGTACGATTATTTGACACAGTCACCCCCTAGTTAACTACCTCTAGACTTAATATTAAGACATTGAGCGAAAACAGGTCAATTAGATTTTTTGACGTAGATTTCAAATATGTAAACAAAATTTTTATATTGTTTAATTTCCACCCCCTTCTTGCAAAATTAACCCCAAAATTTTAACCCCCAACCACCCCTGTTGATGTAAATTGAACAAATTGCATATCAATAGATAGCTCTTTAAAAAGAGCAATATCGCCAATTTAAACTTTTGCTCTATCTCTTACTGTTTTCGAAATATTTTAAAAATTAAATTTTTACCCCAATTTTTGAAGGGCGATTTCACCCTTTCAAACCGTTTTTCCGCCGATAAAAAAATACGTGTTTCTTAGATTTCGACGAAGAATAACATATTTCAGCGACATTGAAATGGGAGGCGGACACCAGGGAATCTTTCCTTGTCAGTCAAAATTATCACAATATTCTTTAGGCGGGTAGATATATTCAAGACAAAAGAATTAATTTTAAAACCATCAATATGGGAATCTATGGAAAGATCTCAAAGTGTAAAAATTAGATATATTAATATGGCAACTTTCGAGTCGCTTGGCGAGCGACGCGAAGCATTACTTGGAATTCACCTATTATAGAATTTTAAACCGGTTGGCGAGTGAGGCGAAGTACTTTAAAAAAATGATTTAAAACTAAATTTGCCCGATTTGTTTTGGAATAACTGACTTAAAGTAGCTTTACTCACAGTTAGGATAATTCTAAATTATAGTCAAAGGAGGTTAAAAATAAATTAATGAATACATGTTTTAACACTTTTTGAAAATAAATCCTGTAAAGAGTAAAATAGGGAATAAACGCAAAAAAATGGTGGAGAGGTCAAAGCTTACATTTTCAACGCCTACTTTTCTAGCGTCTCCAACAATGAGTCAGTTACTTTAGGAAATGTTCAAATATAATGCAGACAGACTTATAGAGGATGTAGGCCTAGGGATTTAAATTTTCCAATAGGAATAGGGAGGATACTTGTTTAGAGTAAAGTGTACAAAATATAAGGTATTTTAAAAATATATAAAATTTGTCTATTTTAAATCAACATACTTTTTTTTTATTTCTATACCAAATTCGTTGACACCTTAATAGACTTACTTTAGATTTTTAATCTATGTTATATGCTTGAAGAAATGACCAATTAGTGTCTGGAAATTTTCAATTGTTTCTAGATAACTAGACAACGGGAGAAATTAAAAGTAAAGAGGATTGATGAGTGAGCTTATACGAATAAATAAAGCCTATCTTTTCAGCTTATGATAATTAAATAGGGGCAAAATATTTTAGCAAACTACCTAAAAGGAACTACCTTTACTAAATTATAAAATACACGCTTGCGAAGCCGCGGGTAATAGCTAGTTAGTAATAAAATTTTACAAGTTAGTTTTACACTGGAACGAAATATTATTTTAAGTTAAATATATCAAATATTTTAAAACAGAAATCTCATAATGTTTTTATTTGAATGTTTATATGAATTATCACTAATCCATACAAAGAACGAAATGTGGAATTACTTACAACATAGAATTACTTACAAACGTGGAACAAATGTTATAATTTCAAAAATGTTGCAGCTTTAACTATCGCGTCCAGGAAGCCGCATTTCTTTTTACATATTATGTCTGTACAAATTTTTAAATGACCTCAATTAGATAAAAATTAATTTATTGGAATCTTTATACTTTCTTTTCTTACATACAGTATTATCATCAAAGTTTACTATAGGTCGGCGTAGTGCTTTAAACTTTTAAGTAATTGTGTAGACAATAACTGATTCCCATCACACGGCCAAGTATAAACAAGCTAATATACTGGGGGCGATTGTCACTGGTGGTGATTAACATCTCGTCAAATATAATGAGTCATAGAGCCAGGTATAAACAAATTTATGGGTTGGGGACGATTGTCAGTGGGGGCGATTGTCATATGTTCGTTTATAATATGTACACTTTCTCGTACCTGTATTAGCAAACGAATAGGCAGTGCAATTAGTGAAAAGTGACAAAGAAAACATTTTCATATTTTCCTAATATGGATTTTCATAAAGTAAATCTCTCAGCTTGTTTCATTTACAAATATTTTTTGATAATATTCACTGAAATATGCTTTCTGTTGCAATGATTTTAAAAGTAAAAAATGTTTAAAAAAAAAACTTATACATAGTGTAATTTTTTATGCATAACACTATCATTTATCAGATCTACGTAACGATTCAATACCAATTTGTAACATTCAATTAAAAAGTGAATGAAGTGATTTAAAGTTAAGTGTTATGCGCTCGAATTGGCCTTGACTGACAATGAGAATTCAAGAATAAATTACTAATAAACAAAAATAATAATAATAAAAAAATTATTATTATTTTTTTTTCAGTCATGCACCAATAATATCGGTAATAAACTAAGTATAATGAGAATAATAAAATGTAGGAAAAATTAATTTATGATTCGCAGCAAAAGAAAAATGGGAAATCGAAGTACGGAAGTAGGTAATAATCACAGAATGAATCAGATGATCTTTGGCGAAATTTTGTGTTTAAATATTAAAAAAAAAGAACAATTAAAGATTTTAATGAGAAGGGTGGGTTCATGTCATAATATTTACTGGTCAATAAAAAAATAAATCAAAAAAGTCAAAAAACCCAACTGCTTAAAAAGTGAAATAAAAAGATGGGAACAAAATGAAACATCGAAGGAAAATTAATAAAAAGTAAAGCTGTCGGAGGCATCAGACATTTTTCTTCAGCATGTTAAAACATGTATGCCTCCGATTGCTTTACTTTTTAGCGAATTTCCAGAAAGAATTCTGGAAATTCAGCTATTATGGTGTTAGCCATACTCGAAGTTCAGCCCGAAAATATGGCAGAAATTTGTTTTGAGGTCCCTAGAGCCCAAAAATAACATTCACTAAAATTTATATATATATATATATATATGTATATATGTATTTATGTATTTATGTATCAGCACGATAGCGCTTCAGGGAAAACTGCTACTTTTACGAAATTTGGTGACAACGTTGGAAGTCCAAAAATCTTGGATGAGTTCGTCAGCCAAAAACGTCGGAGCTCAGGAACATGGTTTTTTGAGCATTTTTTGTGAAAATGAGTTTTTGGCCAAAATTTGCTATCATTTAAAAGTTTTTGTCAAATTTTTTTACACCATTGCAAAGACGGGAAAAAATGACATAAAAAAGGTTTTGGAACTATTATTCTAGGTTAGCTAGTTTTTGAGAAAATAAGAAAAAAAAAGTCAATTTATTTTCTATAATTTTAGTGTGTTTACAACTATGTATGTTGTATGTGTATAATCATATAATGTGTATGTATGTATATAACTGCAATAGTGAGATATACGTATGTGGATATACATACATACATACTTATATTGGTGAAAATATATTTATATATGGAACCAATTTAACGACGTATATAGTACAAAATGTATATATACGTATATCTATGTGTGTGAATGTTTTGTACCTCTAATATACATATTTTTCATTAAGTACATCACTGTTGACAGTTTTAGCGAATGGAATTCAGCTATTACAGCCACTGTCATGACGCGACTTGAGCCCGGGACTCAGATGGCAGAAATTTGTTTTGAGGTCCCTAGAAACCGAAAAAAATAGTCACTAAAATTTATATATATACATATATATATATATATATATATATATATATATATATATATATGTATATATATAAATTTTAGTGTATATATATAAATTTATAAATATGTATTATAAATATAAATATGTAATATATAAATTATAAATATGTAATATATATAAATATGTATTTATATAAATTTTAGTGTATATATATAAATTTAGTTTATATATATATATATATATATATATATATATATATATATATATATATATATATATATATGTATATGTATATATATATATATATATGTATATGTGTATATATATATATATATATATATATATATATATATATATATATATATATATATATATGTGTGTGTGTGTGTGTGGGTGTGTGTGTGTCCGCGCGATAATTCTCGAACGAAATGTCTTACGTTTATGAAATTTGGTGAAAATATTGGAAGTCCCAAACCGTTGGACGAGTTCGTTAACTAGACACGTCCGATGCCTGGAACATGTCTTTTTTAGCAATTTTCGTGAAAAAAATTAACTTTTTGCCAAAATTTCCTCTTATTCAAAAATTTTTGTAAAATTTTTTTACACTATTGGAAAGAGGAGAAAAAATCACATAAAAAAGGTCTTCAAACTATTACGCTATGTCAACTAGTTTCCAAGAAAAACTAACTTTTATAAACGGAAATTCGCTATGTTATGCACGATGCTGCGACAGGGGTATTATTCTTTTTCTTTTTTCTTTTCTTCTATTTCACCTTGCTTTCATCTATTTATTTCGCTTTTCAGGCAGTTGAGTTTTTTTTAATTTTTTGATTTACTTTTTTATTTGGGTCTTTTTAGTGCTATTTAATTATTTAGAAGAAAATAAATTACATATACGACGGCTGTCAGCCTAAATTACCATGAATTTAAATTTATTATATGTATACTAGCTTTTTTCTGCGACTTCGTCCGCGTGGATTCGTTCAAAATTGGATGGTTGTATCCACTATGTCGTCATCGACTCCACGCGGATGAAGTCGTGAACAAAAGTTATTTACTATATAAATTTTCAACCCCTAATTTAGCCCCTTAGGGGGTGAATTTTATGTATTCTATAGCACTTTCGAGATTAAGACGAATCCAACTTAAATTAAATTTACTCTTGCTGTTAATTTCCAAGTTAATTAAACTTAATTTATTTGTTCTTTTTGATAAAAAGGAAAATATGTAATAGTGATGTTGCTATAACATAATAATTATTGTTTTTTGAATAAAAAAATAATTATAATTTTTTTGTTTTATTTAGTATATCATGAATAATATCGATAATCGATGCGAAAAAAAATTTTAAAAATAATATATAATAAATAAGAAATTAGTTAAACCTTATAAAATTTTAAAAAATATCATAATTTGGTTATAAACGGTACTACATAAGATATTCAATACAAAAATACCCCTGTCGCAGCATCCTGCATAACATAGCGAATTTCCGTTTATAAAAATCCGTTTTTCTGTGATTTTTCACCCTTTTAAGTGATTTTTCCTCCTCTTTCTAATGGTGTAAATAAATGTCAAAAAAATTTTTAACTTTAGAAAATTTTGGCAAAAAACTAATTGTTTTCACGAAAAATGGTCAAAAAAACCATGTTCTAGGCATCCGACATGGCTGGCTAACGAATTTGTCCAACGGTGTGGGACTAAATATAAATTTAATACATAAATTTTAGTGAATATTATTTTTGGTTTCTAGGGACCCCAAAACAAATTTCTATTATAGTCTCGGGAGATTTATTTCGGAGCTCTAAAAAATAGAACTTTCTTCGGAACCCTAAAAAACGGCATATAAGTAACATACAAACATATACATATGTATGACGTATATGACTTATATACAATCTGTATCTTCCTGTACCACAAACACATTCTTTCATATAATTATGCATATAGGTATACCCCTGTCGCAGCATCCTGCATAACATAGCGAATGCCCTTTTATAAAAATTAAATTTTCTCGGAAACTAGTTGACATAGAATAATAGTTTAAAGACCTTTTTTATGTAATTTTTTTTCGTCGTTTAAATGATGTAAAAAAATTTCGCAAAAATTTTTAAATAAGTGGAAATTTTGGCAAAAAACTAATTTTTTGCAAGAACAAACACCATGTTCCTGGCATCCGACGTGTCTGGCTAACGAACTTGTCCAACGGTTTGGGACTTCCAACATTTTCACCAAATTTCGTAAACCTAGGACATTTCGTTCGAGAGTTATCGTGCGGACACATATATATATATATATATATATATATATATATATATATATATATATATATATATATATATATATATATACATATATACATATATATATATATATATATATATATATATATATATATATAAATTTTGGTGAATATTATTTTCGGTTTCTAGGGACCTCAAAACAAATTTCTGCCATGGTCCCGGGTTCAAGTCGCGTCATGACAGTGGCTGTAATAGCGAGCTTCCATTCTGGAAATTCGCTAATATTTGTATGAGCAAGCAATAATTGTCTAGCAACAATAATTCAAAGTAAAAAGTCATTGTGTTTTTAGGTAAGTTACCACTATGACGTCACGTATGCGTTCGGGAACTGTCGACCCGTTATCAGTTCTAAGTTAAAATTTTTTTTTAATTTGATATAACTTTTTAAATATTACGTTTAAAAAAAAATAAAGTTTTTTCTTTTTTTTTTTTATAAAACTTACATAATTATGATATTTCCATTTATGACAAAAAAAAATTTTTTTTCAAAAACCTAATTGTGTAATTGAATTTTTCACCATTACAGAAATATGGTCGCGTACCTACCCTTAGATGTAAGTGTATCCCACTTTAAGAAACACTGAGTTAGATCAAAGATTCAATCAGACAGCACTGGGTAACCCCCTATAAACAAGTTTTTAAAAATTTTAACATTTTTTTATATCTTTTCCTTATTATTGCATTTTTATGTGTACAAAACAGAATATCAATAAATCGTTTCATTTCTTTTAAATAAAGTTGAAAATATATGAATTTGTGATATCGGTCTTTAATTTTCTTCCTTTACTGGTAGCAATTTCCTTTTCCGCAGTGGACATTGTCCACACAACCAATATTTTCGGTGATCGTCTTTGAAATTACAAGTCAGCACCTATTACCAAAGTAGACGAGCTAAAGTACTTAAAAGTGTTACCGTGAAAATGCAGAGAACGGGTACAGAAAATGGTACAAAATTTAGTGGGAACCAGTTGGCAAGTGCTACCAATTAGGTGATTTAAAAAACGGACAATTTAAAGATAATGCCGATGAATCATGCAATAAATAATTATCGAGAATTTAATTGACGAAAAACCACATAAATTATTGAAAAAATCCCAAATGTTCTTTTGTGGTGTTCAAATAAAAAAGTCCTGTCATATCAATTTAGGCATGTGACAGTTTTAAGAATAATCGGACGTTTCTCAGAACTTGGCAAAATGTTTTGATTGATATTGATCTGATCTATGACGTTATTTATTGACTATTATAAAATCAAACGTTACACGAGCATTGCATTGGTGTATACTATAACGGAATTGTTATCTGATCTCCGGAACAAGGTTTAAGTTATTAATATTCATTCAAATTAAATTTTTTTATTAGTTTGTTTTTTTGTTATTATTTATTTTTAATTTAAATAATAAAGAAATACTTTATTAATTTTTATCGATAAAAAAATTTACTTTTTACATTAATTTGAATAATTACTAAATTAGACTTAACCATAAAATTTGCAAATTTCTAAAGTGTTTTTTTTTAAGCTTTATTGAAAAATTTTCCACAAAATAAATTACAACTATCAAGACGATGTCTTCATAACATTACTAATTTTTTTGTCTTGACAACTGGCACCTAAATAAAGATTTTTGAATTGTACATTGCATCACCATCTTGACGAAATCAAATATTTTAGAATTCGTCCGACCAATGCTAAACATAAAAATGCGGATGATTTTATAGAATATGTTTTTATTGGATTTACAAGAAAAAGGAATAGATCTATATATAATAAAAATTTGGGGGACAGGTCTACCCACACTGTCAACTTCCCATTGGGTGTCCTTAAAGACTAGAGGACTAGAGATTACTGTACATAAATAATTCTTTTTTCATTTCAGGCGGCTCCTCCCCTGGGCCCCGATAGTGGCTTTGCCCCTTGCACCATACCGGGGGCTTTGCCTTCTGTACTTAAGGGTACGGGCCCCACCCTTATCAAACAAATGATAACATCATTTATTCTCAAGATATGCGAGACAAAATATATTTTGGCAAAAACTAATTTTTCAAGTTTATTTATTTATTTTTTTTTTTTTTGTAATAAAATACTGGCGTTTTTAACATCAAGGAAGGTTCTTAGGTCATTATATAATAATGTTATGGTAAAAAATCCATATAATCTAAGTTATCTTAATCAAGTTAATTCCGTTTTTTTATCACAAAAAACCAACCGCTAATCCGAATTTGCTGAAAACTTTATCCGGTCTTCATTTTTTGATTACGCATCTAATGAAATTAGTCCGGAGTTGATATCATTATTTGTTCTCGAGATATGCGAGACGGAAAAAAATTCACGAACGAACGAACGAACTAACGAACGAACGAACTAACGAACGCACACACAGACATCACGCTAAAAACGATGGATTCGGATTCTAGTGACCTTGAAACAAAAATTGGCGATTGAAAAAATATACTGTTCGAATATTCTTCATACATTCTTCACACTTGGTTCTATAACATTAATAATAATTATAGATAATGAAGGGGAAATCGGCCTCTTTTTTTAAGCCCTATATCTCAGCTATCAGGTTTTTCCCAGATATACGGCTTATTTTGTTAGGTCGCAAATGTGTTCCATTTTATGTGGTTAAGATTTAATCAAAATCGTTAGAGCCGTTTTTCTGTAAATGGCCGATCTATCCATTTTGGTGGCATTTTCAAAATTCACGGGCGGCTAGGCCCCGTTCACAACAATTTTTGGGTGTATTGCCCTCACCAGAGTCAGACCAGTAGACAGTCATTTTTAGTAAATGACTAATTTGGACTCAGAGCACCCTAAAAAACGTATATTTCCGCTAAAAACTTGACATCGAATTTTTTCACGATTACGTAACTTGGTCTGTAGACATGTAATGTATAACAAGGAGCAAGTAAAAATTATTTGCATTTTAACTTAAATTGTGATTCTTAAAATTGAATTTTACATATTATCGGAAGAATTTGAATATCTACTATATTATATGTTTTAGATCCAAGCGGTGAATCCATTGAAAAATGTTCAAATTTTAGAGAGTTTCGCCGAATGAATTGTTATCTGTTAAGTATCAGTGAAATTAATTTTTAGCATAATGTAAGTGAAATGATTTGTCTTAATTTATGTCTGACTGTCTCTTAATTTTTTCCTTTATTTCTGGTTTAAGTCGATGCCTATCTATAATCTGAGATAAAATTTTACTTTATAATTAATTTTTTCACATCCTGTAATTTTTTCTTTAAAAAATATAAAAGATCTATGATTTTGTTTTCAATAAAATGAAAAGTAAAAATCAATAAGTCGATCAATTTTTCAATCACTTGAAGACCTTGTGATTGATCGGCACTTAATCATAGTATTGGTAATGAATGCTAAATACTAACTTTTCTTACATCATTCTGTCGAGGATAAAAAATAAAATAGTTACTCTAAATTGTATAACTGACTTTCCTTGATAATAAAAAAATATTTGTTGGGCCTTCTCCGCTGTAAATTGTCTGAACCCCAATTTTTTTTTTACCTCTACATATTTTTTGTTTATTAAAGTATATAATATTGTGTACGGAAATCAAAAACTTCTTCGCAGACCCACGCCTACCTCTTTTGGTATCCTTGTGCAATTTAATACAAAACACCATACAAACAACTCAGGAGTTATGGGATTATTTAGTTGAGCATGTGTCTTTTCAGTTCGAGGTATTTTTAGAACATGTATAATTTCTCGAAAATCAAACCGTTTGGATTTTTTTCTCGAGAATTACCAGCGAGAATAAAAAGTTGTGAAATGTGAGAAATATCTATAAAAATCAATTTTTGACATTTCGGGACTTGCTGTTTTTCAATGACGATTCCCGAACAAAAATTATAAGCGATTTGAGAAATTATATAGGGGAGGCTGGGCTAAAGTGGCCACTCTAAAACAAAATGTTGTTTATTTTATTTGTTTGAAAAGAAATACAGATTAATAAGTATTTATCATATAGTTGCTTTAGTGCAGAACCAATAACCATCAATATATCAACAATATCTTGAAAGGTATTTTTGCAATTTTTGTTTTTTGCAACATGTGCAAAGTAACCACTTTACCCCACTATATTGGGTAAAATGACCAGGGGTACCCACTTTAACCCAAAAAGAAATCTTGAAATTATAAACATATTTATATACAAAATCAAACTACAATATGTTTGTATCATTAATTATTACATATCAACGGACGGTCGAACGGACAGACATTGAGGTCTCATCATAAGGGTTCCTTTTTCACATTTTTTCTCGGAGCCCTAAAAACTGATTTCAGGCAATTCTTTTGTTTATAAAATATAAAGAACTAAATAAAAGTTCTGAATTTAATATAATATGTTAAAATATTCAAAGAATTCAATTTGAGCAGCGATCGGAGACACTGACCACTTTACCCCATTACATATAAGCCTGGCCACTTTACCCCGTTAGACGCCATTTCGGCAAATTACAACTAATTTCAAGAAAGAATTTTCTGATTCATCGATAACTATATTATTTTAAAGGTAGACAGAGTTTTTAGCTATCCCAATTAAAAAATTGTATTCGTAATTAATAAAAAAATAATGAGAATACAATTTAAAACTTACTTTACATCAACACTCGAAAATTCAGAAAATTCTTTATAATTCATACAATCTAGTGAACTGATCATTGACGTTTTAATAGAATACTAATGGCTTGTCTACAAGCTAGTATTCAGCTTCGCCACAAAATTGGAGTAGTTTCCGGTGAATAAAGGCCAATGACCACTTTACCTCCACTGGCCACTTTACCCCAGTCTCCCCTATATTTTAAGGACTAGGCAACTAATATTATTTGAACATAATATTTTTGCTTACCCAATACGGCGTATTTTCGAAATTTGAAGATGTTTTGTTTATTAACAAAGGAAAGATATCTTCTAGACGACAAGCTTATTGTTTCCTACTGGAATTTGTTTCATTTACAGATTTAGAATGTAGGGATTCACTTATACCATTTTATTTCAGTAGTTATAGGTACTTATAAAAGTTTTTGGTGTCTCTGCCACCTCAACACCGTGTTGCATCATACGATTTTGCCCTTATGTACGACGCAGGCCTACTTCTTCGATAAGTTAATAAAGAAAATTAGTAAACAGTGATGTTAAAAGAAAAGCGAATACCGTATTTTCCGGCGTATAACGCGCACCTTGAACACCAAAAATATAGTCCAAATTTTGGGGCTCGCGTTATAGGCCGGTTATAAAACCGAACTCTGTAAAAATTATGACGGTTTTTATTTTAATATTATATGTTCTTCTATCAATAGCAAGTGGGTTATCAAATAATAAATAAAATACCCCTGACGCAGCATCCTGCATAACATAGCGAATTTTCGTTTACAAAAATTAGTTTTTCTCGACAATTAGTTCACATAGAATAATAGTTTAAAGACTTTTTTTGTGTAATTTTTTCTCCTTTTTTCAATGGTGTAAAAAAATTTCGCAAAAATTTTTGAATAAGTGGAAATTTTGCGAAAAATTAATTTTTTCGCGAACAAAAACTATGTTCCGGACATCGGACGTGTCTGGCTAACGAACCTGTCCAACGATTTGGGGATTCCAACATTTTCAACAAATTTCATAATAGTAGGACATTTCGTTCGGCAGTTATCGTGCGGACATATATATATATATATATATATATATATATATATATATATATATATATATATATATACATATAGCAAACTCGCATATCGCACGCTCCCATTTAGCAATTTCATCGCACACAAGATGTGTATAATGGCACCCCTCCGTGTTTGAAGGCAAATATGTTTGAATGTGTTAGTGTCTAACAAGTAAACGTCCCGAGGCCGGACCTATCGATTTTAATGAAACTTAGATATGTTGTAGAACACTAAAAAATAAGCGACACGTATTTTTCTTTATCGGCGGAAAAACGGTTTGAAGGGGTGAAATCGCCCTCCAAAAATTGAGGTAAAAATTTAATTTTTTAAATATCTCGAAAACGGGAAGAGATAGAGCAAAAGTATAAATTGGCGATATTGCTCTTTTTTAAAGAGCTATCTATTGGTATGCAATTTGTTCAAATTGTGTCAATAAGGGTATCTGGGGGTTAAAATTTAGGGGTTAATTTTGCAACAAGGGGGCGAAAATTAAACAATATAAAAATTTTGTTTACAGATTTGAAATCTACGTCAAAAAATCTAATTGACCTGTTTTTGCTCAATGTCCTAATATTAAGTCTAGGGGTAGTTAACTAGGGGGTGACTGTGTCGAATAGTCGTACTACTTGGATGGTTTAAGAAGTTTTTCTTCATGGAAAATAGTTTAAGACATTTAGAATAACGTAAAAATGAAATTTTCGATTTCAAAATTCAGTCTGAGCAACATTGGAGAGGGGGTGAGTCACCCTCTTAAATTACATATTAGTTAACATACACTCATTTTTAATATTAACACACTGACAGTGGGTAATAATGTCACAATAAGTGGTTCTGAAGTTGGACTGTCGTATGTAAGGTTTCCATAGGGTTATGGTCCCGGGTTCAAGAAGCGTCATGACAGTGGCTGTAATAGCTGATTTTTCGATTCGGAAATTCACTAAAATGAAAGAAAATTTAACAAAAATACAAATTTAATAAGCTAGAATAAATTATTCCATACAATAAGTTTATGTATTAAAATTATTTTAGTTAGGCATATAATTCATTATTATCAAAGTTGGGGTGCGCGTTATACGGCGAACATACAAAAAAACTAAAAAATGATTCTAAATTTTGGAGTGCGTGTTATACGCTGGAAAATACGGTATTTAAAACTTTACCCTCTTTAAAAATATAATTATAATGGACATTTATTATTTCTAATTTAACAAAAACAGATTTAGGATTTACAAATTCCATACGAGGCAACCTTTGGATAAAAACTAGTGGTTATATGTTGCATAAGACACTCGATGTATTTTCTGTCCAGTTTTGAAAAATATATTATTATTGTTTTTAGACAATGACAAAATTAATAATTAGTAGTTAGTTGTAATTTGGTAATCAATCAGTGATTAATATTAATCGTTCAAATACACATTAAATATTACTACATATATTAAAATTATTAATCTGTTCACGCGATTATATAATTGTTGTAATTTCAAATTAATGACCTACTCAAAATTTTGTAAATTCTATATTTATGGAGATAACCTTCAAAGAAATTATATAAGCACATTTAATGTAGGTACGTCGGTGCGTGAATAGTTGAAAAGTGACATTTGTATAAAAAAATTTTTCATTCAGAAAAAAATTAATTTTTTTTTTTTTTGAAACCAGTTTTATAAAACTATGCATTTATTTATTTAAACATTCACCTGCTGTAACAAATAAATTATTTTGTTGCTATGGCAGAATAATTAATAATATTGAAAAACTGAATAGAAACAAAGTTGCATCAGTAATATCTCAACTGGAATGGTGGCGGTACTGGAAAACGAAGATTTAGGCCCGATTTACATTAACGGTCCGCTCTCGATACCCTCCCACTCCATTCTCGCTTCGATATAATCTTGTTGTGTTCACATTACAGTGCTGATAAAATGCTGGTACCTATTCGTTCTCCATTGACATTATAATGCTGCTCTGGGTACACTCCCAGTTCGGTCTCAGTTCGATACAAACATCTTTTCATAACAACTGAATGCAAGCGGAGTGGAGTGGAATCAAAAAAAGTGTTTACACTATAGGTACAAGCCATAACAAGTCTGATATCGCTCCGATAAAATATTACCTGAGTGGTATTGATATTGGAGTGGCATTGGATCGGGAGCGAACCGCGACTGATATCGGACCGATATCAGAGCGACGATGTGAATATACTCATTGTTTATTGTGTAAGAATATTTTATCGAACTGGGAGCGTAGTGATATGGTAGTGAGAGCGGAGCGTCAATGTAAATCGGACCTAATATAGTTTTTTTATTTGTATAATTATCAAAAACGTCAGGGAATCGTGTTCCCGATTACTATATAGGTTTTGGATTCAGCTTTAATTTGTGTCCCGTCAACACCCCTTATCTGTTTAAAAAATTAAATTTCATGTCTTATAACATCTGTAATATTTTTTTTAGTGAGAGAGCTATTTCTAACAAACTGTTAGTGTTCTATAAATTTTTTTGACATTAGTAGCTGCCATTTCCTTAAATTCTTATTGTTAGTTTTTTTTTCAGTTCATTTTGTTTTGTTTTCACTTTAATTGGTATTTCAGAAATTACAAAACTGAGGGAGATAATTTTATCATATGAAAAATTACGTGTTCTCATAAATATTTAGATACAGCTAAACCTTTTTTATGCAGTCTTTTTTTGTGCGATTTTTATGTCACCAAAGGATGATTAATTTCGTTGTGTGATTATAGTGGGGGAAAAATTAATAATAATAATGATAATACATAATAAAATAATTATAGAGTTTTACATGCATATATTGAATAAACGCAACAGGGCTGTATTCTCACTGTACTTAAAAAACGAGCCAAAAAATCATAAATTAACACTTTCACTGAGGTGACATTACTTAGTGCGTGTCAAAAACACGCCCTTGACGAATATTTTTTTATGCGGTTTTTAAAAAAATAACTATTAAAATGCATAATGCGAATTAATCATTTAATTTTTTTACACATGTAAATTAGTGCTTTATCTTGTTTAGAAAAGCAACTTTTAAGGAAATCGTGAGGCTTTGAGCGTTTTGAGTTATGTATTTTCGATGAAGCTTTTTTTAAGTGGTCCCGATCCACCGCACAAAAAAAGTTTTTTTTATAATTTGGACCGAACTAAACTTTTTATAGCTATTTATGATACATTTGAACATATTTTTTTTGTGCGATTTTTTTATCCGGTTCCTATCCACCGTATAAAAAAAAGGTCAGTTGTATACTTAATTTTCACATTTATTCGCACATTATTCAATAGTTGCTTAAGTTAAGAATAATTACTATAAACTAGGCAAAGTTATAATCCTTCAATAATTCGTACCTTTATCAGCTACACGTTTAATATACCTAAATGATAAAAATATTGCATTTTTAAAATAAATATGTAGCAACTAAATCTACTGCTCAAAATTTCCAATCGACTACGTTTTATCATGGTCGTGGCGAAAAGTGGCGGACCGGGGAGCAAAGCTTTTCTTAAATTTCTAATTTTTCCCTAAAAAATAAGTAACGAGCAAAAAAAAAGAGAAGGTCGTTTTACATTTTTCCGGATCCACTATCGACTGCTACAGGCCCCATCTTCCAGCCCGGGCCCCCAGGCTGCAACCCCGGTTACTTCATCCTCTCGTCGGGCCTGCATTTTATATATATTCATTAATCATTTTGAAAGTGCTGGGAAATATATTAATAACTACAATACTACAGAGTACAAAAAATTTGAATATATATTTTTTCTGTAACGAGTTTGTATGAAAAATTCTTGCAGAGACAAGGTAACCTTTACACGTGTAACTCTTTGAATATTTTGCTTTTTTTATAATTTCTCATAATTATGCAATGTAAATTTTATTAGGTTCAGTTTTACTTCAAAATTTTACTTGTTTTTCTTTTTTTTTTTTGTTAAGTATTTTTATTTTTATTTTTGATAATAGTTTTAGTAAACAATCAACAAATTTATTTTAACCGATTGACGGTCATTGAAGCTATAAAATGTCAAATGAAACCTAGTTAAGTGCAACACCACGCTGTACCACGTCAACAATTCCGTATAGTGTATTAGTTGTCAAAAGACTGTATCACAGATCACAGTTGGTAATTTATCACGACCGTCATCGTATTAAATATGTATATACAGTCGGACTCATGTATTTTCAACTCATGTATTTTCAACACCATCTATTTTCAACTGATTTTACTCACGTATTTTCAAGTTTTTGGTCCCCACTTCTCACGCAATACTTTAATACAGAAAAATAACTGTCAGATTAACCGATCGACCACTAGTGGTTTTATCCTATAATCCTACAATATATGATTTTATTTCATTTGCAATTCCTAAAAAAATGATTTTACTACAAGTTTATTACACTTTTTTCATGTTTGACTTTTTTGTTTATCATAATATGTTACTTGACATTCTGTCATTTTAAGGTTATTCACTGGGGAAGTACACGTGACTACTGTTATTGTGTAAAGATTTACGCGAGCTTTTTGTGATTGGTTCTATGTCTGTCAAGTGGTTCTATGATTGCCACGGAGTGAGGATGAAGGAGAAGTTGAAAATACATGAGCGGATTAGTCCCGACAGGTTGAAAATACATGAGTTTGACTGTACATTGTTGTTTGTTTACTTATATTGTTTTAAATTTGAAATTAATTATAATTATTAATTAATATTATTATTTAAGTTTTTATTCAACCATAAAATATCTGTTTTATATACTTACCGAATACATATTTCTTATGTTTTAATTGCTCGATAAAAATTTTCCATAAACTTGAAAAATTGATGATCTTTTTATAATATTTGATAATGTAGTTTTTTTTTAAATTTTTTTGATTTAATCTAATATTTTTTTTTCTTAGTGATATTTTCTAAAAATAAGTTTCTTTTACAATATAAAGAATTCTGACTTAAAATAACAATAGATTACAAAACTATGAATTTTACATAAATAATAAGAGGATAATCACCCTCTAAATGCCGCCTTGGGCACCGCTAAAAATGCCGCTCCTGGAAGAAAAGTCACATCAACTTTTCCCTAAAAAAAATTAACGAGCAAAAAAAAAAGATTTCTTAATAAGTTTTTAACTTTTTTTCTACAAAAAATAGTGACGAGCAAAAAAGAAAAACGCCAAATTGCTACATTGTGTTCGAAATTTTGCCGCCCTAAAAATGACTAAAAGTAATATTTTATTGTCGTCGACTAAAAAATGACTAAAAGTAAACAAAAGTAGTCGACTAAACCGATTACTCGATTAATTATCCGACATTACTAGTCTGAAATAGTAATGTCAGATGATTAATCGATTAGTCGGTTTAGTCGACTAATTTTCCTGGCAGTTAGTCATTTTTTAATCGTCTACTTCACCCTCGATGAAATGACTAAAATGACTAAAAACGATTAATTTAACAATTTTTCTGTATTATTTTTAGATTTCAAAAAATGAAAGCTAAAAAATTATCTATTTGTATAATTTTTCACTTTTATGTGATTAACTTATTGTGATATGTTATATCAGTAATCATATTTTTCTTTTTCTTAAAAGAAATATTAAAAGTCAATAATTTTAATTTAAAAGAAAATATCGTTTTTGAAAAAGACATAGGTTACCCTATTCATAAATTCGATTAAAAATTTAGTCGATTAGTCGATTATACTATGCTCGATATTTTCGACTAATGACTAATTTTATCTGAAAAACAGCTTTAGTCGATTAATCGATTAACTGCTCCTCGGCCCTACATCACTAGTTTGAAATATAAAATAAAAAAGAAAATCAGTTCAATATAATGCGCCACCCTGGTGTTAAATATTTTAATAATTTTAAATTATTTGTATTTTGACGTCATTGACTTTTAAAATATCAATAAAGAAGTCATTAACATTTCGACCGACGATGAATCAATCAGCTTCACTTCTTTGAATTTATCATGTTGCGTAAAGTTTATAGTGGTTTTGTATCTTAATCAGCTACCTGGAGCAAAACATGTTTCCACGGATGAAATTATGTACTTACATACAGGAAAATTTTAATAGAAAAAGATTGCTATTGTAAAATTTCCATGATAATTCACGAATAATTGTAAGTGGACATGTTAGGTAATAAGTTCATTAAACCAATGCAATGTACAATTATGTTTGTAACTTAGACCGTCTATTAAAACATATCTAAACGTATCTTTTTAATTACATATATATTTTCAATGATTAATAATAGATGTAGATTAATTAGAGGAGATATATCGCTCATTTGCGAGAACTTGACATAACTCAAAAAGAGCTGTTTTTCAGTACGAAGGTATAAAGTTTTAAAAATAAAAAAGTCGTCAAGTGTGTGTTTGACACGCATTAAATATAGGTCCTTAGTGATTACTGTTTCTCAATTTTCGGTATAAAGTATATAAAGCATTTAAGTATAAAAATACTTACATCATGTATAAAAATACTTTATACATTTTTACGTTTTATTAAAGAAATAGATGAATATGTTTGACCATAGACATTAGAAATGAAAGGACCAGTAATTTATATTACGTACGAAAGATAATACGTACACGTTAAAAAGAGACAAATATTATAAATAGCATGTAAAATGCCAATATATATTTCTTTTCCTAGGATACCCCAAACTTTAAAATTAAAATTGAAGCATAGTCAGCCATGTTTGCATTAAAAAATTTGAAAAAATAATGTAAAAATTGTCACTATTTTCACTTTTTAAATTGTGTTTTTTATTTAAATGAATAAACATATACAAGTGTAATTTATAAACTAGGTATTTATTTTAAAAAATGTTTGATATTAACGTTATAGAGTTCGTGTGTTTCAGGGCCGTAACTAGGTTGCGACAGCCAGGGCAGCCGGGGCATTGCCCCGGGGCCTCCAGCCAAAGGGAACCCCCAAGGAAATACAAGAAATTCCAAATTTGTAAATTTCTTGGCAAATTTTAAGGGCGATATTTCTGTAAAATACAAGCAAAAACGATTGACAAGCCAAAAGGGTTTCAAGGGTGTTAAGGGTTTTTACACTCCGCTCCCCCCTCCCTCAGAATTGAAAATATACACTAGATATTATTTAATTTTGAATGGCGTGACCCTCTTTAAGAAACTATTTGGTATAAAGAAATTAAGTGATGGATGTTTTTTATTGCTCGTCAACTTTTTTGGAGACTTTATTTATTTTTTGTTAATTTTGTTTTATAAATTTTTTTAGCTCTTTCATTTTCTACGTAAAATTTTCATCTTTTGATGTAAGGTAACAACAAAAATTGGAAAATTATAAATAAACTATTTTTTCGTATGAAAGTACAATCAGCTCTCTAATTATCCCTTAATTAATTAATAAATTTTTAATTCCATTTACGTAAATTTGGGACTTTATTTGGCATAAATTTACTTTTATGAATATGTACATTTCTAACATAATATGATTGTACATATCCACTGCAGGTGTCTATATGTCAATGAATGACGTCAGACAGGTTAAAAAAAATCCTGCTATTTTTATCGTGTAATATCAACAACGTAAATACCTGAATCGTATTAATTATTATTATTGGTATTGGTATCTACGGTATTTATTTACCTATATCAACTAAATATTTAATGTTATACTTTAATTATGTTTACAATGGTATGACGACGTTTTTACAGAGTAGATAAAGTATGTATTAATAACGCGTGATCTTTCATTTCTCTTTAAATATTCAAAAAGATAATTAAAATTCACATAGTGTTTGAAAAATTGTCAAACTGGATTGGCTAGGACTCAAACCCGGATCTCTTGGCTGCTAGCCAGGCGTCTTACCAATTTGGCTACCGAACCGCTTGTTCGAGTGCCACTCTAGTCCAACAAAGACTGCCAAAGATTTGCCAAAGTAAATCGAGTGTTCAAATATCAGGTAAAGCTGGACATTGTGAATATATGTGTATGTATAAATACGAACAAAAGTTCGTCATACATTAATAATGTTTCACAGGCACTCGATAACATTTGAAATTAAAAATTCATAAAGATTTAGCATCTGTTTAATATGTATATTTAAATCGCTAGCAAAATAACTTTTTTAGTTTTAGGGTCTCAGAAATGAATCACAAAATATTTTCCGATGCCTTACTCTTTGCTCCATCTCCTCCAATATTCTCTCTTTTCCACTTTTCTCCAGTGTGAGCAGCTTATTTTAAAGTGGTCTAAATTAATATCAATCAATTTATGGCTTACTTTTTTGTTCAGTCTTTCACACAGTTATCCGATCTAACATATTGGCAGGGCCGGATTTAGGGGGGGGCAGCGGGGGCACGTGCCCCCCCTGGATGATTTTAGGGGCGCCAAAAACGTAATTTGAGGGGCGCGAAAATGGTGAAATTTTTTTGGGCAGAGCAAAATTTAAAAAATTTTTGAAGTGAGGAGCAAAAAAAAAAAAGGTCGACAGTCATAATCTATGATAGGGTCAATGGTCCTGGAGCAAGTGATGAGCAAAAGTGAATAGTAACAATTTATGATAGGGTTAAAGTGAATTTCTAAGTAAGTGATGAGCAAAAGAAAAAAAAAGGTCAATGGTGCCGATTTATGGTAGGGTCCAGGTGACTTTTTTTTGTCATCATCCAGGTAAAAATTTTTTTGCTGCGAGGGGCGCCAACAGAAAAATTTGCCTCCCCCCCTCCTTATAACTCTAGTTCCGGCCCTGCATATTGGTGTCATTTGACACAAATAAAAGTTTTTGAAGTATGAGTGTATGACATAATTATTGCTTTGTTTTCAATAAAATACATGTTACATAACAGCTAGTAGGGATTGTTATTTAAAGTATACATAATTTAAGAATCATTTCTCTTTTAAGGGGAGGCTTATTTGAGAGTCGCTAAAAAAATCGATTTTTTTTTTTTTTGCAGAAATTGGTAGCTAATTATGTGTAGAATATGTTCCCAAAGTGATTTTGCTGAAAGTAATTTAACCCTAGAATCATACGTTGGTCTACGAGAAACGTTAATCATACATCGACGTCGTTTTGACGGATGGACTTTTTACGGAGAGTTTTAGAGTTTATTTGCAAAAAACATTTTTTTTACATAACAATACTACAAAAGCGAACAAAATATTTAAAAAAATTGGATTTGGAAAAATTTCTTAATGTAAATATTTATTAATTTTTTTAATCTTTTTATCAAAGCATATTTTCATTATAAAAATTAAAAAATAGATAAATACATCAATTGTAATAATTAATTTATGAACTATTATGAGTCAGTGGACATGTGTGACTTTACAGAATGTGAAATTTCTCAGTCATAAATATTCCTATAGATATGTAGTTATTTCCCCATTAGGCACATTTGTAAATTTTCTAAAATTTGTTAGTAATTTTTAGAATAAGATCTCAAAAAATAATAAAAATTAAAATATTTTCCACAAAATAAATTGTTAATATTTTATTAAGTCACTTGAAACGCATTGTTTAGTTTTCGATTCAATATATTAAAACTTCAGTATTATGTCGTCTCTATAAGTCCAACAGCTGTAATCATCTTTCACATTATCATAATCATTGAATAAATTAATTATAACATCCATATCTTTAATAAATTTTAGAAAAATTAGGAAAACTTTTATATGTGGAGTACAAAATCTTTTAAAAAAATATAGGTTAATCATACATCGTCGTCCTTTTGACGCACACTATTTCGGTATAAAAAAAACGACAATAGCTATAAACAAAATTTATGCGTCTTATGTGTTATAATAACAAATAAATTAGATAACAGAAGTTTCACAGCAAGCAGGGACCGACAAGTTGTAATATTGGAGCAGGTAGAGAAGTTCGTTCGTCGTTTTGACGAGTACGTATGATTCTAGGGTTAAGGGAAGGTTTACTTGAGATTTGATAAAAAAATCAATTTTTTTTTTGCCGAAATTGATAGAAAATTATGTATAGAATATGTTCCCAAAGTGATTTTACTGAAAATAATTTAAGAACAAGATTCTTGCACATTAACCGAATCCAGCTTTCTATAAAAAAAAAATTCAAAAAACGTAGTTCACGCAATAATGAGTATTAAATATAAAATTTTCAAAATACGTTTCTTTATATATATATATATTTTATAATATCTCGGAACTACATTTTTGGAACTGGTGGACACGATAACTCAAAAACTATTCGATGAATCCTTTTTTTAAATTTTTTATTTTAAAGATAATTTAATTCTTCGGCACCTCTACCAAAGTTCGATACACTTTCAATATTTTTTTTATTTTTAAGTTTACTTTAAAGAGCGAAAAATAAGATAGAATTCGTAATCAAAAGTTCAAACATCCACCATTTTTTTTCTTTCTGCAATTTATTGATATTATAGGTAGAGGTGCCGGTACTCTTCATATATTTTATAAATATTTTTTGTTTTTGGATTTTGGTGGTTTATTACCGGCGCTAGGATGTCCACCAACAAGGCATTGGATTTTCGGATCGTCACACTGCACTATCTATAAAATGGACACTTTTTTATATTTTTCCTTGAAAATTTTTTTTGTGTAGTTTAATATTTAATAAATATGTGCACAAAATTTGAAATTGATATTTACTTCCGTTCTTGAGAAAAAAATTCTAGAAAAATACATAATTTTTAAGGACTCTCGAGTAAACCTCCCCTTAAATAAATAGATGTGTCCGATTTCGTTTTTTTTTTCCACTCTTCAGTATTCGGCCGAGTATCCAGAAATGGCCATATAGACTGAGTACCGAATAGTTGCCGACTATTCGTTGCAAGCCTATTAAAAATAGTCTGTCTAGTCTGTTAATTGACATCATATCATTTTAAATATAATCGTTCAATAAATTTTTATATATTTGTGTATTGCGATGATAATACAATTTAAAATTTCAACTTTCCTAAAGCGTCTGACGACTGACGCATATGTCATTTAACTTTACATGATATTGTTCAATAAAACGAAACAAAAAATGATGAATTTGTCACAAACATACATTTTGAATTGCCATACAATTTATTTATCAACGTCATAGGTACTTTACAACGAAATAAAATTAAACAAAATAGAGATTTTTCCAAAAAATTAATGATTTTGTTTTCTTCCCTGAATTTGATAAATAAAATATTACAGTTCGACTCATATTTATTTTAGACTGCTCTACTCGCGAAATAGCCTCAAGTTTGCCGAGTACGAGAGTACAGAAGGTCACTTCGTGCTTTCTCGCTTCGTCTTGGCAAACTTGTACTCTGTGTCATTTTCTTATCCGAGTTAAAGGGCCCGAAAATCGAGTACGAAGCGATTCACTACACGACTCGGTCTACTTCGCCTATTTTAGTATGCATTTCGACATGTTCAGAGTGTGTGATGATGTTACTCGGGCCTCGGTCAACTTCAATGAGTTCTTGGCGAAGAATTTCGTGCGAGAGTGTAGAGGAGCAAGGAGCCATTAAAGTACATAGATTTAACAATCCACTGGGGCCGTTGGACGAAAAATTGTTAAATGAGAAAGTCAAAGGTCATGGGCGTCAATGTTTCTGATTTATATATTTGCATAATTTAGGGTAACTTTAAAAATGTAAACTTTACCGTATCGATGCAGTATCATGACTTTCCTGATGCGTCTAATACTACATGATGCGCTGCTGATGCTCTCTTGAAATTTGATGCACATTAGATGTTTTTGAATGGGATATTGGCATCATTTAGCCTCTGATTTGGCTACAGATAGACTATAGATAATATAATAATACAGTCCTTGTATAGGTATATTATTTTTGAATTTCAACTTGAACTTACTTGAAATTGAAAATATTGAAATCATTTGATTAAAAAATATTACATACCTATTTTGAGTACAAGATGTATTCAAATAGTTTAACAATTTTAATCAAAGGTAAATCTTTTTCAACAATTTGTTTTTCGGAATTATTCCTGTTGGTGTTAATACCTACATAATATGGCAAGTAGTTATAATTCTACATTATACACATGACATGCATCTTGGACACGCATCACCAAATTTCTTGATGCATTGTTTTAACGCATCCAATGCAAAAATGAACTTATGATTTTTCCTTGTGATGCGTCTGATGCGTTTTTGAACTTTTGACTCTGCCTCTTGCAAGCAGTGATGCATTTTTGAAGTTAGCCTTACTGTTACAAACTATTACTTATTGTTAGATCAGGGGTCAGCCAGCGCCCGCTCTGGCGTTTACGCCGCCCCGGGAAAAAGGGAATAATTCCGCCCCTGTGCAAAATCGGTAATCTTTTTTTTTTTTGCTTGCTAGGTATAAAGATACCGCCCTCTTTCCTTTTTTTTACACCGGTGACCTTTTTTTTTGCTTGTCAGCGGTAAAATGCCGCCCCTTCTTTACAAGATTCCCGCCCTTAAAATTTCCCGTTCCGGGCAAATCTTTCTTTTTCACTCGTCACTTGTAGAATGCCACCCTCTTTTTACAAAAATTTACAAAATTCCTGCCTTTCAAATCTGCCGCCCCAGGCAAATGCCCGGGTTGCCCCCTCCCCTGGAGAGGGCCCTGGGTCAGCAACCTTTTTTGGATTGCGGGTCATTTAAAAAAAAATAATTTTTACCGGACCTCACAGTCAGATATTTTGTAATGTAGTATGTAGCTTAAATAGGTTTTTTTAAGCGAATTTTCGAATCTTGATCTTTGTGATTATGAAACTGGTTTTGCATCCCACAGGAAAGTTCAAACGGGATAAAGTAATTCTATGTCATAATTCCGGGTAAATAGTATTTGTGTACCAAATTTCATTGCATTCGGTTCAGTCATTTCGATGTGATTATTTAACTGGTTTTGCATCCCACAGGAACCTTCAATCGGGATAAAATAATTCTAGGTGTTAATTCTGGGTAAATAGCATCTGTGTACCAAACTTCATTGAATTCGGTTCAGTCATTTCGATGTGATTATGTAACTGATTTTGCATCCCACAGGAACTTTCAATCGGGATAAAATAATTCTATGTGTTAATTTCGGATAAATAGTATCTGTGTACCAAATTTCATCGAATTCGTTTTCATTATTTGGGAGTGATTGTGCAAGTGGTTTTGTAACCCTCAGGGACTTGGAGCCGGGATAATGTTTATCCTGCGTGTTATAAAGACTCTGTGTATAAAATTTTATCAAAATCGGTTCAGCCGTTTTGGCGTGATTGATCAACAAACATCCAAGCATACAAACTTTCTCTTCATCAGAACTCTTCATCAGAATAAAATTATAATTTGTGTTAATCCAAATCATATATTATACCATCTTTATTACCAAATTTAATTAGTGTCGATTCAGTCAATCTGGTCTGATTATAATAAATTTGTATTTTCTCCTACGGGAATATTCCACCGGGATATAATGAGATCGATAATTTAGTCTGGATTCTAAGATGTCTAATTTTTTTTTATTAAATAACTTATTTGCATGAGAAGTTCATGAAATATTAATTTTGTGTCACCTCTTTAATAACTAATGTGAGCATTTGTCAGTGTGAGGATTTATCAACGTGGGCATTTTTCTTGTGAGCATTTACCACTGTGCGCATTTTTCCATGTGAGGAATTTTCTGTGTGAGCATTTTTCCGTGTGCGGAATTTTCTGTGTGCGCATTCTTCTGTGTGCGGAATTTTCTGTGTGAGGATATTTCGTGTGAGCATTTATCACTGTGAGGAGTTTTCGTGTGAGCAAATTTCATGTGCGCAATTTTCGTACAACCCCATTATACACATCTTGTAATTGTTAAATGAGAGCTTGCATCATGGGAGCTTGCTATGTATTGCGTGAGAAGTGGGGACCAAAACTTGAAACGTGAGTAAAATCAGTTGAAAATAGATGGAGTTGAAAATACATGAGTCCAACTGTAATATAATGTTAATATTATTTAACAGCATAGGCAAATGATTAAACGTATAAGAATGTACATGTGGTTTTAGTATAACTTAATTTATGAAGTTAGAAAATAAAGTTAGGCCGTTTATAATTTTAATTAATAATGAGAAAATTTTAAAACAAGTTCTCGGGTAGCACAGATTTTTTAGTTACTCGTTAAAAACTTCTCAGGAGGTGTAATATTCGAAACTAAAAAACTAACAAGATAGTATATAAAACTTTTTAAAAATTTCATTAAATTTTCGATACACAGTGGGTTTCAGAAAGCCTGCACTATTTATTATTAGAATTTTTTTTTAAATATTCTGACCTAAGAATTTGTTTAAACATTGTTTGAAGAATTGAAATTATACTTACAAAAAATTTTCCATTTGATAATAACTTTTTGGATGTTATCGTACAAAAAATGATTTAAAGGTCAATGTGGTATAAAATTAATAAATTATATAGTAATAAATTATAACCAGATGTATAGACGAATAATATTATTTAAAATAAAATTCACCAAATTTTATTATTTATATATGTGTATAAAAAATTAATTGCAATCAGTAATTAAGACTGATAAATTAATTAATTAGTACGATTAATTAATTTTTAATGAAAGTAATAATTTTATTGATTTATGTATTTTTATTGCAAAAATTTAACTTATATGAACTCAGTTTGTGGAATTATGATTATCCGAACTATCTTAATTTAAATATAACGATAAATATAACTATAATGACTATTCTTCAGCGTTTCCACCATTGTTTTTATAAAGGTGCCGTCTGGTCTAGAATTTTACAAAATCAATTTTTTAATCCACTAAAATTAAGTATACAAGATTACTAAAAAAAAGACTTCTGTCGAATCACTCATACTTCTAAAAAAAAATTGTCATTCTGATAGCAAAAATGAGAAGTTTCTCACGTGTGTAAATTATCCTAATTCAACCAACGACTTCTATAAGGATTGATTTGAGAAAAAATAATTTTTTTAATCTAATAACGTCATTAAGCTTACTAGAGTTTTTCATTGCCTTAAAAATCGTAAATCAAATGATGAATTGGAAGCGAATTAAGAGTTTTCGAGGTTCTTAATTTCATTTTTATCAAAATTAGACATGTTAGACTCTTAAGGTACCATCACAGTGTGATCGGCCGAAAAATAGTCAATTTTCGCGATTTCTTTCGGATGGATAGGATGGGCGAATGGGGATAAATTTTTTTTATGGTTAATACCACTATTTAACAATACAAAAATATTTTTTCTACTCCTACTATTAAAAGTAACATTTTGCACACGGCTAACTATATATAAAAATTAACAATTGCCCACACTATGTGGAAATAGCCGTGGGAAATTATTTCGCACGGCTTAATATAATAAAAAAGTTGGGTATGTCTGATTTAATATATAATGTCATTATGTAATTCTAAAAATATACATATGTATGTTGATTATTTATTATTGTTTCCATAGTTTCAAAATATGCTTTGGCAAAAATTTGAACATCTTACCACTGACATTATAAATTAAAAAAATTTTTACTACTTATTTAAATTTTATTTTAATTATTTATGTTAAATTTTACGAGAAGAAATGTGTTCGTAGAAAAAGTATAGTGTAAAATACGTGGGAAAAGCTTATTTCTCACTCATATGAATTGTTGCACTCGCCCTGCGGGCTCAACAAACTCAATTCGTGAGAAATAAGCCTCTTTTCCCACTTATTGTACAATATACTATTTTTATTCATTTTTACCGGAAAGAAGGTGGCGCCAAAAGTTGGAAAATCTTTCTGTTTTTTATATGGCTAAATTGCTCCCAAATTGCTCCTTTGGAATCAGTAATTGCTCCACCTGGAACTTAATTACTTAATTAGTTATTTACAAACAAAAAAACTCTTTTGTTTGATTATTTCTATTATCAAAATCTTGTCAAATAATGCATTTTTATACAATTACCTTATATCAAAAAATTGCTCCCAATTTGCTCCATCTAATTTAAAAATTAGTTATTAATTTCTCTGAATAATAATTAAAATATATTAAAATAAAAAATATTATGAATTAGGTTATGTATTATTAAAACGTATAGGCAATCCATTATACCTTTAAGGCGTTTGCATATATTTAAGGATAATTGAATTTTGACAAATTAAATAACATTATAAAAAAACAAAATATTTTAATAATTATTCAAAAAAATTAAGATTTAGCTTTTAAATTAAATAAAGCAAACTGGGAGCAATTTATTGACGTAAAGAAATTATATAAAAAAGTATTATTTTGGAAGATTTTGATAACTTAAATAACGGAAAAAAAATTTTTTTCTTTATAAATAACTAATTAAATAATTAAGTTTCAGGTGGAGCAATTACTGATTTCAAAGGAGCAATTTGGGAGCAATTTAACCATATAAAAAAACAAAAAGATTTTTCAACTTTCGGCGCTAACTTCTTTCCGGTTTCATTTTTATTTATTTTTTATAATTATTATAATTTTTTGAAGGGCAGATATTGGTGCCCACGATTGCGGCCGCAGTTTTCATCTGAAAAAAAATCAAATAGATTATCAATCTGTAGGTAAGCCATTATGTTCCTACGGGAATATATGTTCCTATGTTCCTATTTTTCGGCCGATCATACTGTGATGGTTGGTACCTTAAAAAAAAGATTTTTGTTGAATCAGTGATATTTCTAAAAAGAGGTTCGTCATTTTGATAATAAAAAATGAAAAATTCACAGCCAAATTACCCTAACTGATTCAATTATAGTAATTCAAACTACAAAATTAAAAAAAAATTTGATGACGTCATCAAAACGGTAGATAAAATGATAGAATGATAAAACTGGAAATGAATTGTGGGTTTTCGAAGTTGTTTTTTTTAATTTTTACCAAAATTAGCCATGTAGGGCCACAGGATACACTGTCTAAGCAGTCATATTTTTGTAAGGAATTTCGTCATTTTGATAGTAAAAGAAAAGCTACCGTTTTTGCAAACGTTTGCGAACATTTGCAAGAAATTCGCGCTTTTGGTGTATACATCCGTTAAGAGTTTCTAAGGCAGACACCCATGGGTTTACTGGCTCTGCTAGCAACAATTCCAGTGTTTAAGGTTTTGCCAGCGGCAAGAGTAGGGTAGTGTTAATTAAACTATCTCCAGTAAGGTTCCAACTGGTTTCAACTTTCGTACAAACTATAAATATATATTATGTGTGTAAATATTAATTGTGTTTGATAGGTGATTTAAAATAGTGGGAGTGGTAGCCTACTAGCGGCAAAAATCCAAAATCCCCCTCTGGATGAACGTTAAACATGAGTAATAACATATTGTATTTAAGATTAGTTATATCGTAAAATACTTACAATATCATTGTCAGTTTTTGCTGTATTGAAAAAGAAAAACAAGTTTCTTTGTTGTACCGAAAATTGTATGTCAGTTAGATAATAATTACTAGAAACCTTAGAAAAGAAATGAATAAGATTTAATTAATTTGAAATATCATTTCTACAATATTTTGTGAAAACGGAATGAAAAATTTTGTGAAATTATTGAGTACTGGAACTCAAAGCATAACACAAAGCAGTTATGAAGCAGTTGAGTGATGTTTTTAAGGTCTCCAGTGATTTAATTGTGGCCGAATGGATCAAAAAGTGGATTCGATTCAAACAATCAAAAAGGTCAATGATTTTCGACTTTTGGTAGGAATTGTCCAGATGATTCTTTTTGACCTAAAGCTTTTTGGGTTTAAAGCTTCTTCAGCTATAGCGTAATAATAGGATCTTTTATATTTCAGTTAGAAGTTTTTATTATTAGCAAGTGTTACTACCTGCATTTTCTAGATTTTCTGGATCCACAGTTGAAGAGTTGTAGGAAATCCATGCAACCTTTTTTATTTTTTCCTAGGTTCTCTACCGACAGTTACAGGCCCAGAGCCAGATTTACGTAAGGGCACTTGAGGCACGTGCTCCCTGGCCTCCACAAAATTTCAAAATTGAGGAATCGAATAGGAAGACTAAGAGGATTTTTCGTTTTTTTTCCTCAAACCAATTTTTCGACAAAATTTCGAAAATTTTCCAGGGAGGCCTCCACAAATGTACCACCATATGAGAAGTACCACGGGGCCTCCACAGAGGTAAATTCGACTATGTTCAAACCCTTTTTTCATTCCTGGGCCCACGGCTGCTCCCTCGCTATCGTTGGGCCTGACACTAAAAGGAACCTCCTCTTCTTAAAAATACGAGAAGGTACTTCAAAAAGGGAAGACAAATTTTTTTGCTTCAATATTAGATGAGATTTTTAACTTGTAGCAGGTAGGCACATGAAAAATTTCATGTTTATACCCCGAAAGATGTAGGCATTATGAAGGCATGATGGACGGACAGACATGACGAAGTTATAACGGTCCTGAAATTTTTTTCATGCGGGTATGACTAGTATGACGATACCATTTTAATTGCGTCAACGACATCAAATTTTTTGGGCACAATTCCAACTATTCTATATAGGTATTTACACACCTAATTGAGGAAATTAATAACAATAAATTCTTTGAAACATTTACCTACATTAAATTGAGGGGTTTTCCTCTTGTTCCGTTCTTACGTATGTTCTGTGTACATAATATGGTACATATCCAATCTCCATAATAATTTGCATATCAGACGTGTGCTGGGCCGGCTGCATGTATTCTTTTATCAACAAATAAGTACTCCTATATAAAATGTTGCCATTGACAACGCACTTTTAGTTTACTTGACTGAATCACACTGAACGCGAGAGAGCCTGTTGTTGTAATAAGTGAGAGAAGCTAACTGAAATTATTGTATTATCAAACTCAACCAACACTGAATTCTGTGAAGTTACCGCACGCGTGTATTTTTTTTTTAAATTTCAACAATCAAAATAAAAGTTTAGTGGTGCAATCTGTTGTTTTATATTAGCGATTTATTTTTATTTGTAAATACGAATGAAAACAGTGCGTCAAAATTCAAGAACCAAGTGTTTTTTGTTCAACAGTTGTTTGGAATTTGTTTTAGCGTTTTTGACCGGGTGTTTTGATACGGTGTTTCTTTGTTCCGAATTTTGTAAGTGTTTTTGCTTTTTGGTAAACTTTGGAGGGTGTCAGTTAAAAAAAAAAAATTGACAGGGACACGTTTAACCGGTGTTTTTTTTAATTTCATTGTTGAGAGATTTGTTGGAGAATGGAAACGTAGTTTTTTAAATTCAATTGATTTTGAAGCTACAAATGAATCGGTTAATCTTGACTGATTTTACATTTAACTTCACAAATTCTCGTAACTCTCTTTTTGAGTTTATAAAAATTTGTTAAGGTTTTTAATTCATTGTTAAGGGCATGGCTGTAGAAAGCTGAGGCGAGTCTCACGAGAGTAACAGGTTGGAGCCTAAGAAGTTCCATTTCTTTCGAATTCTACCGGGTCCTAGTTTTAGACGTGACTGTCGCGGCCTGTTTATGGGCCAAGTTAAAGCAATAATGATCTAAGTATTTTGTCCATTTTACGAGAAAAATTACCGGTTACAAATGTTTTATCAATAGAATAAATTTCGTGGCCCTAAAAATTTTTAATTGACACATCGTCCAATTCGTATACCTTTAGATTCTGTCACTAACAGAAAATTAAATAATTTAGCTGCTGCATTTTAAACCACAAAATGAATGGTGAAGTGGATCATGCTAATAGTATGCCAGCGACCAACGGGATTTGTGAACGTCGAGAAATATCCAAAAAATTACCGCCACTCTCAACACGTAAAGTGAGTTGGTCGGAAAAGGTGGAGGATAATGAAGATGATCCTCTTGAAGTGCCTGGAACACCTAGAACGCCAAGAACTTCCACAACCCCAGGTAGATACTGATAAAACTATTTCTTGTAAATGATTGGAAAAAATTTGAAATAAAAAGCCTGCCAAATTTTGTAAAAATAATGTTTTCAATCACTTGAATTGTAAGTTGTAATCGCCTAAGCAAAATTTAAAGATAACAGGTCTAAAACTTTTACTTACCTTTCTAGGCACGTAAGTAATTGCTTACTATCAATTAGTAAATGAATTTTTCTATGGAAATAGTTATATACTTACAGATTAATGAATTTGATTGGTTTTAATAATTTTTTTTTTCAATTTTTCATAATTATTTTGGTTTAAAAGTAACTCACTCGAACTTGTAACTCTATTTTTGGCTATGCATATTTGAGCTTATAGCGGTTTGTATATAATCAGTAATATTGTCAATATTTCGAAACAATGATAGTAGGGGAGACCGGGGTAATAAGAGACAAGGGAGGGGGTAATAAGAGACAAAAAGAATTATTTAACTCTAATTATAAAACTAATCATTATGAAAAAAGTACTACATGTTTGACTAAAAAAAAATTTTTTAATGTTTCGAAAAATCCTTGTCTCTTATAACCTCTGCTAGGGTAATAAGAGACAACCACAACACTTCTAGCTGCCCATATAAACTAATATAAAATCAATTGAAGTAATAGCAGATATCTAGAGAAAATTCTGAATCAGCCAAATCTTTTTACTTACCAAATACTTAACAGCCGTTCTCAAAATATCTTAGGTTAAAAAAAAGTTTCAAAATTTGGTTTCTGAATTTCGTTTGTTTTAATATTTAATACGAGTTAATAAAAAAATTTACTTTTTTGTTATTTTATACAGTCTGTATGGAGTAGAGACAAGCGTGATATATGACAAAAAAATTTGAAATGGGTACGAAATTTTTTTTAAATTATTCAAAAACAAAGTTCAAGTTATTATTCCGCAAAAATTCAAACATTGGGTAATAAGATACAAGAGTAGAGTCCAGTTATGAAGAAGGTTTTTAAGATTTTCAATAATTGTTTATTATTTGTCATGCTTTCCGTCAACAAATTACATATCAAAAATATTCAAAAACTTAATACATTAACAGAAAAAAATGAAGTCGGTGAAAAGTCACGAACTTTTACAAACGATTACAAACTTATCAACAAGTTATTGGTGTTAAAGTGAACGTATTGAAGTTATCATTACTTATTTTTTAAAATTTCTGATCTTGAATTTTTGTTTTTTTGACATTGTTTCTTATTACTCCTATCTTTTATTACCCCGGTCTCTGCCATTACTGATCGTTTGCAGACCGCTTAAGGATTGGAGTAAAGCCACTAGTGACTGACACTATGCTAGTTAATGATAGTTTTGCACAGTTGTCTGATGTAACATGTAGAAGTTGATTTCTTGACTTGTTGCAAGTTATTCGTCTTCTTTATCTTCCTTATTCCAAGGAAAGAAGACTAAGAAATAGTGTCATAGATTGACTAATGTGCGCTTTGAGTTCATTACTATTAAATAATTTAGTAATGTTAGAACACATTAACACCTTGACGATCACAGCCTATAATGACAAAACGTCCAACTGGTACACTATTTGGACAGCTAATACACTTTATGTAGCATTGTTGATATCTTATGTTTCACTTGACGTCTTGTGACGCCAATGACTGTCAAGGTGTTAATTTTTGTTTGTCTTACGTAGATTGTCTAGCAATTAGTGACTTAAGTCGGTAAACATTAAGATGTTTATTTCTTCAAATAATTTTGATAAATTAAAAAAAAGGTATTTTTTTCAAAATGGTGTTGCAGTAAGTGGGGGTGACTTAAAATACAAGTTTTCTCACCTAACTTTATTTGAGGGCAAAATTTAAAAAAAAAAATTATAAAATACAATTTTCTTAGATATTTTTATTTGCAACAATTTGGTACCTTACAATTTCCTTCAAAAAGGTTTCCACCCACTTTTAAAAATGTAGGTTATGTACTTATAAGACTTTGTCATCACCTAACTTTTTCAACTTTCTTCACATTGAAAAAGGTTTGTACCTACTTAATAAATTAATATTTGTGTGTTTTGTTCATGAAACTTTTTTGAAGTGGGTGTCATAAAATTTGTAAGGTTTAACCAATTCTTTATTTTTCGAATTTAACACTGTTGAGTTTAATATAAGTATGTCTTTTTTTTACCCCACTCGAGCAGCGTCTTTTTTTACCCCGCCCAATCCTAGTTATGTCCGAACATAACAAATATCGTTAAATTTTACAACTATTGCGGGTAATGATCCGGGTGTTCGTACTGCTGGGATCAGGGCTTAATTATTTACGCAATTTTACCAAATGAACAAAGAATCTGCATATACCTACGCACTTGTGCGAAGGTGCGACTTGTGTTTATCTTACCTACGCCTTGGGGTAAGAACTTGGAATATTTCATTCTGTTTGAGAAAAATATATATAGTAATAACATTTTGAATTCTGCATGAAATGTAAATATAATTAAATATATTAATCAATACCTATAAATAAAAGAGAAGGGCCTGTCTGTGATTTTTAAATTTTTAGGTATTAGTATGTTTTTCAGTTAGCAAATTCGACATATATACCAAATATAACTTTAAAAAAAATTTTGTCTGTTTGTACGAACCGATTTAACTCAAAAACTATTAAAGTTATTGAGTTGGAATTTACAGGGAATATAGATATTAACCTCCCGATCAATCTTAGCCACACTTTAATGTGATCTCCCAAATGGTTATACACAGGATGATTCAAATAGATTCTTCATTAAAAGTTCATAGTCTCCTAAATAAATTAGATTTTTGAAAATTTGGTTATAGAAGTTTTCAATTATGAAGATTTTAATTAAAATATTTTTAACTTGCTGCCATTTCCGGTTGTACCGGAAGTTGACACCAAATTTGTTATTTGAAGTGTTTTTGACAGCAAATTTGAATTCGCTGGAAATTGTTACTAATATTATATGTGACAGTGACATTTCAGCTTTTTGACTTGATACAGGATGGTCACATAAAGCATTTTTTTAAATATTTTTTGTTTATTGTGCAAATCTTTTTCTTTTTTTTTCAAATGAAACACCTGTATTTTTGATCATAATTATGTAGAAAAATGTAAAGTCTATGTATCTGTTACTATAAGATATTCTAATATCTAAAACTGGTATTTTGGAAGTTACATAGAATTTGTATAATAAAATTATCAGTTATTTTTTCTATGAGCACGGCTGACAGAAAAACCACGGGACAGATTTCAATGAAACTTTATAAATTTATTCCCTAGACGCTTCATCATCTCAACATCGACAACATCCTCAGTCAAAATCATCACAATATTCTTTATGGGGGTTGATATATTCAAGACAAAAGTTGATATATCAAAAATACTAATTTAACAATAAACGGAAAGAAAAACAAAAGATTACCTAGGTTACGATAAAAATAATATTTAAAAATTTAAATGTTAACTTCAAAACTTTTTTACTAAAATTTTACTTTAGAAAAGGATAGCAGTAAAGTTTAATTACAGAGGAACTGAACATAATTTTAAAAAATTCACTAGGGTTCTCGGATCCTGGAGAGGATCTAAAATTGAATTAATTTTAAAACCATCAATGTGGGAATCTATGGAAAGATCTCAAAGTGTGAAAATTAGAGATATTAATATGGTTACTTTCGAGTCGTTTGGCGAGCGGAGCGAAGCATTACATGGAATTAACCTTTTATAGAATTTTAAACTGGTTGACGAGCGAAGCGAAGCACTTTAAAGAATTGATTTAAAATTAAATTTGCCCGATTTGTTTCGGAATAACTGATTTAAAATAGCTTCACTCACAGTTAGGATAATTTTACACGAATGAAACTAGAGGGTATAGTCAAAGGAGGTCAAAAATAATTTAACGAATACATGTTTCAACACTTTTTGAAAATTAATCCTGTAAAGAGTAAAATAGGGAATAAACGTAAAAAAACGGGAGAGGTCAAAGTTTACATTTTCAACGCCTACTATTCTAGCGTCTGCAACAATGAGCCAGTTACTTTATGGGAAATGTTCAAATGTACTGCAAACAGACTTATAGGGAATGTAATGTAGGGATTTAAATTTCCCAATAGGAATAGGGAGGATACTTATTTAGACTAAAGTCTATAAAATATTAGATATTTTAAAAATATATAAAATTTGAGTATTTTAAATCAACGTATCTTTTTTACTTCTATACCAAATTCGTTGACACCTTAATAGGATTACTTTAGATTTTTAGTTTATGTGATATGCTTGAAGAAATAACCAATTAGTTTTTGAAAATTTTCAATTGTTCTTAGCTAACTAGCCAAAGGGAGAAATTAAAAATAAAGAGGAAATAAAGCCTATCATGTCAGCTTATGATAAGAAAATAGGGACAAATATTTTAGCAAACTACCTAAAAGGAATTACCTTTACTAAATTATGAAATTCACGCTTGCGAAGCCGCGGGTAACAGCTAGTAGTTTATAAATTAAAATTTTTGTTTGAATAATGAAATTACGATTAGAAACATTTTTTTTTTTCATATACAGTGATCAATTTAAAAGATGCTAATAAAGGTAAAGTGCGAATCTAAGTGTGTGCATGCCAAGAACCAAGGTTTTCCTTTGCACAACAAAATATTCTGATGAAATTCTAACTGATTATTACGACAATTATTCATCTAATAGTATTTGAAAATTTTTCTTTGTACTGCTTTAACTGATCTACAGATCTAAAACACCGTACTATATCCTTTCTAAATTAATTACATGGAACAGTTTATATATGAGACGCGTCATAAAATGTCCAATCAGAGTAATTGTGGTGCGTGATCAAAAAATTTTTTAACGTTCGGTCCGTATTAAATTTTTCTTTTGGTTTGCGTTTTAGGTCACGAAAAATGTACGTTTCATCACGACTTAGAGTTAGATCATCGTCCACCGACACGGGAAGCGTTATTACCGGAAATGTCGCGTTCGTATCGACTGTTGTTGAGCTCGTTGGGTGAGGATCCCGATCGACAGGGTTTATTGAAGACACCGGAACGGGCTGCAAAAGCGATGTTGTTCTTTACCAAAGGTTATGACCAAAGTCTTGAAGGTAAGTGTTTTTTTTTTTTTTTTAATTTTGATTTGTAGGGAAACAATTTCAGAAATTCTTGTTTTAATTTATTTAATTAATTTGTGGTTTCGAAAATCTTAGCTTTCAGTCTAAACCATTTTAAGTTGTTAGGACTAAAAATATCTAAAACATGAAGTATAGCAAATTTTTTTAGAATGTCTGTGCTAGGATTTGTGTTTTAAAATATAGGAAATATTGTAAATTCAATGTCTATTTAAAGAAGAAAATTTATATATACAATTGACTAACAACATAATATATTTTAAGAAAAGAAGTAAACAAAAAAATTAAAGACTATCTAGTTTTATTAAAAAGTTGTCAAACATCGTAAGACGCTTACCGAGACTTTATTTCTCATTTAAATATTTCATATAGTAGGAAAATTTTTGAAAATATGCATAGTTTACGCCAGCGGAGTTTGCAGATTTTGTCTTAAATTGAATCTTAGTGCTTAAACTAAACCAAAGGTGGCCAACCCAAAGCGGGCCGAATATAAAATTATGTGTTCCTATATATTATATATTTTTTTAATACATTGGTTTTCACTACGTTGGTCAATATAAAATAAACATATTTTGTATAAGTGTGATGAATCTCGCGGGCCCAAAAAATTCTAGGCGGGCCGCGGCTTGGCCACCCCTGAACTAAACAAATGTTACTGAATTTTAGTTTCGGGAACAAATTCTTTGACGGTTCCGCAGGGTGCAGACAATTTTTTCCAACAAAAAAAAGTATTATACCAATTTTGATTCACAGTTTCATAAACCGGCGAAAAAAATATTGTGATAACAACCTTTTTTAGAATCATAAGTGTCTTTCTCTCTAACGTTCGCACTCAGATGGAACTATCTTTGTCTGTTGCATACATTGAGACGCTAATTAAATAGAAATCGTAAACAAAGTAGAGAAACGCCTTAAAATACGTTTTTTGAAGGAAAATTTTCAGGGAAATTTTTCGAACCATTATATAAAAGAAGAAGAAAAACAACAGAGTATTTTAATTCTTAAAGAAATTTTATTGAAGGGGGAATCGAATCCATAGCCTATTACGAAACGCGGGTCATGCCACCAAGTTATGTTCTGTTATACAGTATAGTGTACTAATACTTTACTTTTAGCATCCATACTAGGGATGTTATAGATATGAAATTTCGGATACGGATACGGATATTTAAAAACATTTTTTTCGGTTTCGGTTTTGGTTACGAATATGTAAAAATATCGGATAATGTTTCGGATACGGTTACAGTTACGAATAATTGCTTTCAGTGAACATATTTTTTTAGAAGAAAAAGTGGAAACATTTAACCCAAAAAGTGGACGTCAAAAACGAATCAACGGAAATCTATCAAGAGAAATATATGCAGCAAAAAGTTGCTTCGATTTAAACTCAGTTTTCCAACTGCAGTTGTCTGTTATTATCCGAAACAAATCCGAAACTTTTATTTTCGGATACGGTTTCGGTTTCGGATATATAATTATGTTGGATATCCGGTAGTTTCGGTTACGGTTACGGATATCCATAACATCCCTAATCCATACATAACGTTCTATACATAGGTGATATTTCAAAAAAAATATTGAAGAGCAAGAAATATATTTAATATAAGAACCATCTTGAGAGATTCTTAGAATAGCAAATTAGTTCATAGTTATTTCTGGCAAATTTTGGTGACGCGAACTGTTTCTATCTAATAATTTAAATAATTTTCTTATACAAATACAGTTAAGAGTACCTAAAAATTAACTATGAAATCCTACAAGTTGTGCTCTTGTGAATTATAAATTTCATTTTCGTTTTTCATTGTAACAGAGTTTTGGTAAGTCCATTGGTCCGATCTACTTCGGTATTTATTCTACTGCAAGTTTATTTTTTTAAAAATTATAGAAAAAGAAAAGTAACAGTTTTTTCTTACCGCTATTAAATTATGCATAATATGTTACGTGATATTTGCACAAGGTCTCCAATGACAAGTTTCAGCAGTAGTCGTCAAGTCGACCAACAGCAGTGATTTGCTACTCCTTTAATGTTAATTATGTTAACTAAATAATTATTTCAAATCAGTCACTCTTACTTACTGAAATTACATATGCATAGATACTTAAGTCATTTATGTGTGGTACTATTTACAGTAAATCTGGTACAGTGAAACTGTATCAGGTTACCAATAACGTATCTGATATGATAAGAGTGAAAAACGGAATAATTTCACACGGATATAATGCTTGAATAGTCTCGAATATACGTATATTTTTTTTATTTAAATAATAGGTTACTTTTTACAACGATTTCAACATCTGTGCTTCCCTAAAAGTATGAAAAAAATCTTTTTCTACTCCTGTTGAAGAACACACTCATCATATATCCATTAATTGTTGAGAAAATTAAGTATTGTTCAAAGGTGTGGAGGAATGACCATTACTCGATACCTTTCGACCAATGAACAGCCCCGGATCTACGATTTTGGCAGAAATTGGATAATGACGCCCCCCCTCCAACTTTTGTCATAAATAGTTAAAAAAACTCATAAGTATATGTATAAGTCCTTTACAGAACTCCTATTTTTCCCGTTGCGGCAATGGTAAAAATTGAGGGTTTTGCAAAAGATCAATATATATACAAGTTGATTTTTTATTGTAATAAACCTACCCCGAAAACATTATAAGTTGTGCACAGATTTTTATCACCAGCGTCATGAGAAATACAGCGGCTCAAAGTTCCAAAATTTGGAAAAGAGTCAATTTTTAAAAGTTTGCAAAAATTAAAAGATAGAAATTTCACTTGAAATTTTTTTTGGGTAGTTGTACCCATATACAGCTACTCCCATAAAAAATACTAAGCTATTTAAAATACTCTTTCTATAAGAAAAAAAATGTTTAAAAAGTGAATTTTGCTAGATTTTGATATCCAACTTTAGGTAAAGTTTTCTTGTGGTAAGGACGAAGATAGGTCAATTATGGACATAAAATGAAATTTATTACCTTTAAGCTTAAACGGTTTAAGATAATTATTTTAAGAATTGTTCTCAATACCTCAAATACAATAGAAATAACTGGAAGAATATTAATTTAAAACTACAAATTAATTTTTTCTAAAATGATCGAGCAACCAACTTTTTTTTAGAATTTGATATAGATCGACCTATTATGATTTTGGTGCCCCTTGAAACTAACGCCCGGGGCAGGGGCCCCGGTTTGCCCCTCCTTAGATCCGGGGATGCCAATGGAATCACCATTATTCAACAGGCTTGCAGTTGTTTTATGAATAATAATTATATCTATCAAGTTTTAATTTCATACATATATGTACCGTAGTAACGTATATTATATAAGTAAACAAAGTAATTTATATTTTATTTTGATCATTTTCGTAGATACATAGGTATACGAACATTTAATGAAATTCGAGACAGAATAATAATGATATTCTTTTAATTTAAAGTTTATATTAAGTTTTATTTAAATTAAAAAGGGAAAAAATCGTAGAAAAAGTATAGTATTCTACTCGCGTGCAATGGGTATTACTCACTCAGATGAATTACGATATTCACCTCGTGTCGCAAATTCATCTTCGTGAGTAATAATTATCATTACTCGCTCATTGAATAATTTACTATTTTTTAGGTATTTTTGAAGAATTTTCATAAGATTACATTTTTTAATCGGAAAGGACCAATTCCAAATTTAGTGTTTTACAAATGCCTACATAAAAATTAAACATCTAACCATACGCGCCAACCAACTACCAATCAGGGGGCAACGGGAAGTAAAGCGGAGCGAGATAAATACCAGTCCGAAATCACAAGTTTCGTTAGTGTTGGTCGAAGTTTTCCAAGCAGCAAGACTAATTTCTTGATGTTTGGAAACTTTGTTTCTCAAAATTTTCCTATTTTTCGAGTTTTTGTACACATTGTTGTATACTTATGTATAAATTGTAAATATCAAGAAGCTGCTAAAAATGATTTTTTAAAATGATTCTGACTACTTTTCTTCCTTTGAAAATAATCGAAAAGATTATATAAATTTTTTATTGTCTCAGTACAAAACGTTATTTTGTTTTTATTTATTTATTTATTTATTTATTTTTTTTTTTTTGACAGTAAGAATAATATAATTTTAACTTTTTCTTATTTTTGTCATTAAAATTCAAGAATAAGCCTCCTGAAGATCTGATTTTATTCATAAAGACATTGACAGTGGGAGCGCCGGGTAACACTTATTAATAATTTTTAAAAATGCAATTGTAGTTTGATAAAATGGGAATAAAAGCTCAATTCGAATATTGTGGCGCTGTTATAATAGCCACGTAAAATGATTTTAGTCTTAATGATTTGATGACTATGATTTTGGTTGTAGAAAAAGTACTATATACAACCATTTTTTATTTGTAAGAATTTTAGTACTATTGCAAGTAATTTTTTAGAATATTTTCAGTATTTTCACTTTTATTTCTCGTTCATAATTTTTACTGTAGCAAGAAGTTAAACCTTAATATAAATTTTACCTGTTTCGAGTAATTACAATTACATCATGCTATTGCAAACAAATTATTATCAATGTTATGTTTTGCATTTTACAAAAATTACCAATCCTGTCAGTACACCAATACCTCAATTTGCGTCGTGGTTACGTTCCAAAAAAAACACGACGCAAAGTGAATTATGATTTTCTATAGCAAACCATGTAAAGATCGAAGATAGGTTTCAGGGTTACGAAAATACTACTTTTTGAAAAGAAAATTGAACAAAGTAAACATTTAAAAAACAAAAATAATATAAAACTTTATTACATACATACAAAAAAAAAAAACAAATTCAAAAAATTTCAATGCACGTCGTACACGCGATACAGAAACTGATTCAACATACATCACACGCGTAATATGTTCCATATTTGTATATCAGTTTGTTTCAAAATTTAAAACTACGTCCAATACATTTATTAGCATGTGATAACCACCATATAATCCGGCAGTATGGATTTCGTCTATTTAACTTAATTTAACATTTCCATGTTCAAAGTAGTTGCCATCTATTATCAATCTTTATTACAACATCAATAGATACATATCCACCATATTACAACAAAGTCGTGCCATCTTCTAGAAAAAAAAAAGAAAATTTCAAAAAATTTCAAAAAAAAAACAATTAAAGACTCGAACCCAAAACAACGCAACTTTTAAAATCTAACGACGCACAGTGAAGATTAGTACTAATTCAGCAGCGACGCAACTTCGAAAAAACGCAAACCGAAACGACGCAAAGCGAGGTATTGGTGTACTGCTTTGCATTCACTTTTCAAGTAAATATAAAAAAAAAAAAAACTCATAAAATTATATAAACGTTGACAATAATTATTTTACCTCTAATTGTAAGGTGTCCAGATGAAAGTGAAAATGAAAATAACATTTATCTCAAACCAATTGTATCTAATCTGTATTTAAAAATAAAATTTAAAGTTATACTTGCACTGTTAATCACAGAGTTGAAATGTTAAATAGTCTTTTAAACTAATGGTCACCACGCATTTTTTCTTAAGAGGCTCTATTATTCTTGTTAAAATTATATTTGTGCCATAAATATTACAAGTTTGTAGAAAATTTTTTTTCAAAAACATTCCATGTGTCTTATTTAATTGTTAATTAAAACATATTATTTTAAAGTAATTATATTTATTATGTAATTGCTTAATTAAATTAAAATATGTTGCGGTGATCAATTAAAATTTGGCATTTGTTCACAAACGTCCTAATTAGAACTTGAGGCAAGCGTGGATACAGAATCACGGGAGCCATGAATTCCCCTGAACGGAGACAAATTTAAATTTGATCGTGGTTTTTCAGTTCTTTTCTTACTTTAGTTCTATTCACAAACGGACTAACAATCTTGGCCGTATAAGGTCGTTTAGTATCAGTTGCCACATTTTGCTAAATTTACAGCGTTAAATGTCAAGTTGTATGGAAATCAGATCAGCGATCACAGATTGACCGCCTCTAATATCTGGCTACTCTATAGACGTGGGTCAATCGGGCTTATGTAAGTCCATTTGTCCATTTGCGTTTCTATTGTATACAACTAAGTTCGTCTAATTTTGCTTCATTTGTTGTATTTGTTTGATGACGTCCGACCAATTTACGTTGATTCGACCTATATTTAATAGACTTTATAGTGGGTTTAGTCACAGAATTAATCACAGAATTCGATATTTTTGTGTATTATTGTCAAGATTTATCTAGAAACTCTTATGCCTAGCTGAGCAGTTATTAAACTTTATGTTCAGGGAAGACATTTAGGGTAATAACTATTTTAACTACGGATATTCTTCGAGAAAACTTTCTTGTAAGTTTTAAATGTTCGAAAGCATTTAACAGACAATAAAATTGTATGTGAATATCCTTCAAAGATCTCGTGGTTAGTTTGATTCTTTTAAAATTACCCTCTGTTCCAAATAATATTACATTATGTAAGTTTTATAACTGGATATCTGGTAACATTAAATTGATTCGTTTACCGATACACATTGAATAGACAAAAATGAAATTATATTTTTTTCTCTTTTTAATGGGGAAGTCTCGTAATGTGGATAACGTAATATGTTACATTTAACTAAAATATAGACCAAAATTAATAAACGGATGAAAAAATTTTTGAAATCCGTTAACAAATAACTGAGAAATACAAGATCAAAGTTTAAGGTGAAATGATTGATTTCCAATTCACTTGTGACGTCAAATATCCGCACAATCAAACACCGAGTGTCTTTTATACAATATTTTTTTAATTTAATTATATTAAATTACCATGGATTTAATATTTAAAAAATAGTTATTTTCGATACATATGCGTAAAGAGAGGTATTCTAGTAGGCTTAAATTGGGGCACGAGTCTAAGGGACTGACGCATATACAACGAGATCGAGTGCGCTGTTATACCTCCACGAGCCGTCAGGCGAGTGGGGGTAAGCGCACGAGTATCGAAAATAACTATTTTTTAAATATTAAATCCATGGTAATTTAATATAATTAAATTAAAAAAATATTGTATAAAAGACACTCGGTGTTCGATTGTGCGGATATTTGACGTCACAAGTGAATTGGAAATCAATCATTTCACCTTAAACTTTGATCTTGTATTTCTCAGTTATTTGTTAACGGATTTCAAAAATTTTTTCATCCGTTTATTAATTTTTTCATCCGTTTATTAACTAAGGGACTGACGCATACACAACGAGATCGAGTGCGCTGTTATACCTCCACGAGCCGTCAGGCGAGTGGGGGTAAGCGCACGAGATCTCGTTGTGCATGCGTCAGTCCCTTTAGTAAGTGCTCCAGTTTAAGCCTACTGGATACCTCACTTTACGCATACGTATCGAACATAATTTTTTATAACGACGCAATTTGGGAGAAGGTTGAAAAAATTCTTCGTGAAAAAAATTAATTATTTTTAAGTAATCTTAGAAAATAGTAGGGTTAATTTTATTTTATAATGTTATATGAAAAAAATTTTTTTTTTATTAATTTGTTGATCGTTTTTATTTTTTTTTTTATTAATTTTTTGATCGTTTCCATGTTTAATTTGAATATGATTATCATTCACAAATGAATATCATTATTTTCTCACATAGTTTTAGCTGCTTTCACGCACAGTTGTACTTTCGCGCACAGTTACTATCATTTGTTTTACAATGATATGAAAACTGTTCTTTACGCCCACTACACAACGCTCGAATATTGAACTTTAGAAGCGGGTGTTATAAAAAATTATTTTTTATATATAGTCGACTCTCGTTAATTCAAACCTGCGATAATTCGAACCTCTCTATAATTCAAAGTTATCACGAGTTCCCTATAAAATCTCTTTATATTTCGAACTAAATCAATACATTTTTATGTACTTGGTAATTCGAACGAAAAAATCATTGTTACGTAACAAAACGACGCGTTAATTCGAACTTGACGTCAAACATTTGACAATTACAGAGAGAAAGAGACAGAAAGATTGTAAGTACATTTTGAGACAAGTTCAAACTTGTACATATCATCGTAGGGGAGACTGAGGCTAAATGGTAAATTGTCAAAACCATTTTTCTGCATTATTTTTCGAACGTCAACAGTTACAAAGCTGAAATTTTGACCTTAGAGGGCTTTCTTGACTAGAAAGCAAACGACGTTAGTAATGTGAGGTTCATCTTATTGAGGTTCATATTTTCAAAAATTTTTGATTACTATAATAAAGTGATCATCCTCGTGTAAATTTTTAATATATTAAAGAATAGGTACTCATTAAAGAAATACAAAAATATACGGTGTGAAGCCTGAGTTCGTGCAAATTCATCGTAATTTACGGTATCTATTTTTATGACTATTATTTAGAGGTTATAAAAATAGGTTATTTTAGATTCAGTTTTATCGCAGTATTTGTGAATTATAATTATAAAATGTGAGTAAAATACATTATTTATCCTTTGTTTAAGAATTTATTTCATAATAGACATTTGTTCCAATAACGGGTGTTTAACTTCTAGTGTTAATATTTTTCTTCCGTTCCGATATGCCTGCTAACGCTCCTTTCACATTATACGGTTTTTGCCGTACGGCAAAAAACCGTACGGTCGCATTTTTTTAGTGTAGTGAAGAAGAGCATTGGACCTTCCACATTACACGGTCACGGCAAAATGCCGTTGCCGTGCCGTGTAGCAGCCGTCTCTTGCCACTGGACTTGACGGTTGCCGTACGGCGTTTTTAGCTCAGTAGTGTATGTAATTAAATGGATGCTTTCACATTAGACGGCTTTTTAACGTACGGCATTAACAATATTTTGTTGAATTTCATGTTAATTATTAATTTTATTTGTGAAATGGATGAAACTAATGTTGAATGTGATAACCAGTATTTTAATAGATTGTATGTAATTTCGAAATTGTGTGTTTTGATGTTAAGTTCGTTAAGAAATTAATCAAATGAGTCTGTAAACATCCGAAAATAGTTGAAAAACTTATTTTCGTAATTTTTCAGGTCTTCAAAGAGTGTGATAATAAATAATCCTACTTTCTATTTCCTCTGATTTATAAAATTAACTTTAATGACACTTATTATTTGTATAATGTTGCAAGTCGAATAAAGATATTCAGTTTACAACGGCAAAAAACCGTGCAATGTGAAAGTAACAATATCACGGTAAAAAGCCGTACGGTTTTTTACCGTACGGCGAAAACCGTACAATGTAAAAGGAGCGTAACAGTTTGTAAAAGAAAAACATTAATAAATCAAACTTTTTGGGTTATATTTTCTTAAAAACATATTCATTGGATTAAAAAAACTTGCTTTCATGTTTATTAAGAAAAAAAAATGGCTGTTTAATTTATTTATTAATTTTTATAAGTCAGTTTAATTACACAACTAAAAATAGCGTTCCGGCATAGGGGCCTTTACGTTATACCTTAATTTTTCTTTTACAATTTTGTTTGATATTGTGTTAATTTTTATTTTCAACCATAAAAAAATGGTAGACTTCTCCATTCTGAGATTCTATATACCGCGGTATGATTCGCTTGATGACAAGCTATTAATTTCAAACTTAAATCATTCAAAAATATTGCTCCGGAACAAATGTCTAACTGTTTGATGTTACGTACTATATGTAACGTAATGAATTTATGCTCGTACTGTAATCCTTTCTTGCTATGCATGTCGTGTAAAAATCGTGTGCCATCACCATGGTAATGCGGGAGATGAAAAAAGATAATAAATGTGATTTTTTCTTCTCGTTCTCTCGACGACACTCTCGCAGGGGGCTTTCCCACCCTATTGTCATCTTTGCATTGTTCTTCAATTTATTATTATGTCTTCTCTATAACTGTTTCAACAGGTCTCTCTGGAAAAGGATCGTTTCATTAAACGATTGATACATTATTGTTTGATTTTTTTCTTTTCGTTTTTACTTTTTTTTGTTTATTTTTGTACAAAATGTTGCAAAATTAGTTTAATTTAAAGGAAAACAGAAGTGTATGGGACAGTTATAAAGTTATACTGAGTTGTGAAAATTCACTTTAATGTTTTTTTTCTTTCTTGTTCATCGAAAAGTTTTCGGAAACAATTTTGTTGTATAATATTATTTGAAAATGTAATGATGAAGTCTATATTAAATATAACAGAGGCAAGAATTGGGTCAGGAGTTTCCCTGTACCCTAGTATATTAACTCATCTTTGCTATTGGGATTCAACATTCATAATTTAAACTACAAAAGCTTGATGTAAGATAAACCCATAAAATTATGCCAAAACACAATATTTCAGTAAAAATTATAATTCCAAACCGAAATAAAAAAATTATCTCAAATTACAACAGTTATGCTTTAAAATTCATAGAAAACCATTTAAATAATTTTCACTTATTATTACACGAGAGGTTTGCATTTTTTCGAATAAATTTGTGTTTATATATGTATAACGAAAATTTGTTGCCTAGCAATTTAACAAGAAGAACTGTCAACTAACAAAAACGCGACAGCGAAGCTGAAGCGTTTTTGCGTTGACAGTTCTTCGAGTTAAATTGTTTTTAGGCAAGAAATTTGACTTGTAGAAAACACAAATTTATTCAGAAAAAATATAAAACTCAAGTGTCAAGTGTAATATGGTAAGACAATTTAACAAATAAAATAAATTAGTGTTGGGATCTGTCGAATGATGATATGACATCTGGTGTTGAAAAATCATACTATTCTTAAAGTGCATTTGCTCAAATGTCATTTATGAGCTGAATTTTGCAGATCTGAAAATACATACAATTGATTTAGTTTTTCCATATATTTACAGTTCTCCAGTTATTTTGCAAGTAGTCACATTTGCAAGTAGAAATTCGGTATTTTGATGCCAAAAATAGAGTATCTATTTTTAAGTTATTCAATTTCTGAATAAAAATGAAAACTTAACTCAATGATATCGTCAGGTTTGTTCAGTTGTTTCTCTACTAAAAATGCAAGGATAATTTAGTTGTCAGCTCTAGTTTTTGATTCTTCTTTTTAAATTCTTCATGAAATTATAGCTAAAAGATTGATCCAAAACATAGTTCTTCAGTGAAATTTATATTTGTATCAAACTGTACAATTTCGATTGCAAAAATGAAAATTGTTCTCTAAAATTACTGCAATTGAAGCCTTAAATCTATTGGAAGTCATTTGGATGATCTCTAATTTCAAAAAGAGAAAATTTTACCTCGTGACGCTGTCAAGTGTATTAAGCCGCTTTAGATCCATAAAATTCTTTATTTAATTAAGTAACATATTATTGAATAGAAAACCAAATTTTTGTACGTAGATAAAATTTCTAAACGGAATTTTGACATTTTGACTACAAAATTATTAAAAAAAAAAAACTATTTTAACCACATGATGTCCTTAAAATTTGATATTTTGGATATTTTTCAATAGAAGACGTCAAAATCCGTTAAATTTCTAACGGATCTTAATAAATCTTTGTACAATATACATTATAAAAAATACAAAAGTGAATCCACTTAACTAATTAACAAATTATATAATAATTCTGTAAATGGTAATATTTACACAAATTATTTAAATTTACATACATAATTTAAGTGATTAACATTTCAATAGCGCGTTGCGAGCGAGACATGTCTTTATTCATTGATTGTTTGTTGAAATGTATCTGATTATATAACCTAAAACACTTTATTACATTCCATACATAAATTTCCATTTTTTTGATAAAACTAGTTACACTGCTTTTAAGGCCTGATTTGATGAAAACAAAAAAAATTAAAACAAGAAAATCAAGTTTTGTTTTTGAAGTTAATTATTTTTGTTTATTAATTGCACTTAATTACCGTAAAGTAATTTGTTACTCTTAAATACTTTTGATACAATCAGCTGTTCATATTTTATCCACCATTTTTATACTGCGCCGTGTCATACTGCGCATAATGCCATTTTAGTTGTGTAATCGCACATTTTTGTTGCAAAGACTATCCTTATTTAACAGTATCACATGATTTGATATAGGTACTTTTTATCGTAAAAGAAAAAAAAAACGTAAAGAAAAGTAAAGTAATTGGAAAAAATTCTGTTGAGTGTAGCTCTCAACGAATTGATTCAATTTACATTGTAAATATATGTTACTCCAATTTTTATGTCAATTGTCTCTCTTCAGTCTCCAATATATTTTTTCATCTTTATTCATGATAGGATTTCATTTTCTTGTTATATGTAGCTTTTAAATCGATATTACAGTTCTTTTCAACGGGGGAAATGTAAAACTTTTATTGGTGTTTAATTTTACTTAATACATTTTGTAAACTGACCACGTCTTCCTGAAATAGAAACGAGATCTGAATGATACACCCAAATCGAAAGAGGGAATTTCGTCTTCAAATAAACTTTTCGTGTTTTGATACCCAAAAAGATACTATAAAATTCTAACAGAAACTTTTGAATTGGAAATCCGATACTTTTTTTTCCAAAAATAAAAAAAAATTCATCTTTGTAATGTCACCCAGTATACTCAATTGGATTTAGACTGTGAAATTGCAAATTTAACTGTTAGAAGTTTAATTTACATTATATTTCAAAACTGAAATTCAGTATTTGGATTCAAAAAAATTGATAAAATTTACAATCATAACTATTTATAGGTTTGCAGTTGGTTATTTTATTAATTTATGATGTCAAGATTATTTTTACAATAAACTTTCAAAAAAAAAAGTTATAAGGTTAGAATGAATGTAATTGCAATATATTAAGGTTATGTTTCAAGAATAAATTTTAATAAACATTCATTGACCTTCAATTATTACCACAATTTACCTTTTTTCTTCACTTCTAATTAAAATACTTTTACATATCATGCAAATTAAGAATGCACGTTTTCATTCCATTCTGTTGTATGTCCGAAAATGAAAGCATTTTTAATGTTAATTGGTTAGAAAAATAAGTTAAGAGAAGAGATAAATAATATGTAGTCTTTATCAGACAGAGAAAATACATACTCATAACCATCATAACTTTAAATCTTTAAATGATTAAGACGAGTTAACTCGTCATCTAATATGGCGACTCAAAATGTTTTGATATGTACATATATATTCACTGGTACAAGTGGCAGATTTTTCGAAATACGGTATAATTGTAAGTAATGTTCAATTTTACAAACATGGTTTAGTATAATTTCAATTTTGCAAATTCCTAGGGTTGGTATTTTTTGATGTTGGCATCTCTACTTGCTACTTTGCAGTATTTGCTACTCTTAGTAAAAGGTCCGGCATTTTGAGACAAAAAATTGTCTCTATGGTTAAAATAAAAGGGCTAAAACAGTTATGTTATAAAATTATAAATATGAACCTGCCTGGCCAAGTTACGTGCTATCACCTTTCCTTGTTAGTTATGCTTGCACAGCGACTATGATGATTACAGACCTACAGATTACTTTTTCTAATACATTATTCGTAATGTTGCAAAGAAGATGTGACAATTTGTATTTATTAGATTTAGGTGAAGTTTTTTTTAGAAGTAATCCGATAAATTAGTTTTTCTAGTTTTTTATTTTTAATAATCAGTCGTTTAGGATTTATTTTAAAAAATGTAGATCACGCCATTCAGTAATGTAAATTGGTAAGGACAACTTTATTTGGAATTTGCGGAATACATTATGTATTTAACTAGTGTAACCCATTCCAGTTTCGTATGGGAGTTGTTTTGTTTCGTTAAGATTTCGGAGTCATAATCATAAAGTCCTTATAGATTCGTGATGCCTGTCATTGCGTTGGGTGGTCTCCCTTAATTGATTTGTAAAAGTGTCGGTCAAAAAATAAGGGGCCTTTTTGTTTACATTGAATGTGAAAAAATACACCTGTCGCAGCATCCTGCATAACATAGCGAATTTCCGTTTATAAAAATTAGTTTTTCTCGGAAACTAGTTGACAGAATAGTTGTTCAAAAACCTTTTTATGTAATTTTTGCTCCTTTTTCCAATGATGTAAGAAAGTGTCGCAAAAACCATGTTCCGAGTATCGAATGTGTCTGGCTGGAGAACTCATCCACGATTTTTGGATTTCCAACATTTTCACCAAGTTTCGTAAAAATAGATATTTCATTCAAATCTCAAAACAAATTTCTGTCATAGTCCCGGGCTCAAGTCGCGCCATGACAATCACTGTAATAGCTGAATTTCCGATTTGAAAACTCGTTAATATACGTACTAATGATCATCCTGTCTATTTTATCAGTTCTGTATAGCTGATAGACAAAAGATTCTATTCATTATTAGCTCTTTGACTACACTTGAATCACTTCATAATTAATGAAGCTCGAATGAAGTAGAAGCATATAACAGCAATAAACGTATTACCGCCCTCGTGTGTTACGGACGTACAACAGACAATATTCTATTCGTCAGCAGTATAAAGATAGAAGCAACAAGTAACTTTATGAGAAATTAGCCATGGAACGAACGGTAGCGGTATTGTCGGTACAGTTGCTCGGGACCATCTACAATTCTAAATGTACCGACGGCCGTGATCTGACAGTGACAATAGCATCGCTAATGGTTTGAGTTGATTTTATTAATGAAAATGAACTAGCCTTGTCTTTCTTGTCTGATACGTATGTATACACTTGATGAAAGCATCGTTCTTGTATAAATGAATTATCCTAACAAAATTTTCAGTCACTTGTTTAAATTGGATATTTATTGAAAATTAATATTGAGGCGGTTATAAAGTTTTGAATGTTTTAGTGTTAATTAAATTAGTAATAACTTCCAAATGGATGTTTTATGTGTGTTACTAATAAATAGAAGTTTAATTTAATAATGATACTTCATAAATTTTGTAAAAATAATCAAATAATAATTGTTTAATTTTAAATGAAAAAATTTTCGCGAAAAACGGTGCATTGTACTGACGTCACAATTTGAAAACAAACATCAATGTCAGTTTTGTTAAGGTCAAAAATTTGATGGTAACTTCTCTGCTTTGCAGAATATAAAAAAGTGCGAAACAGAGAAAGAAATATGGTGTTCATATTCTAAACAAAATAAACAAATTATACATAACATTATTGATGAAAATTACTCACATTACTGATGAAAAAATAAATTCTAACTTGAAATTTAGTGCCATGTTAAATTGTACTGCCTTTTTATTTATGTTTTTAATTAAATGTACGAGTATTAATAGTATGCAAGAAATAAGTTTTTTCTCTAAAGTGACATTTGGCGTCATTTTTACTCTTATAATTTAGTAGTCGTTTTTTCAATCGGTTATAGATGGCATAATGGGCTTATAAAATCTAGTTGTTAGGTGGAACACCTCGTAAAATATAATTTTACCATAAAATTATAATTTTATAAAATCTAGATGTTAGGTGGAACAGTAGCTTTAATTTTTTTACTAATTTTGTAAGGCTGGATGGGTGATGGCAACGACATCTATAATATACATTTTTCCGGGCTCATTAACGAATATAAATAATGGTAACCGTGGAAATAAATAAATTTAAAATATTTTTAAACAAGCCGTAAAATCTGAATACAAATGTTTGCTATTTACAGTTAATTTTTTTTATAAATAAATTTGAACAATTTGATTTGTTCAGTTTGAACAATAAAATACTGGATGAAGTATAACAGTTATATTAAAAAAGTAATTAAACAATTTTCGACGTTAATATGGATATAATTATCAAGACAATATTTCCTTCCAACCTTGGACTATGCAGAGGAAAAAGTTGCTGGTGTCGGTGAAGTACGTCAGGGAAATTCGAGAATTAAGAAATGCTGGCATAAGTCATTTAGTTTAATGTAGAGTCATAAGACAAACATCAATAACTTTAACTCCTTGTGAAACATTATTTCATGTGACTATGTGAGTTAAAATACATCAAATGTTTTTAATTTTGTATTTATGGATTGACGTGTAGACGTTAATACTGTTGACAGATAAATAAGGAATGACATATTAGTTGCAATTGCATTTATAATCAAAGTGAATCAATGTAAATATTTTTATTTAATATTTTTTATTATACTAACACATATGAGCCCGTATTAATGCTTGTTTTCTCCACTACTCACGCTGCAATCGATTTAATTGCCCCCACCATATACTTCGCACGCTGCCTATAGTGAGCAGGATCAGGGCAAGGTGACTTGGCGTATCCCCTACAAAATTAAAATTCCAACTCATGTTTTAAGTTTTAGAGATTCTTGAACTGTTTCTGTCTATCGGTCTGTCTGTTTGTTCGTAAAACTTTTTAATGCACAAAATTCTGGGGTCATTTGGTCGATTTTGATGAAATTTTCACGGTTTATACGAATTGGTCTTTAGATGATTCTCTGTGAATTTCATTGCAAACATATAATTATTAAACGCTGATATCTTACTGTTCGTCCGTTACATTCTAAGGGTTGTTTAAAGACGTTTTACTGGTTTATACAAGCATATTACCCCTGACATCACCCCTGCTGAATGTATATGATTATGTTTCCTATAAATGGCGCACTTGAAATTGTACTGCGGTCTACTCATACGAAAATATGTATATGTTCATTTCATTAAATTATATCACACAATAAAATTAGAATTTTATGACAATTAATTCTGTGATATTCTAAAAAATGAAAAAGAAAAATCTTTTCAATTGTTCCATTTTATCACTGTTTTCTCGAAAAGCTTATCTTTTATTCAAGTTGTCAATTTCATTTTTAAGTACATACAAGAAAACTAACCCAATGCATTACACCAACATCAGAGTAGAAAAAGAATAAAATAAAATAAAAAAAATTGTGGGAGCCTGGGTGACATAATGATGATTTTCCCATACTTCAGTGCTTAAGTTACTTTATACCTTTTACGTTAAGTGCTTCACAATTTTATACACCACTGCGACAAAAATATATGGTAACACTAAGTTCACAGTACTGTCACCATGATTTGATCAAATAAAATTGATTACACTGCCTATTCTTTTACTAATGCAGGTGAGAAAAAGAAAAAAAATATATTTTGTAGTCTTTTTAAAAAATAAAGAAATATATTTTGTTGTTTTATTAAGGGGAGATTCGCTAAAAAAAAATCGATTTTTTTTTTCATAATTATGTTCCTTAAGGTGTTAAAAAAGCTATGGGCATTTTAGTGCACGCACTTTACTATAATTCAATTTAAATAAAAAACTTTAAATGCTTTTTTCTCGAAAGTACGTTTTTTGACATGGTTCCTCATGTATCTCAAAAAATATTTGAGATATCGACATAAATCAAAGTGCATATTATTCCTCAATACCGTCATTTTGGCAGGAACTTGGATCTTTTGGTTTCGTAATATATTTTCAAAATGACGGTTGTTTATAGTCGAGAAAAAGCTGTGATTTTTGAAAATTTCTTTTCAAAATGCGATTTCTTGCTGGTTTTTTATTTTTTTTTTCTTAGATCCTAGTTAGTGCCATAACTGTACATGTATATTTTCAGAAAATTTTTGATTTTTTGATTTTGATTTACTGGGGATTTCAGAACGCGAGGAACCATCAAGGTGGAAAAATCTCGCAGTGTCGATTTCAAAGCCATTTATACTCAGCTTTGTTAATTCAAGACATGTAGAAACAATGTTATATGTATAATTAATTTTTTTTTTTATAAAATATTTATTTGTATAAAAAAATAATAACGATAATAATAAAAAAGGTAGATTTTTGATGTTTTTTTGGCGAATCTCCCCTTAGAAAAAAGTGTATCTTTTATTTTTTTTAAGAAATATTATAAAGACATCATTTAGTGTACAGCGTGATTCATATAATAAGTTTTTAATGCAGTATGTATTATGAAAAAATATTTTCAATTTTTTCTGATTATTAAATATTTTACATTTAAATGTATTGCAAACATACATAATATTAATATATGTATTATACATACGAGGTGTGTTCAAAAACTAAGGTGACTTTATGTTTTTATCAAAGGCCTTTTATTTATTCATCAATATTCATGTTGTTCCCTTTAAAGTAATCCCCCTAAGATACAATACACTTGTGCCAACGTATTTTCCAATCCTCGAAGCACTTCTAATATGCACTTTTTGGTATAGCCTTGGGCTCTTCCGGCGATGCAGTTTTTATCTCCTTAATCGTTGCAAATCTCCATCCTTTCATGGGTTGCCTCAGTTTTGGAAACAGAAAAAAGTCGCAGGGGGCTAAATCCGGTGAATATGGTAGCTGAGGCATGATTATGGTGTTGTTTTTGGGCAAAAATCACGCACAAGCAACGATAAGTGAGCAAGTGCTTATCGTGATGAGAAAGCCATGAATTGTTTTCCCACAATTCCGCACGTTTTTTTCATATCGCTTCTCGCAAATGGTGTATGACTTCAAATTAATACTCAGCAGCTTCTCTCATAGCGATTCGACGATTTCCCAATACCATTTTCTTCACTTTTTCAACGTTTTCATCAGTTTTTAACATGCTGGGGCGTCCAGAGCGAGGTTCGTCATTAACATCTTCTCGGCCTTCTTGGAAGAGCTTGTAATACTTATAAACATTTTTTTTACTCAGAGTAGATTCACCGTATACCACTGTTAACATTTCCAGTATTTTGGAGCACTTAGTTCCACTTTTCACACAAAATTTAATGCAAATCCTTTGATCCATTTTTTTCGACAGCAGAAAATCGCCGAGCACACCAAACACTTCTAACCTTTATGCCTCTCACAAATGAACAAACAATGCTATATAGCTGAAACTGTGAACATATGTTCGGGACGAGTGTACTAACGCAACATAATAAAAAAAATCGAAAAACGAATGTACGTAGCTCGAGAAATTTGAAAAGTCACCTTACTTTTTGAACACACCTCGTATATACATAAAATTCGCAATTCATATTTCAAAATTTTTCGTTTAAAGGAGAAATATAATTTTATTATTTCAATTTATTCAAAGTGTACTAGCAAACGAATAGTTCCTGTAAATTTAAAGTACACTTTGGTTGTTATTAACAGTCATCTAAAACTAATAAAATACTGGGACATTTTAGAAGATTATTCAACAAAAAATATTAATATTCAAGGAAGAAAAGAGATAATCAGTCAAGGTTATCAAGAGATCCTGGGTTCGTAACTCAGTCGATCCAATAAGATAATTTTTCAGTCACTATAAATGATTTTTAATTAGTGTTTTTAGGAATCAGAAATTTCAAAGTGAAAGTTCTTCAAAGGGATTCTTTTACAGAAACGTATTTAAATATTCAGCACTACTGTGATTTTATAACACACTTGATAAGAGTGTGGTCATTGGTCTAATTTTTAATTGGTTGGCACCATCAACAGGACGGTTATTACATTCAAAATGTGATCTAAACATGATGAATTTGCTTCCAATGACCACGCTGTTATCAAGAATATATTATAAAGTCTCTATACTCAATGTAATATTTGTAATTATTATTTACGTATAAGATTATTATAGCTTTTTGCCACGACCTATCCATTTAATAGAACAATAAAGACTTAGTAGTGGAGAAGTTGAATTACAGGGTTAGAGTTAAAGCTCTGTGTGTATCTGTGTGCTTTAATTCAACACTCTATCATAGTACGTGTCATAATCATACAGGAGCAGATTTTATAAATCACTTTTGTGAGTATTATGAATGAGTATAACGTATAATTATTGTACTATAGAGAGACAAGTCAGCCATAAGAGTCATACGAGCAGTATCTATAATACGTAATGTCATCACACAGTATTATGTTATGTTTAAACCACAAATATTCATTCTGATCGAGTAAAATATGAAAATTAATCTATTTTACTTGACAGATTTTCTTTTTATCTTATTGTTATGACATTTTCCTTTTATGAATTTTATGTAGTGGTCATTTAAAAATGATGTGGGCAGTCTCTGATTAGCTTCAAATAAGAATAAAAAAACGCCGTGAGCAACGGGGCGCCATCATAGAAGTCGAATTTTTTCCTTCATCTTCGGTATTGAATACCTACAAGCGAAATGTGATTAAAAGTCTACAAGCGATTTGTTATTTTGGTGCTTTTCAAAACTGATGATGAGTGTCCGGCTGATCGGGGCCTTAAAAAAAGGTTTTAAGTTTTTAAGAGCTGAATCTCAGTAAATTTCAATTTGGTGCCGATAGCAGTTAGCAGGAAAAAACCCAACACAATTCATACGAGGGCATTCCTACCCATGCTTATCCGCCAATTGCCTTGTGTTTTATTTTTAAATATTACAAATGGACCTTAAATAGTGAACCGGTAGGTCTTTATGAGGATATCTTTTCTTTCTAAAAAAATCCAATATTTCTATTTTATAAATAAATTAAAACATGACATCACTAACATTTTTTAAATTATACTTACATATACGTATTGCATTTGTGATAAATGATAGTAAGAAGGGCACACCCTCGATATTAACTGAATACAGATACAAAACTCTTTTTCTCCAAGCCTTCTAGGTTTACTGAGAGAGTCTCTAGGCGTGTTAGAACATAAGCAAAAAAATCAAGGAAATATTGGCGTCAAAATCGTGCGGCTAAGGGTTAAAAGTTGAAACCTCCAAAAATTAGTGGCTGGCTATTAACTTAACCTATACACAAAATTGCAGCTCTCTAGGTTTATTTGGGGAGATTTTGACCCGAACGAAACTGTTAAAAAAACAAGAAAAATCATGTTCAGTTTGGTATAAAAATGGTGGGGATAAGGGTTAAAAGTTGAGACCCCCAAAAGGCACCCCTTTGATACTAGCAAATCCAAATACAAAATTTCAACCCTCTAGGTTTATTTGGGTGACCTGTGCGAGTGGTACAAACTTCGAAAACGTCGAAAAAGCATGAAACTGTAGCTTGAAAATGGTGGGGGTGGGGGTAAAATATTAAAACCTCCAAAAAGCACAACCTAGGTACGAACTTTATCAACACACCAAATTTCAACTCTCTACGTCAATTCTGTAGGTGCTGGTGTAGGTGGGGAGCTGTAGGTGTGTTAGATCCAGCCAAAATACTTTTTCCCCCTCTACTCCCCCCAAATCATCCTAGGAAGCTGAATTTTGGATATGTTGTAGATAATTGACCGAAACATTATTTCCAACCGGTTTGGAAAAGTTCATTGTTTTGTTGCCTTCCACCACCCCCTTAAAGTTTGGGTCAGATCCAAAATTTGCTCAAAATTTGACCCCAATTTGATAGTATTGATGTGCATCGGAAATGAGCCCCACTTACCAAATTTCAGCTCCTCCCGTTCACACGGAGGCCCTACACATTACAAGCAGTATAGTGAGTATGGTATACATTTTTAGAGAAAAGTCGTAAAATTTATATTAAATAAAAAAAATTTGGGGGAACAGGTCTACCCACACTGTCAACTTCCCATTGGGTGTCCTTAAGGCTTAAAGACTATAGACTACTGTACATAAATAATTCTTTTTTCATTTCAGGGGGTCACCCCCCGAACCCCCGACAGGGGCTTTGCCTCTTGCGCTCCACTGGGGATCATCGTGCCCTGTATCCCGTGAGGGACTCCAATCCTCATTAAGCAAATGATTAATTTAATTTCGAGATATGCGAGACGGTAAATATTTCACAAAAAGTTTTTAATTTCGTTTTTTTATTATAAAAAAGAAACCGCAAATCCGAATTTGCTGAAAACTTTATCCGGTCTTCATTTTTTAATTACGCATCTAATGAAATTAGTCCGAAGTTGATATTATCATTTGTTCTCTAGATATGTGAGACGAAAAAAAATTCACGAACGAACGAACGAACGAATGAACGAACTAACGAACGCACACACAGACATCACGCTAAAAACGATATATTCGGATTCTAGTGATCTTGAAACGTGGAGATATGTCCAAATTAGCGATTCGTAAAATCGGACCCATTACAATAACTTCCAGTGGGAAGTTAAAAATTAAATAAAAAACAAAAGTGATTTTGCAATACCAACGTTTTCTTGTTTAAATTCTGTTTAAAAACAGAATGTTAACATTTTTTACCGCATAATTATAATTTATAATTAGAATTTTGCAAAAAGAATTAATTTTTCTGTTAAAATATTTTGCAAAAAAGTCTAGATACGTGATTATTAGCACGATGCGATGTAAAAAAAACCTGATTCTTATCGTTATCATCTTCATCAGCCTTGTAATTGCCTTTTTTGCCGTTGGCCAGACAGTTACTACAAAAGCAAATAAAATATGCACATATGTGCGTGTGTGTTTATTTTTTTCAATTTTACTGATAAATAAATTTTGATACGGTTTTCATTAAAAGTTTTATTTTAATTAAGACAAATTGATTAGAAATATAACCTATAATTAGTATATCATTTGAATATATAAATGTCAGAATTTATCCGATAAACATCTTAATTTTATTAATAATTCATGACAATAAATAAGATTTTTATAGAATCTGTCAATGATAAAAAATGTTTGAGTAGATTTATAAAATTTTCTTTGCTAAAAGACTGTAAAATTGTTGGGAGTGAAGTCAGAGTCCTCCAGTCTCAGTTTTAGCAAATTTCCAGAATGGAATTCAGCTATTACAGCCACTGTCATGACGCAACTTGAGCCCGGGACTATGGCAGAAATTTGTTTTGAGGTCCCTAGAAACCGAAAATAATATTCACTAAAATTTATATATATATATATATATATATATATATATATATATATATATATATATATATATATATATATATATATATATATATATATATATATATATATGTGTGTGTGTGTGTGTGTGTGTGTGTGTCCGCGCGATAACTCTCGAACGAAATGTCTTACGTTTATGAAATTTGATGAAAATATTGGAAGTCCCAAACCGTTGGACGAGTCCGTTAACCAGACACGTCCGATGCCCAGAACATGGATTTTCGGCAATTTTCGTGAAAATTAGTTTTTTGCCAAAATTTCCCCTTATTCAAAAATTTTTGTGAAATTTTTACACCGTTGGAAAGAGGAGAAAAAATCACATAAAAAAGGTCTTTAAACGATTATTCTATGTCAACTAGTTTCCAAGAAAAACTAACTTTTATAAACGGAAATTCGCTATGTTATGCAGGATGCTGCGACAGGGGTATTTTATTTTAAAACACGTATAGTTATTCCTGATAACTATAAATAATTCACATGGTAATACTGATGTTCGGATGGGTATTACTAGGTCCGATGAGAGGGTGGGGTAGCCGAGGTTGTAGCCCCGGGGCTGAAAGAGAGAGGCCCGTAGTGGTCGACAAAAGCCCGAGAAAAGGTAAAGTGACTTGTTTCTTTGCTCGTCACTTATTTTTGGGGGGAGAATTTGCTTTGTTGTAGGGGCTGGCGATTTCTCTCCACGGCCTTGAGTATTACCAATCTTATGATTCTTTTTTTTTTACACATTTCATCAACAAATCGAAAAAAAGAAAGAAATAATGACATTAAAGGAAATTCCACTTAGGGAAAAATATTGTTAAATACTTGTTTCTTGCTTTCCCTAAAAAATTTTAATAAATATTTCACTAACTACCCTGATAAGTGTTTGTTTTTTCGCGAAAATTTGCCGCTTGCATTAAAATACAACCAATGAATCAATGAATTTTTATTTACTTCTCATGAAATTCAAATAAAAAGAAAAATAACTGGAGGTGGTAGAGCTATTGAATAAATTTGTAATTCGTAACAGATATACTTTTTATATTAACATTTATTAAATCAAAGTAGGATAGGTAGCTCGAGCTCGGATTGTGTTGTGTGTAGCTGACTCGATTTGAACATGCTACTGCTTTTAAGTGAATTATTCCCATTTTGAGTGAGTGTTAGGTAAACTGAATATAGATCAATCAGTTCTTTTAAGACTACCTTTTCTTCATGTATAATTTTCTTTTTTACTTTTCTTTTATAATAGTAAAATGCAATAAAAATACTTTTATAAGAGTTAAATAAATATGGTAAAAGTCACCTTCATCAAACTTATAACAGGTACTTAGTAAAAACCAAAAATTCGGCAGGTATCTGTTATACACGCATTAAGTTAGCATTTCGTAATTCAGTAGCTACAGTTTTCACAATTCTCGGGATAAAATATATCTTGCTTTTATTTAATGTTAAAACTTGCCTTTAATTTATTAATATGTAATTTAATTATCTAATGGCCGATTGCACCAAAATTAATTTAATCAGAACTTAATGGCCATTAATAAATCAGAGATTAACTAACCCCGATTTGTCTGTTGCACCATTTAAAATATACCAATGGTTAACTAATGTACGTTAACGGTCAATTTTGATTAGCAACGGTGTCTGATTCGTTTTTATAGGACATGAAATGAGACACAAGAGAAGTAAATGCTAGTAAGTTGATAATATCACATGGTTAAAAAAATTTAAATTTGCATATTTTGAAAATAGGTAGCGCCTACTTGATGTATATACTATTAGAAAATATATAATTTATGTTTACGTAAAACATTTTGAAACTGTAATTTGACGATTGCGAAGATATTTTTCAATTTAGAAATGGAAAAAGGAAACAGATACCAAAATTTTACAGAAAAAGAAAAGATAATTTTAATTGAAATTGTACAAAAATATATTTCAATAGTAGGAAATAAATATAAATATTAGCGATACTATGGAAACTAGCATCAAAATATGCACTAAAAGCTGATTAAATATTTAATTGCCCAATATTCATCCATTAACTTAATGGACGATTTAATCATCAGTTAACAAAAATTAATCTTGGTGCAACAGATAATCAGACATTTTAACTACAGTTAAAGTTCCTCATGGATTAACATCTTAACGGCCGATTAGTAATGTTGGTGCAGTCGGCCATTAATCTTTTACTTTCTATATAAGTTTAAAAAATTTCAAAGATAGTTTTTAAAAAACAACACTGTCTCTTAGAAGACTGTGTAAGATCTAACACTGCCTATTACAAAACAATCAAGCGCCGGTAGATCTCCTTATGCGGTAATCACGAATCCATAAGGATTTCGTTATTGGAACTACGAAATCTTAAAAATGAATACAGAACTGTTAAACAGACAAAGGAGCGGTATTTGTTTTTGTACCATAGTTCCAGTTATCTAATTCACTGCTGAAAGATTTACTTTGTGAAATTTTCCTTAAATACTTTCCTTAAATAATAAATACTAATTTTGAATAGTTTAAATAATAAAATATTACTATAACTAATAATAAGTCAGTTAATCAGAATTACAGTTTATTCTGAAGATGGTTGGGAAACTGAAAACTCGTTAGTCTCTTCGTAATTTCCATAGTCATATAGCTAATTAAAAAAAGTTAAAAAAAGAATTGGCCCTATTCTTGTCTTAGTTATTTTTGTTTCAAAGATAACAAGGTGCAATTTAAGCACAAAATCACTTTAAAGTGCGGATAACTCTGTTTTGAGTACGAGGAAGCTGTGTGCCACCCCTTATTGGCGGTGTATTTTACTATGTGATATGTATTGTGATTGCTGGATAAAACATAATATTATATTCCATAAATTAATCATATATATAGGAAACTCCCATTACGCAATCCACTGGGACCGAATTGCTAAATAAGAAAGTCAAAGATCACGGGCGTCAGTGTTTCTGATTTATATATTTGTATGATCTACTATTACAAACTATTACTTAGACACTAACACATTCAAACATATTTGCTTTAAAACATGGAGGAGTGCCATTATACACATCTTGTGTGCGACGAAATTGCTAAATGGGAGCGTACGATATGGGAGTTTGCTATGTACTTACGTTTCTATGTTAATATTAAGTTTAGTCAAGTACATATCCTCTTTACTTTGTTAGAATACTTTTATAAGAATATTGCTAGAAGGAAATTCTTAAAACACTTCATAGAGCTTTTACACTTTTACTTTATGAAAAATTTTTTAAATCGTAATTACATATGAACGTAATTTAAGTCCCTACCATTTTGTGTAAAAGAATTACAATCTTATTCTTCAATCTCACAATTTTTCACCCAGATTTTTAGGGTTCCAAAGAAAAAAACCTTGGAGCTCATAATTCCTAAGCCGTTCGACCAATGAACAAAATTTTGCATGTAGGTACATCGTTTCTTTTTTTGGTATAAAATATAATAAAATCAATATTGACTGGAAGAAGAGTCATGTTTCACTTTAAAATTTTAAGTGGACGGCAATTCACTAAGCCGAAATAAAAGGAGGGGTATCGATAAGGCCTTATTTCCGCCCCAAAAATGACCCCAAAAATTCAAAAATTTTTAAGACATTTTTTTACACCATTGAAACGGGGAGAAAAAATCACACAAAAAATGTCTTTAAAGTATTATTCTATGTTAACTAGTTTTCGAGAAAAACTAATTTTTTTAAAAGGAAATTCGCTATGTTACGCAGAATGCTGCGACAGGGGTATTTTTATTTACGATAAACCTTACAAATATACCTAAATTCTCTGTACTTTATTCTGAATACTAATATAAAAATTCTAGCCGCTGAGAAACTCGCACTTGGCAAATCAATATTATCTACATATGCCTTGAACTATTTTTTAAGGGGTTATACCTAGTTAGAATTTTCAAAAAATCGATTTTTTTTTTACATTTTCAGAATATACTTATATTATGAGTGTATTCTCTGAAAATTTCAAATCGATCCGACAAATATTCGTGAAGATATATGTGTATTCGTCGACCGTCTCCGTATGGTTGAAAGTGGGCGAAAGGAACTTTAAATGCGTTTTTCTCAAAATGATCTTTTCAAAGTCGGTAGTAGTAAGAATATGGGGCTTTGGAGCCCACCTTCCCACCTGCCGACTTTTTGAGTGACCTCGGCAGGTGGTAAAACTACCGAGGCGGTTCTAGAAGCCTCCGGCGGTGGGTGGAGCAAAATTTGGTCTCCAACCTAACGATATCTAGTGAAATTTTTTCTAACCTAACAGAACCCAATGGAACTTGACCTAACCTAACGAAACCTAAGTGAACTTAGCTTAACCTAACAAAAGTTTTTTCTAACCTAAGAACTGAAAAATTCCCTAACAGATGGCGCAGCCACCTTCGAGCCTGTGAATTCGCTACTAGATGGCGCAGCCACCTTCGAGCCTGTGAATTCACTACTAGATGGCGTTGCTAGTCTGGATTCCTGTGTGTAAGTTTGAAAAATTGTCAACAGATGGCATCGAAAACCTTTTTTTTGATAGTTAAACTAGCCATTAAAAGATGGCCTTGCTTTCATAATTTCATAATATTTTTATCTGAAAACAGGCTTAAACTGTCAGCTGACGTCACTAAAGGTAAACTGATATCAAACAGCGAAGATTTCTCTCTAATATGCAAAAATGAATTTTATCATATGATTGTATATTTTTATCTGAAAACAGGTTTATACAGGTTTTCCTCTAAATAAAAACACATTTTATTTTTTAATTTTTAATTTTTATTTTTTTTTTTATTAAATAAAAACACATTTTTTTTTTTATTTTTAATTTTTTTTTTTAATTTTTTCTTATTTTAATAAATTTATTTTAAAAGAAATATTTTTTTTTTACAATAAAAATGTTTAAATGTTATTACAATAATATTTGTATATGGATATGGCATTTTCCATGGCGCAAGTTGCTCCGGAATGATGACCGCATCGAGGACTAGTGTATGTTGATGTTATGATTCTCAACTTGGGACAAATTGTTATTTCTTCAAAGTTCATAATGGGCGCTGATGGTAGCAGTCGTTTCAAATAGCGTACTTTCTCTTCTCCCTTCATATAGATGATTCGAGTTCCGTGCAGATTGTTTATTAAAATGTACTGTAGTTCCTCGTATTCAATATGTCCGTCCATCCAGGAGAACCCATGATGATTTTTCCGCAACCAGCGAGCTGTGCGTTGATCTTTTTCACTTAATCCGCAAAACGGTATTGGTGATTTGAATACATAGTGCTGTAGTATATAATCTTCACCACAATTTTCTTCGGAAGAATCGAATTTCAACACAGCCAATTCCTTTATGTAGAATTTCCCATTTGTTGAATTTGGAAATCCTTGGAAGTCAACAATTGCTGCGTCGGTCTTCATTGTGCGTTGTCTAGAGCGAAACTGGCTGATTTATAGTCGGATTGCGATGCTTTTATACATTTTTTGTAACAATATTCGTCAATGGATTATATTGAACCACACGGTCATGTAGTAGAAGACAGAATGCTGATGTATTCTCCGGCACCTCCTTCAACGTTTTAAATTCAATTCGAATATCCGCCGGTCAACTTTTCAATGATTCGTTATCGTGTTATTTTATTGTGTAAAATCAATTAGTTTGTCGACCCCGAGTTGGTGTAGTGGTTAGCAACTCCGCTCTTATCTGGTAGATTGTGAGTTCGAAACCAACCGGGGGAGATTCGTCATCTACATTACTACGCCGCTCATTAGTTTATCGTAGAATTGTTGGTATTTCAGAGTTTTCAACGAGTTGTTTAATAATTTCCTCTCGACGCTTCGCTTTACTTAGTTCTCTTAATTCTGCGTTAGAACATTGAAGAAGATTGATGTAATGATCCGTAAATTACATACAACAGAAATATTCCGATATTTCAATATTTCGTCTATAATTGAACTTGAAAAGTCTACAAACCACCTCTATAAATTCAATGGTGTTTGTTGAATAATTTTTTACTATTTTAATACACAAGTCGACCAATTGGTGATCTTTGATTCCTCACAGAACACTTTCTTGCATATGCACAAATTTTTAATATAATTATAAATTTTACAAGTTAAAAAAGTGATCATTGTGTACCTATTTTGTTTAAAACTATACTTAATAAAAAAAAAAAAAAAAATTTTAAGAAAAAAAACCGATCTTTTGATTTACACCGATCCCCTAAAGAGAAATCAAACTAATTTTTGATATTATATCTTAAACTTGATGTATATATAAAAATTCCATTTACAATTATGGTACACCATATATACTCGTAAATTTTACAAAAATGTATCACTCTATACATTTTTTAAATCCGTGTGCATATTCTTTGATGTTATTTAATCAGCTAAATCTTTAATCAACTAAATCAGCTAAAATTGTTACATACTTACGTTATAAATATCTAAGTGTGTATTTTTCTTTTAAATAATATATAACTTAGAAATACTCATGATTACTTTACTATAGCTGTAATCACGCGATATCATGTTATAAAATACATAAGAATTTACTCATTTAATGTAAAAATATTTGATTATCAACAATTAAATAAAAACGAATTTTTTTAAAATATATGTATATAGTAATATAATATTTCGCATATATACAGTACTCTGTTAAAAGTACGGGTTTCTACACCGTTAAAAACATATATTTTACAATATCAATATATTGTAAAAAATCATATTTCTTAATATTTTTAAAACTGAATATGTAATATCAAGAATTTAAAACAGTTTTGAAACATTAATTTCTCCTCATAATATTTTTTTTTTGTCTTAAATTAATAGCACAATGTTCCATATATTTTAAGAAAATTTTTCTTTTAATATTTTATAACTTATCTAAAAAATTTATAGCTATTTTTATCAAAAAATTTATTACTTGCTATTGTTAAAAAATTAGTTAAATATATCTATAGGTATTAAGTGACCCCTAGTTTTGTGAAAGACGGTAGTAATAGCAATTCATCTTAAATACGAAATTATTTTATCAATGCTAAATAAGCGTTTTTTTTTTTCTCATATTATCATACTCCAATATATTGTATATTATTATAATTTATAAAAATGTGTTTTATTTATTAAAAAATTTAGCAAAATTTTAAATAATATCGCGTCAAAATAATATTCAGAAGTCAATAAAAGACAATAGCAGTAAATTTATTAAGATAACTATAAATAAATATTAATCTAATGTTGAAATATTTATTATTAAAAATAGTACTGCTTAGTAGAAAATTAGGTACCTATTGTTTTGTTTTCAAATTTACCTTTTTGCAATTAAAGAAAATTTTAGTAACTATCGATGCCTATATAAAACGATACCCATAAAAGACAAGCATGCTCTGATCTCAACAATTTTTTCCCATGTTAAATTTGTATGTTCTTATTTCGCTGAAACTTATTATGTTTATATATTCCCCGCAATATTTTCTACCATAAACAATAGTTATAGCAAGCTAGGTAGGTATTGAATAAGTATTTTTTGTTTGTTAATTTATTGATGATAGAGAAAAAAAATTTATGATTTTATAGACAGTGAAATACATTTAAACTATTTTTTTTGCAGTTTAATTTTGTAAAAACACCTAAAAATTATCAGTCACAGACAAATATTTCTAAGCAAACGAATTGAAAATGTAGTTTTATATCATAAGAATAAATGCTTATATATAGGGTGGACAGTAAATAACTCTCATAATTTTTAAAGAGCGGATGAAAACTTTAATTTTGGATTACGAAATTTTTTTTTTCCGGAGTTAAGCTGCATTCAATTAATTAACCCTTTCCTGCGCAGCAGTTTTACATCATTACTGTGCAAACGATACTTCAAATTAGCAAATCATTAATAACATGGGTAAATACTTATTAGCAAGAATTACATAGTTTACACATATGTTCTATCGCACCAGAATGTTAATAGGACAATGCGATTTAATTGCCTATATTCAGGAGCAAGCAAAAACATTACCTATTTTAATAGCTTAGAAAATACACATTACATTTTTTTTCGTTGTAAGAACAATCATTTCGGTGATCTTTTTTAACGAATTACTAAAATTGCTTAAGGACTATGGTATGTAAGAAATAACAACACTCACATAATTTTAAAATAATTAACGTACAGCTATTGGAAAAGTTACAAAGATTTTTTTAACAACTTATTAAATGTTGATAGCTTATTTTAATATCTTCTATAGGGTCGTAAGTATAACCCTAAACCCGACATTTTTTCATTACCATCGTTGACGACTGTATTCTCGTCATCATCAGCTTCTCCTTCGCTCGCAGTATCTTCGTTGTCGCTAGCAGATGTTTTTTCATCGCTGTCTTCGTCATCATTTGATATATACTTTAGCACTGGTTCAATAATATCATGCTTTTCCAATTCCCTGGTTATTGAGATAATCCGCTTTCCAATGTCACTTTCCTTTAAATTATTAAAATGGCTTCGTTTTTTCTCGTTTTCGATATAATCCGCAAAGCTGGGATTTATAATATGACTCCTTTCCATTAAATTACATATAGTATTAACCATTTCTTCTCCAATTTGCGTCTGAGTCGCTAAACTTCTTAGTTCATCAACTAAATGGTTCGGGTCATCAAAATATTCTTCTTCATCAACAGGTTTCGAATGGCCATTATGAAGGTTAGTATTTTCATCATCATATTTGAAACGTTTAGCTTCTCCATTTATTGAATTAGATGTTGAAGGTTGGTCCTTTTCTTCCGAATTTTTATCTTCTTGTTCTTCATCCTTTGCGCATGCGTTCTGAAGCTCTTTGACCATTAATATGTCTAGAGCAGTTTGTAAGAGACCAGCCATCTTTGGAGTAAAACTTGTTTCTTTGTAGTTATCAGGCGATGGTAAATGCTTTTGTTCATCAGATCGATTATCTTCATCATTCGCCGATTGTAGAATATTATTATGCGAGTTTTTTAAAGCGTGGAATTTACGTCTGATTGCTTCTGCTGCAGCCATCATACTTTCATTAAAAGTATTCAAGTTTCTTTTAGATAGATCTGTATCATTTTCGTGTTGATTTTGAAATACTGGTGCTTTATCTTCCTTTTCTTCATTTCTTGCTTCAAAACTATATTCGGTTTCATTATCATCATTTTCATCATTAGATTTTGACGACTCACTTTGTCTCCTGTTCTCCGCGCTGTTCACTTGTGTCCCATTATTTACCGTGGTATATTCAAACTGATTATTTGCGATCTGCTCATTATTGTTTGTTTGATGTTCCTGAGCATGCACTCTTCTTTTCATATGACGTAAAAGAGAACTTCTCCGCGAAAATGTCTTGTCACAACGTATACAATTAAACATTTTGATAGATGTGAATAGTTCGATTTATAACATAACACTGATTAGTTTTTATATCGACATGATCTTATATAGTACAACTAGAGCAGAATTGACGTAAAGTAATGACACCAAAATGCACCAAAGGTGCACCAAATGACACCAAAATGCACCAAAGGTGCACCAAATGACACCAAACTGCACCAAATGACACCAAAATGCACCAAAATGACACCAAACTGCACCAAAATGACACCAAATGCACCAAAGGTGCACCAAATGACACCAAAATGCAACAAAATGACACCAAATGACACCAAACTGCACCAAAATGACACGAAACTGCCCCAAATGGCACCAAAATGCACCAAAGGTGCGCCAAATGACACCAAAGTACACCAAAATGCACTAAAATGACACCAAACTGCACCAAATGACACCAAAATGATACCAAACTGCACCAAATGACACCAAAATGCACCAAAATAACACCAAGATGATACCAAACTGCACCAAATGACACCAAAATGCACCAAAGGTGCACCAAATGACACCAAAATGCACCAAAGGTGCACCAAATGACACCAAACTGCACCAAATGACACCAAAATGCACCAAAATGACACCAAACTGCACCAAAATGACACCAAATGCACCAAATGACACCAAAATGCACCAAAATGACACCAAATGACACCAAACTGCACCAAAATGACACCAAACTGCACCAAATGACACCAAAATGCACCAAAGGTGCGCCAAATGACACCAAAATGCACCAAAATGACACCAAAATGCACCAAAATGACACCAAACTGCACCAAATGACACCAAACTGCATCAAAAGACACCAAAATGATACCAAATGACACCAAAATGCACCAAATGATTCCAAGTTAAATCAAAAATACGCCATAAAGACATCAACTTACACCAAAAACAAATTCTAAAATCCATCAGTTTCTGTGCTGCTTTACTGTTGGCGTTACTTTACGTCAATTCTGCTCTGGTTGTACTATATAAGATCATGTCGATATAAAAAACTAATCAGTGTTATGTTATAAATCGAACTATTCACATCTATCAAAATGTTTAATTGTATACGTTGTGACAAGACATTTTCGCGGAGAAGTTCTCTTTTACGTCATATGAAAAGAAGAGTGCATGCTCAGGAACATCAAACAAACAATAATGAGCAGATCGCAAATAATCAGTTTGAATATACCACGGTAAATAATGGGACACAAGTGAACAGCGCGGAGAACAGGAGACAAAGTGAATCGTCAAAATCTAATGATGAAAATGATGATAATGAAACCGAATATAGTTTTGAAGCAAGAAATGAAGAAAAGGAAGATAAAGCACCAGTATTTCAAAATCAACACGAAAATGATACAGATCTATCTAAAAGAAACTTGAATACTTTTAATGAAAGTATGATGGCTGCAGCAGAAGCAATCAGACGTAAATTCCACGCTTTAAAAAACTCGCATAATAATATTCTACAATCGGCGAATGATGAAGATAATCGATCTGATGAACAAAAGCATTTACCATCGCCTGATAACTACAAAGAAACAAGTTTTACTCCAAAGATGGCTGGTCTCTTACAAACTGCTCTAGACATATTAATGGTCAAAGAGCTTCAGAACGCATGCGCAAAGGATGAAGAACAAGAAGATAAAAATTCGGAAGAAAAGGACCAACCTTCAACATCTAATTCAATAAATGGAGAAGCTAAACGTTTCAAATATGATGATGAAAATACTAACCTTCATAATGGCCATTCGAAACCTGTTGATGAAGAAGAATATTTTGATGACCCGAACCATTTAGTTGATGAACTAAGAAGTTTAGCGACTCAGACGCAAATTGGAGAAGAAATGGTTAATACTATATGTAATTTAATGGAAAGGAGTCATATTATAAATCCCAGCTTTGCGGATTATATCGAAAACGAGAAAAAACGAAGCCATTTTAATAATTTAAAGGAAAGTGACATTGGAAAGCGGATTATCTCAATAACCAGGGAATTGGAAAAGCATGATATTATTGAACCAGTGCTAAAGTATATATCAAATGATGACGAAGACAGCGATGAAAAAACATCTGCTAGCGACAACGAAGATACTGCGAGCGAAGGAGAAGCTGATGATGACGAGAATACAGTCGTCAACGATGGTAATGAAAAAATGTCGGGTTTAGGGTTATACTTACGACCCTATAGAAGATATTAAAATAAGCTATCAACATTTAATAAGTTGTTAAAAAAATCTTTGTAACTTTTCCAATAGCTGTACGTTAATTATTTTAAAATTATGTGAGTGTTGTTATTTCTTACATACCATAGTCCTTAAGCAATTTTAGTAATTCGTTAAAAAAGATCACCGAAATGATTGTTCTTACAACGAAAAAAAATGTAATGTGTATTTTCTAAGCTATTAAAATAGGTAATGTTTTTGCTTGCTCCTGAATATAGGCAATTAAATCGCATTGTCCTATTAACATTCTGGTGCGATAGAACATATGTGTAAACTATGTAATTCTTGCTAATAAGTATTTACCCATGTTATTAATGATTTGCTAATTTGAAGTATCGTTTGCACAGTAATGATGTAAAACTGCTGCGCAGGAAAGGGTTAATTAATTGAATGCAGCTTAACTCCGGAAAAAAAAAAAATTTCGTAATCCAAAATTAAAGTTTTCATCCGCTCTTTAAAAATTATGAGAGTTATTTACTGTCCACCCTATATATAAGCATTTATTCTTATGATATAAAACTACATTTTCAATTCGTTTGCTTAGAAATATTTGTCTGTGACTGATAATTTTTAGGTGTTTTTACAAAATTAAACTGCAAAAAAAATAGTTTAAATGTATTTCACTGTCTATAAAATCATAAATTTTTTTTCTCTATCATCAATAAATTAACAAACAAAAAATACTTATTCAATACCTACCTAGCTTGCTATAACTATTGTTTATGGTAGAAAATATTGCGGGGAATATATAAACATAATAAGTTTCAGCGAAATAAGAACATACAAATTTAACATGGGAAAAAATTGTTGAGATCAGAGCATGCTTGTCTTTTATGGGTATCGTTTTATATAGGCATCGATAGTTACTAAAATTTTCTTTAATTGCAAAAAGGTAAATTTGAAAACAAAACAATAGGTACCTAATTTTCTACTAAGCAGTACTATTTTTAATAATAAATATTTCAACATTAGATTAATATTTATTTATAGTTATCTTAATAAATTTACTGCTATTGTCTTTTATTGACTTCTGAATATTATTTTGACGCGATATTATTTAAAATTTTGCTAAATTTTTTAATAAATAAAACACATTTTTATAAATTATAATAATATACAATATATTGGAGTATGATAATATGAGAAAAAAAAAAAACGCTTATTTAGCATTGATAAAATAATTTCGTATTTAAGATGAATTGCTATTACTACCGTCTTTCACAAAACTAGGGGTCACTTAATACCTATAGATATATTTAACTAATTTTTTAACAATAGCAAGTAATAAATTTTTTGATAAAAATAGCTATAAATTTTTTAGATAAGTTATAAAATATTAAAAGAAAAATTTTCTTAAAATATATGGAACATTGTGCTATTAATTTAAGACAAAAAAAAAATATTATGAGGAGAAATTAATGTTTCAAAACTGTTTTAAATTCTTGATATTACATATTCAGTTTTAAAAATATTAAGAAATATGATTTTTTACAATATATTGATATTGTAAAATATATGTTTTTAACGGTGTAGAAACCCGTACTTTTAACAGAGTACTGTATATATGCGAAATATTATATTACTATATACATATATTTTAAAAAAATTCGTTTTTTAGGCCTTCGAAGAAGAGCCTTATAATTTTGGTCTATCATAAAAATTTCAGAGGGGGAATCGGTAATAATAATAATAAAATTTAAAAAAATAATTAATGAGTTGCACATGCATATACTAGAGGGGTGTCACTGTCCTTAAAAAAATAAATAAATAAATAAATAAAAACCAGCCAAAAATCATAAATTAACACTTTCACCATTATATGTGACGAATACATAAGGAAAAAATGACTACAGCAATTTTACGTTTTCATAAAAGAAAGCTAATTTTTTTTTGGCATCAATTATATTGTGCTCTACTTTAGTCTTTTTGTTGTATATTAACTCTATCGACGATCTATCAACGATATCACCAAAATGAATGTACATTTTTCTTCTTTTTTATTTTTATACAAACATGTATATATTTTACCTTTTTTATCTTGTGTCACTTTTACAAACTACTGGAACTTTTTTTCTGACTGGTAATATATACTGCCACCTATTATTCATATTTGTGAACTAAATTTAAAAATATACACTGTGTCTTTTTATGTTGGTATCATATAGAAAACTTTTCTTATTAACTCCAAGAAAAAAGTAGTTCTTCCTAAAAAGTTCTGCATGGTTTAAGATCTAAAATGTAAATTGCAATCATCAGTATAAATTTTTTCAGTTGTTTGTTTATAATGTTTGTCAGAAATATGTATTTTGCTCAATATGTATATAATATGTATTTTGACAATATCAAAAATTGTTATGATCAGAATTAGAAAGCTATATATTTAGATACGTAATTATATTGAACTAGATGTACCTGCGACATCGTTCGCGCAACGCATTGTTATAAAAATCAATGAGAAGTATATAAGTGTAATAATAGTGTACTGTCAAAATAGTGTACTAGTTGGGGCGTTTTGTTAGGAAAGGTTATAACCATCATGGTGTTAATAAACAAAGGAGACAAATTTCCAAAATTAGAACTTAAAATTGTAAAAAGCAACAAAACGTGATTTTTCTTGTAATTCGATATAATTCCATATTCGAGTATAGTTTTAAATTCTGATCAACTTTGTTTATAACAATTTTTGGTATTAATAAAAATAAAAGTACTTTATAATATTAATAGATTTGAGCGTTACTTTACGGTATTCCATATTTGTAAATAATAAACAAATATTTTACTTCGCAAAATACCACTTTTATTTTGAAACTGTGACAATATTGTTTCGAACCGTCAGTTCATTTTCAAACCGAATATTCGAAACAATATTGTCACAGTTTCAAAATAAAAGTGGTATTTTGCGAAGTAAAATATTTGTTTATTATTTATAAAAGTACTTTACTTTTGAGCAAAGTTCATAATTTTTGATAAATCGAGTAAACGAACGAAAAAATTTGATAACTGATGATGTAAGTAAAATAATTAATGTACTTAACTCAATATTAGCAAATTTAAAAAAAAAAAGTAGTTTGTAAGTTAAAAAATAGGTATGGCTTGTTTTCAAATTGACACCTGGTTTTTGTTATACAGGTACACCAAGTATTAAGAATATTATTGTTTTGAATAAATTAACCTAAAAAAAACTTTTATATGAACAGAATTTAAATGTTCAGAATATGATGATCATGATAATTGATAATAACATGGTAAGTAGATAAAGAATTAGATACATTCAGTTCAAAAATTGTTGATTATACTTTTTTTGTTTCGGTGAATTTGCAGTCGATTTGTCAAACATGGTTATGTTACTTTTATAATCGTTGTAAATTATTAAGAAAACATAAACCAATTCGTGATTTTATAAAGAAGAGCGTTCCACACTTTGACTAGTCTACTTAAAATGTTCTGTGAGTCTACTAACAATAAATCTACTAAGTATTACCTACCCACGCACTACTATTCTGAAAAAGTTTATATATAAGCTACCTGTAGCTGAAAAAGTTTATAAAAATTGCAAGAAGTTATATTATGTAAGTAGAAAAATAATAATTAGTTAAAAAATTTTAACTATAATGAAAACTAAATTTACTTTTTGTCCCCATAGCAGAACTACGCGCAACACGGCGACATTGTCGCAGAAGGAGAACGGGCTCCTGCAGAAAGATTACTAATCTTAGATTAGCTATCATAAAACCAACTAGAATGTAGTTTGCAGAATGTAGTTTGTTGTGAATTTGACCGTAAAAGGGAAGGAAAAAACTTTATTTATAGTATAGTAAAAATAACTAGAACGTGAAAATATCCTTTAAATCGAAGACAAGTGACTTAAGACTCCGCGAGCGCTGGCGGCTGCTAGCAGGCTGCGCCGTATTGGATATAGACGAATTAATATCGAGAAACAAGCGGTTTATATTTATAGTATAGTAAAAATAACTAGAACGTAAAAACGTCCTTTTAGTAGCGGAAGCATTGTGATCACTTTTGAAAAATAAAAAATTGTTTCTCTCCAAAATTAAATTTTTTACGCACATTTTACGTTTTAGAGCTTCCTGAACAATTTTGGTTTGGTGTCTGTCTGTCCGTCTGTGTATCTCCAATTTTGCACCAAGTGGCATAACTTCCGAACTATTCGATTGTTTTTAATGAAATTTTCAGAAATTATGCAGTTTGGCTCCGCGATGGTCCCCTATGAATTTAATCAAAATCGGAGTAACGGTAGCAATTCCGCTACCATGTAATTCCAAAATTGCACCAAGTGGCATAACTTCTGAACCACTCAATTCTTTTTTATGAAATTTTCAGAAATTATGTAGTTTGGTTCCTATATGGCCCCCTATGAATTTAATCGAAATCGGAGTAACGGTAGCTACGCCGCTACCATGAAATCCCATTAAATGTCAATATCTTATTTACTGTTAGTCCTATCTCGCTCAAATTAGGGTATTTTGGGGGTTAGTTTCTAAAATATTTTTGCTATTATTTTATAATTTAGCCTTTAAGTCTTTTGAGTTACAACAGTTTTTTATAAACTTCAAGGCGAAAATATAATTTCAGGGTATATAATACTATTTTAGAAGACTATTTTAAAGTAGAATACTATTTTAGAGTCTTTTACGACTCAATGGGGTGTGCCCACCCCATTGACAGCGTATTTATGTTTGAAACACGTACATAAACTTCTTCATTGTTTACAAATCAAATACTGGTATAAATCAATTATTCAATTTTTGTGAAAATGGAGATTAAATTAAGCTTTGACGTGCATTTGATTTTGGAATGAAGGAACATTTAATGCTTCCGCAACCTCTAAGCAAAGTTTTTTTACAAATTTCTCTGTTATAGTACTCTTTTTCTCTTTGGTTTCAAATACGAGAATTATTAATTTTTCCATATCCATTTAAATGTATCCTTAATTTATCAAATAATAAGTTTTATAGAATTGTAATTTGGTACTACAAAAATTGTAACAAATGAAAATATCCGTTAATGGCCAATATTTAATATTTTCCTAGTTACCTAAATCAATTTTTTTTTAAAAAAATAATAAGTATTGATTGTGACAAGTTACAAAATATTTTTAAATATTCAAAAATTAATTTTTATTCTATTTGATATGTTTTCCTATCAGTGACAAAGTTTATAAAGTGTATCCTATTATTTATGGTACTCTATGTTATACCTTCAGTGCATATTTCATTCAGTATATATATCTGGCATATTTGGTGAAACTTTACATTACACGTCACAACCAATAGGATCGCTCGTTGCTCAAATGTACCGTTTTGGCGGAATTTTTATTTAAGGTAGATAATTTACATTAATTTCGTTATGAAAACTAAAATTAATCAAACAAAAAGAACTGTCCTAAGAATTTGTGACATGTATAGAATATTCTAAAAAATGTTTCATAATATTCTAAAAAACATGCATATTCCCTATTATAATTTAATGCCAGATTTGCACTAAATTTAATATTAAACAGTAATTGTATTGTATTTAATAATATATTAAATGTCGAAGTTAACGTTCGATTTACAGTAAACTTACAGAAAGTTTTTGGGTTTTACACATGCCGTCGCAGAAAGGTTGAAAATGTTCTGCTTTGGGGCTTTTTGTAAAAATATGCATTTTTAGAATTTCGTAGTTTTGACAACAAGAAATTCTTATGGTTTGTATAGTCGAAACATCCGTTCCTTGCGAAAGACTTTTCCGTTCCACCAAATATTGCGTCCGACGAAAGGGGTCGCCTAAATCCTGAGCGATTAGATAAATTAATATTTTTAAAGTTAATTGACATGAAATATTGGGAAATGTAATTTTTTTATTAATTTGATTCAATAAACGCATATAATTAACTTATAGTTTCATTTCCTGATTTCTTGAATAAGTTTAATTTATTGATATAAAAAATACTTCTACCTCTACTAATTCGTTATCAATAATGTTTTCTGTTTTTATTAAGCATATTTCAAAATAATCGACTACCGAATCGAATAATTAAATATCGATCTTTTAATCATCGATTTAATCGAGAACCGATTCCAGCCCACTCGATTCCAATCGAATCGGAAATCGATTTTTTTTTAATGAATCGACATGCCTACTCCACCGGAAAAATTTGCTTTAACCTTAAGGGGATGGTAATGAATTTAATTTTTTTCTCTTTTTTATACTTTCATATGATTGGACAACATTTTAAGATTGTTGTGTCAAAATTTGAAACAAATCGGAGTAAAACTAACTAAGATATAGAATTTTGAGCGTTTGTTGCGCCAATAGGTTTTTGTATTCCAGCCCAGCAGGTACGTGGGAATCCCTGAATTCTTTTATTCATCGATAGGTCTTTGGAAGTATATTAATATATACTATAATCAATGACGTAGTTATGAATAAATTTTTCATATTTAATATTGCATTTGGTAATTATGCACCAATTTTTGGCTCCAAAAGAAAAACTAATATTCCGATCTTAATGATTTTTTTAAATGTTCATTGCTATGGCGGATTAGTTAAAAAAATACTACAACTCGATATTGTTATTGAAAATGCTGGGAAACTGTTGTTAAATTTAAAAAAAATCTATTTTTTAAGATTTCTTTTTTTATTTTGTATGCATGTATGTCAAAGTCGAAGTATATTGTCAAAACTACCTAAACTAACCTAACCTTAACTAATCTCACCATCTAGTTTTTATATCAAAGTCGAAGTATATTGTCAAAACTAACTAAACTTACCTAACTTTAACTAACCTCACCACCTAGTTTTTATAATAAAGTCGAAGTATATGTAGAAGCACGGCTCCACCTATTCTTAGCTCTAAAAGAAAAACTAATGATCCGATTTTAATGATTTTTTCTTTTAATGTTCATTGCTACGGCAGATTAATTAAAAAAAATACTACAACTCGATATCGTTACTGAAAATGCTGGGAAACTTGTTAAATTTGAAAAAATTCAATTTTTTTAGATTTCTTTTTTTATTTTATAAGCATGTGTCAAAGTCGAAGTATATTGTCAAAGCTACCTAAACTAACCTAACCTTAACTAATCTCACCATCTAGTTTTTATATCAAAGTCGAAGTGTATTGTCAAAACTACCTAAACTAACCTAACTTTAACTAACCTCACCACCTAGTTTTTATAACAAAGTCGAAGTATATGCAGAAGCACGGCTCCACCTATTTTTGGCTCTAAAAGAAAAACTAATGATTCGATTTTAATGATTTTTTTTAAAGTTCATTGTTATGGGGGATTAGTTAAAAAAAATACTACAACTCGATATCGTTACTGAAAATGCTGGGAAACTTGTTAAACTTGAAGAAATTCAATTTTTTTAAATTTCTTTTTTTATTTTGCAAGCATGTGTCTCAGAGTTGAAGTATATTGTCAAAACTACCGAAACTAACCTAACCTTAACTAATCTCACCATCTAGTTTTCATATCAAAGTCGAAGTATATTGTCAAAACTACCTAAACTAACCTAACCTTAACTAATTTCACCATCTAGTTTTTATATAAAAGTCGAAGTATATTGTCAAAACTAACTAAACTAACCTAACTTTAACTAACCTCACCACCTACTCTTGCCTCGACCTTTTGGTCTATTGTTTATTTTGGTCTATTTTATCGAAATATGCACTCAAAAGTTCATACAAACGCAGACACACAAAATGATAAAAAAAAATTTGAAAAAATTGAATTTTTTAAAATTTTAAAAGTTTCCCAGCCTTTCCATTATCGATATCGAATTGTGTTTCGCTGGTATCTATGATTTAAGGTAACAAAATATTTTAAAATAATGAAAAAAATTCGTCAAGTCCTCTGAGAAGGCCTAACTTAGTGCGTGTCAAAAAACACGCACTTGACGAATTTTATATTTAATTGTTGATAATCAAATATTTTTACATTAAATGAGTAAATTCTTATGTATTTTATAACATGATATCGCGTGATTACAGCTATAGTAAAGTAATCATGAGTATTTCTAAGTTATATATTATTTAAAAGAAAAATACACACTTAGATATTTATAACGTAAGTATGTAACAATTTTAGCTGATTTAGTTGATTAAAGATTTAGCTGATTAAATAACATCAAAGAATATGCACACAGATTTAAAAAATGTATAGAGTGATACATTTTTGTAAAATTTACGAGTATATATGGTGTACCATAATTGTAAATGGAATTTTTATATATACATCAAGTTTAAGATATAATATCAAAAATTAGTTTGATTTCTCTTTAGGGGATCGGTGTAAATCAAAAGATCGGTTTTTTTTCTTAAAATTTTTTTTTTTTTTTTTATTAAGTATAGTTTTAAACAAAATAGGTACACAATGATCACTTTTTTAACTTGTAAAATTTATAATTATATTAAAAATTTGTGCATATGCAAGAAAGTGTTCTGTGAGGAATCAAAGATCACCAATTGGTCGACTTGTGTATTAAAATAGTAAAAAATTATTCAACAAACACCATTGAATTTATAGAGGTGGTTTGTAGACTTTTCAAGTTCAATTATAGACGAAATATTGAAATATCGGAATATTTCTGTTGTATGTAATTTACGGATCATTACATCAATCTTCTTCAATGTTCTAACGCAGAATTAAGAGAACTAAGTAAAGCGAAGCGTCGAGAGGAAATTATTAAACAACTCGTTGAAAACTCTGAAATACCAACAATTCTACGATAAACTAATGAGCGGCGTAGTAATGTAGATGACGAATCTCCCCCGGTTGGTTTCGAACTCACAATCTACCAGATAAGAGCGGAGTTGCTAACCACTACACCAACTCGGGGTCGACAAACTAATTGATTTTACACAATAAAATAACACGATAACGAATCATTGAAAAGTTGACCGGCGGATATTCGAATTGAATTTAAAACGTTGAAGGAGGTGCCGGAGAATACATCAGCATTCTGTCTTCTACTACATGACCGTGTGGTTCAATATAATCCATTGACGAATATTGTTACAAAAAATGTATAAAAGCATCGCAATCCGACTATAAATCAGCCAGTTTCGCTCTAGACAACGCACAATGAAGACCGACGCAGCAATTGTTGACTTCCAAGGATTTCCAAATTCAACAAATGGGAAATTCTACATAAAGGAATTGGCTGTGTTGAAATTCGATTCTTCCGAAGAAAATTGTGGTGAAGATTATATACTACAGCACTATGTATTCAAATCACCAATACCGTTTTGCGGATTAAGTGAAAAAGATCAACGCACAGCTCGCTGGTTGCGGAAAAATCATCATGGGTTCTCCTGGATGGACGGACATATTGAATACGAGGAACTACAGTACATTTTAATAAACAATCTGCACGGAACTCGAATCATCTATATGAAGGGAGAAGAGAAAGTACGCTATTTGAAACGACTGCTACCATCAGCGCCCATTATGAACTTTGAAGAAATAACAATTTGTCCCAAGTTGAGAATCATAACATCAACATACACTAGTCCTCGATGCGGTCATCATTCCGGAGCAACTTGCGCCATGGAAAATGCCATATCCATATACAAATATTATTGTAATAACATTTAAACATTTTTATTGTAAAAAAAAAATATTTCTTTTAAAATAAATTTATTAAAATAAGAAAAAATTAAAAAAAAAAATTAAAAATAAAAAAAAAAATGTGTTTTTATTTAATAAAAAAAAAAATAAAAATTAAAAATTAAAAAATAAAATGTGTTTTTATTTAGAGGAAAACCTGTATAAACCTGTTTTCAGATAAAAATATACAATCATATGATAAAATTCATTTTTGCATATTAGAGAGAAATCTTCGCTGTTTGATATCAGTTTACCTTTAGTGACGTCAGCTGACAGTTTAAGCCTGTTTTCAGATAAAAATATTATAAAATTATGAAAGCAAGGCCATCTTTTAATGGCTAGTTTAACTATAAAAAAAAAGGTTTTCGATGCCATCTGTTGACAATTTTTCAAACTTACACACAGGAATCCAGACTAGCAACGCCATCTAGTAGTGAATTCACAGGCTCGAAGGTGGCTGCGCCATCTAGTAGCGAATTCACAGGCTCGAAGGTGGCTGCGCCATCTGTTAGGGAATTTTTCAGTTCTTAGGTTAGAAAAAACTTTTGTTAGGTTAAGCTAAGTTCACTTAGGTTTCGTTAGGTTAGGTCAAGTTCCATTGGGTTCTGTTAGGTTAGAAAAAATTTCACTAGATATCGTTAGGTTGGAGACCAAATTTTGCTCCACCCACCGCCGGAGGCTTCTAGAACCGCCTCGGTAGTTTTACCACCTGCCGAGGTCACTCAAAAAGTCGGCAGGTGGGAAGGTGGGCTCCAAAGCCCCATATTCTTACTACTGTCGGTGAGCACGATTTCTCCAAAATGGCTTGACCGATCGGGTTCAAATTTTGACACAATCTTTGTCAACATATTCCCCAGATATTAATCGAAGGAATAAAATTTCTAACAATTATTTCGATTTTTTAGACCACTTGAAATTGGAAATTTTTCTTGAAAATCGGAACTTTTTTTGGGGGAAGCCGCCATTTTGTCAAAAATCAAAATTTTGACTATTCCTTCGATTAATACCTGGATTCATGTCTCCACTAAAGAATTTTCTTTGAATTTTTCATTTCGGATAATCCAAACCAGAGATATGTTGCTCACCGCCGGACACTTTTTTTTTGAAGGACCTCCAGGAGATCAGCTACAGGAGCAGTAAAATACTGTATTTAAAAAAAAAGACTATGTGATTTCAAAAATAAGAAATATATTACCTATATGTGTTTTCCATGGATTTATTGAATAAAAGGTTCCTTCAGAAAAAATTTTTAAAAACACGCGTTTTTTTGGGCTGGCAACTAGATATAACCCCTTAAAACCAATACACCAATACCTCGCTTTGCGTCGTTTTACGTTTTTTCAAAGTTGCGTTGCTGCTGAATTAGTACTAATTTTCACTGTGCGTCGTTAGATTTTCGAAGTTGCGTTGTTTTGGGTTCGAGTCTTTAATTTTTTTTTCGAAATTTTTTGAAATTTTCTTTTTTTTTCTAAAAGATGGCACGATTTTGATCATAATTCACTTTGCGTCGTTTCAATTCGCGTCGTGTTTTTTTGGAACGTAAGCACGACGCATATTGAGGTATTGGTATATTCCAAGAAACGGCTTGAGATAGTAATTTATTATTATTTACATAATTATTTTAATCTTGTCAATGGACAAAATGAATGAACATATAACCAGAATAATTTATTAAAAATTTATAAAAATAGCAAATTACTATAAATCAAATTGTGACGGGTCAAAATATCCGATAATCTTCAACCAGTAATTAATTAGTTTACTGACATTATTGATATAATTTTTTGGGGTGATCAAACAAAATTTGCGATTTTGTTTTTGTGTGTACGTTTATTTTTTTATTCAATTGACTTATTATATAATGTTCTTTATTTCATAATATTGTGAAAATTTGTTCTAATACGACAAATGCGTAAATGAAGCCCTTAAACTCGCCAGAGGCGGGCGATTGTAACGCTCCTTTCACATTGTACGGTTTTCGCCGTACGGTAAGAAACCGTACGACTTTTTGCCGTGATATTGTTGTTTTCACATTGCACGGCTTTTTGTCGTTGTAAACTGAATATCTTCATTTAATTTGCAACATTATACAAGTAACAAGTGTGGTTAAAGTTAATTCTATAAATCAGAGGAAATAGAAAGTAGGATTATTTATTATCACACAGTTTGAAGACCTGAAAAATTACAAAAATAAGCTTTTCAACTATTTTCGGATGTTTATAGACCCCTTTGCTTAATTTTTTGGCGAACTTAACATCAAAACACACAATTTCAAAATTACATACAATATATTAAAATACTGGTTATCACATTCAACATTAGTTTCATCCATTTCACAAATAAAATTAATAATTAACATGAAATTCAACAAAATATTGTTAATGCCGTACGTTAAAAAACCGTGTAATGTGAAAGCATCCATTTAATTACATACACTACTGAGTTAAAAACGCCGTACGGCAACCGTCAAGTCCAGTGGCAAGAGACGGCTGCTACACGGCACGGCAACGGCATTTTGCCGTGACCGTGTAATGTGAAAGGACCAATGCTCTTCTTCACTTCACTAAAAAAATGCGACCGTACGGTTTTTTGCCGTACGGCAAAAACCGTATAATGTGAAAGGAGCGTTAGTTGAAACTAATGTATGATTTATTTTTTTGTTACAGAGGTATTAAATGACGCCGTATTCGATGAGGATCATGACGAAATGGTTGTAGTGAAAGATATCGAAATGTTTTCGATGTGTGAACATCATTTGGTACCATTCTATGGTAAAGTCTCCATTGGTTATTTACCGTGTAAGAAAATTTTAGGTCTCAGTAAACTTGCCAGGTGTGTATTTATTTTTTAAGAATATATTTTGTAGTTATTATTGTTAATTTACTGTATAAAAGCATGGTTAAAAAATATTAATTTTTTAAATTTTAATGTTGTCTATGCGGCATGTTTTAGAGAATTAATATATGGGTGAGTTTTGGTAACTTTCGTTGTTTTTTTAATTGAATATACTTATAGAGTAGTTTCCCTCATGTATGCGCATTATTTACGCATGTGTAGTAATATCTTATTTAAATAGATTCAAACGTCTGTGTATTATATGAACAAAAAACAGCTTATTTTTTTAGTTTTGAAATACACTTAAGTAAGTACATCTGTTATTATTTTTTTAGTTATTTTTTATAGCTAGTCCAAACTACACAAATTTTTGTTTGTATTATGGGCGCAAGCTCAAAAGACCTCCAGAAACTGAGGTGAGGGGAACACAAATTGTATTATTTCCATAGTTACCAACCAAACCAAGTAATTGTTTTAATATGAGTGAGTGAGTAAACTTCTATTTATTAATATGATAGACAAAGATAAATGCAGATGTAGATAAAAAAAGTTCTTTTTAGCTTGCGCCCATAATACAAACCACATAGTACAAACTGTTTGCGCAAACATAAGTTTGACTTGATTGTCTGTGTGTTAATTTCGTGATACCAATATACATTTTTATTAATTAATAACTAGCCATGTGCCCGATGGGATTTCCCATTGACAGCATCTCAAAAACCATCCGACTTTACAAGTCTAAATACCAACTTCCACGTTTCTAAATTAAAAAATTTCAATACGAACTCTCGTCTCTTATTTCACCGCCTTGGGAAATGAATTTCCAAAAACGTTAATACAACTGACTTTACAAACAGAAGCCTAAACATTTCCATAATTCTAATTTTAAAATGACGAACTTCCATACAAATTTTCATCCTCTATTTAATCCTTTTAGGGGATGAGGGATCTATTTAAAATTCTTAACGGTCACCTACGTTATATAAAGAACTCCTGTGCAAAATTTCGTGCTTTTAGACCCACCGGTTTAGGCATTGTCTGTCACTTAGTCCGTGTTGGAATTTTAGTAAGATTTATAATTATAAATGCAGAAGTTATTGAATAAGAATAGTCTCAACAAAAAATCGATAAAAGTCACTTAAGCGGTTGCGTCAAAAGTCTGAATCACAATAAATAATATTGTAATTGCATGTTTATTAAGTCTGTTCAATGTTTTTCAGTTTCGAAATCATTGAAACTAAAAATAAAATGTACTTTTTAATTATTTAATGCAATCAATCCAATTACACGTAAACAATAAATAAAAATAAAAAATAAATTTTATTTAATTGTTACAGAATCGTTGAAATTTATTCACGACGACTACAAGTTCAAGAACGGCTGACAAAACAGATCGCCGTGGCTGTTACCAAAGCCGTACAGCCGGCCGGTGTTGCTGTCGTCGTTGAAGGAGTGTAAGTAGACATAATTCTTTTATTTCACAATATAAAATGATTGCAATAGAAAAATTGTTAATACAGTCAAACTCATGTATTTTCAACCTGTCGGGACTAATCCGCTCATGTATTTTCAACTTCTCCTTCATCCTCACTCCGTGGCAATCATAGAACCACTTGACAGACATAGAACCAATCACAAAAAGCCCGCGTAAACCTCTACACAATAAGAGTAGTCACGTGTACTTCCCCAGTGAATAACCTTAAAATGACAGAATGTCAAGTAACATATCGCTTATTTGCGAGAAGCTTGACATAACTCAAAAAAAACCTGTTTTCCAGTACGATGTTTTAGTTTTAAAAATAAAAAGAGTACTTATGGCAATCAATTTGAAAAGTGCGATAGGGTATAAAGTCATAACCTCTCTCGTTCTCTCATTTTTGTATCTAGCGTGATGTCGTTTTGTTAGCAAAAAGAATGACATTTTCCGTGACTGCCTGTACCCTTAACTCAATAAGAGTGATTTTTGAGTTATGTCACGCTTCTCGCAAATGAGCGATATGATAAACAAAAAAGTGAAACATGAAAAAAGTGTAATAAACTTGTAGTAAAATCATTTTTTTAGGAATTGCAAATGAAATAAAATCATATATTGTAGGATTATAGGATAAAACCACTAGTGGTCAATCGGTTAATCTGACAGTTATTTTTCTGTATTAAAGTATTGCGTGAGAAGTGGGGACCAAAAACTTGAAAATACGTGAGTAAAATCAGTTGAAAATACAGTGTAAACTCCATATAACGAAATTGAAGGGACCGGGTATTTTATTACGTTATAAAGAGTTTTCGTTATATGGAGAGTAAAAGAAAACAATATAATTTTACAAATACAACTAACGAATTTAGTAAATGGTTTTAATTTTAACTGAATTAAGTGAAAAAAATTTACATATGTAATTATAATTTGTTAACTTGTTCTTTTACTCGCCATGTTTACAGTTAAAAAGTTTGAAAGCAACTAAGAACATGATAACGTAAAGACAGCAATAAGACAATAGTACGGAAGTACAGTAGGTAAAAACACGTGCTACGCAATTGCAACAGACAAGTAAACAGATTTCTAAGAATCCCTTCGTGCGTACAAAATATTTACGACTCTGTATCACTATTGTGTTTGAAGGTCAATGAAATAAAATTTTACTGGGGTTTAAATAATGACGTATTTTTCGCTATTGAGAGTGGCTGCTACGTTATAAAGAGTGTTTCAATATATGGATGATAATGTAAACCTAACAAACCTTAGCAATTTCTACGTTTTAAGGGGTTTTTCGTTAAATAGAAGTTCATTATATAGAGTTTACACTGTAGATGGTGTTGAAAATACAAGAGTTGAAAATACTTGAGTCCGACTGTATATTATTATTAATAATTTATTAATCAAAATGTGTTGTTGGTTAATTAAGATCAATGTTAATGTAAAATAAATTAAAAAATAATTCTTTTCTTTTAAATTTTTATGTTTGTCGAATTTCGTAAAAGTGTTTCCCGTTTATGTAATATGAGTAATTAGTTATGTATCTGTTATGTTAGATTAGTAATTTTGACGTTTTGATTTGCGTGTCTATAAAAGAATGATGGAATTTTAATTTAATTAAAAAGAAAAAAATACAAGAATTTAGTTTTCTTCCTCTTATGTAAACTTATCTATGTTCTGAAAAATCAAGTATTTTTTTTTCTTTTTACTAAGAGATACGGGTTCGAATTCTAGCCGATCCACTTTGATAATTTTTCAATCACTCTATGAATTTTAATTATTTCATAACAAATCGTTGATTTTTGCAAAAAAAATTGCCTTTTTAACAACAAAATGAAAATTTTTATCCTAGTAACGCAAATAATCCTAATCTAAATTGTTTTTAATCAACTTTATGACGTCATTAAGTATACTTAAAGCTTTAAGGCCCGTAACCAAATTAGATGAAAATGTGAGACATAACACTAAGAAAAAATGTTTGTATGTAAAACTTATCAACGCGCATAACTTCAGAAAAAATTCGACGATTTTAATGAGTGTATTCGTTATCCTCATCACTTTTAAATGATGTAGGCACATGCGCACACTAAATAAAAACTGCGCGAGAATTGGCGGGAATTAGCAATGTCGATTCTCGCGCAGTTTTTAATTAGTGTGCGCATGTCTTACATTATTTTAGAAGTAAGTCATGGAGTGCTTTCGTTGGCCTCATCACTTACTTCTAAATGATGTAGACACATGCGCACACTAAATAAAAACTGCGTGAGAATTGGCGGGAATTAGCAATATCAATTTCCGCGCAGTTTTCAATTAGTGTGCGCATGTGCGTACATCATTTAGAAGTAACTGATGAGGCCAACGAAGGCACTCATTGTAACTATACATAGTGACCGAACTCCATATTGGGTCTTAAAATAAGAGGGCACTGGTGTTCCTTGTGTACCAAAGCGGGAAAGTAATGAAACGGCAGTTTGATATAGAGATAATAATTTAAAATTATACATATAAATAATTTATACATAATTTTAAATAATTATACATCAAAAATAATAATTATGTATAAATAATTTATAATTTGGTATTAAATAATGGAAATAAAATCAATAATTATTAAAAAATAGTCGAAAATAAAAAAGTAAACGATAATAATAAATTTCAAATTACAGTACACAAGGAAATTAGAGCCACGAGTGGTGAAAAAGAACCACTAATATGTCCCATTTTCGTGGCCAATTCTGGACGCTTTTACGACTAGCCAACACAAAATTCAAAAAGTTAAAATTTTAACTTTTCTTCTATGCCAATCGTTTGTGAATGTTTGTGACACTTTTTAATTTGTTTGTACTAATTAGTTTATTAGTTATTAATTTGTTAATTATAAGCTTACGATTAGTCAACACTTTTTAAAAATTGATTGTAATGTAGTCTTCTAGGTACTCAATCGATCGGAAATTGTTTGTGAATTCTAAATATGTTAATAAAAACGTTTGTGACTGCTTCTTTTCCAAAAGAAAATGAAAAATAAATATAACTCTTCCTATACATCAATGCCCTTTAGTGTAACCATAAGTAATCTTATAGTGAAAATACAAGACGTTTATTCTTCATTATGTTGGGAATATACTCAGTGCCTAAGGATGGGCGATGTCGGTAAAAACATCGACATTGGACTATCGATTTTTTTAATTTTTCGCCATCGAACCATCGATTTTATTATAAATATATCGAAACATCGATTTTTGACATCGATGCTGAAAACGAGCGCGAAAATTTGAAAAAGTTATATTTAACTTCTTCACTACTGATTTTTTAAGATTTTTTTCGTCAATGAATATACTTTTGTCCAACATACTGAACAAAGATTTAAACAAGCGTTTATTTTAATTAAAATTTTTAATCTTACGTCTTTAACGTAGTTGCTCTGAGATAGTCAGGTACAAAAGTATATATCAGCAAAAAAATTTTGTTTTATCAAAAATTAAATAGTGTATTAATATTCTTCAGTTATTATATTTATATACCACTGGTTTTTTTGAATTTCCGCGCGCTTATGTTGTAGCAATTTAAAAGAATTGTTGAAAAAACGTTGTAAAAATGTTGTAAAATGATGTTTTTAAATTATATTTCAAAAATGGCGTGGTCAATAACTTTTATTTCTTATTAAATATGGTTTGTAATTTTGTTTTAAATAACATATTAAATTTTTATCAAATTCCTTTGACACGTTTTCATTTTATTAAAAAAAAAATAGAGTTTTCCCATAAGAGCCCGTGTTAAAATTGCAAAACTTTGAAACCGTTTTTCTCAAAATTGGGGTGGTCAATTTTTTTTCGGTAAGGGCTCGTATTATTGGTATTGGATTAAATAAATATCTAGAGAAGTTTCGTTAAAATCCTTTGAAAAAATCGTTTTATCGACCAACTACCTTAAATAAGCCTAATTTAGTAATTTTAAATGATAAAGTTTTTAATTATTTCTCAATTAAAAAATCATGTTAACATAACCTAAATTTGATCTACAATATATTGTACATCGGTAGTGACGACATTAAAATAGACAAACAATAGCAATAATTCAAAATTTTCAATTCATTCTATACTTAAATAATTAAAATAATTAATTTTAATAATGAAATTTACTGAAGCAAAATGAAATGAAACAAAAATTTAATTTACTTCCGGCTCGATAATGTCGATGGGTCAGTAAATTCCATCGATCATCGATGTTTCGACTTTAAAAAAAATTGAACAGAAACATCGATTACTATCGCCCATCCCTATGTAAGGTTTAGCAGAATATTTTAATTTTTTTAAAAACTAGACCGTCACAAACGTTTTTATGAACATATTTAAAATTCACAAACAATTTCCGATCGCTTGAGTACCTGGAAGCCTATATTACAATCAATTTTTAAAAAGTGTTGGCTAATCGTAAGCTCATAATTAACAAATTAATAACTAATAAACTAATTAGTCACAAACAAATTTAAAAGTGTCACAAACATTCACGAATAATTCACAAACGATTGACACATAAGAAAAGTTAAAATTTTAACATTTTGAATTTTGTGTTGGCTAATCGTAAGAGGGTCAATTCTGGCAAGTCTTCCGTTTGAGTTCGCCGTCCAAGTGTAGTGTCCATAAAGTAAGTGATGAGAGGGTAACGAATACACTCTATGAAATTTTCAGAGATTTCGCTAATTAGTTTTCTAGATAGTGAATTTAATTCCAATTGACGCATGGCATGCGTCGGCATTGTACCATTTGCCCACTAAATTTTAAGGTTAGTTAGGACGTTAGGAGCTAGCTAGGGGCATTTCACTGATATAAACAAGTATGTTACAAATACGAGGACGCTGTGTGCCACACCTCTTGGCATTGTATCTAACTTGATGACTTCATTAAGGTGAATCGATCAGTACTGACAGATTTGTGACAAATGAATTACTAAGTCTATTTTTTTCTCTATAAATAAATATAATTTATGTGTAGAAAAATAAGTTAAATTTTATACATAATACATGTAACAGTATTAATATTTGATTATTGTTCAATCTTCTAATTTTAATAATTTTAAAAGTAATGAATTTGATTCTGGTAGTGACGCACACATAATAACTAACACGTACACAAATATATTATGGGTGTATTAGTATAAAATGACATATTTATAGTTTTTTTTCTACTTATTACAATAACTAAACGTCAAATATTAAACAAAATAGTTTTTTAATGATTCAAAAACATAAAAGAAAATAATTTTCAGTTTTTTTAAATCTTAAAGTTGGTTTTTAATGACACAACTTACTTAAATACATACCACTGATTTACCTCTGATCATTCTTTGGCATTTACTCGTACGTTAAAAATTCTAACTTTGAAAATTTATTTCTTCTAAACTACACGTCAGAAATTATTCAAAATAGTGTCAGTGAATGCATCATATCCTTCTCTATAATATACTAAAATTTTAAATTCTAAACTTGCAAAATTTCAAGTGATCGATTCACTTTAAGTATGATAAAGATTGTAAACGTATAAAAATCGTAATCTAAATGCTGAATATTATATAAAATTTGCTAATCATAGGTTACCGATGTAGTTTTTTTCGATTTTAATTTGGATTTTTGGAGAATTCTTGGAAGAATGTTATAATTTTTATAGTAAAATTCAATATTTCACACTGAAAGTACTTGAACTTTTCAGACACATTTTGAATTGAATTTCGTCATCCAGTGTCGTCATTCACTTTAAGTATGATAAAGATTGTAAATGTATAAAAATCGTAATTTAAATGCTGAATATTATATAAAATTTGCTAATCATAGGTTACCGATATAGTTTTTTTCGATTTTAATTTGGATTTTTGGAGAATTCTTGGAAGAATGTTATAATTTTTATAATAAAATTCAATATTTCACAGTGAAAGTACTTCAACTTTTCAGACACATTTTGAATTTAATTTCGTCATCCAATGTACAAATTCTTAAGTCGTTAGTTCGAAAAATTAAAAATAATTTCTCTTTTTTTGCAGGCATATGTGCATGGTAATGCGAGGCGTTCAAAAAATCAACAGTAAAACCGTTACATCAACAATGTTAGGTGTATTCCGTGACGATCCAAAAACTCGTGAAGAATTTTTAAATCTTGTACATTCCAAATAAATAACCTCAAAAAGTACATTCCAAATAAATAATCTCAAAAAAATTAAAATATACTCACCTATTGACCATAATCAGACGTTTCTTATTTTGTTAAACGCTTAAAAATTTGCCTAATAAAATTTTAATATACGTAGGTAGATCTATCTATCAGTATTTGATGAAATTAAAATTTAAAACTCTCTACCGAATTTATTATTTATAAGAAACGTCAAATTAGGAAATAATTAGATAAAATTTATATTGCTGTTTAACAGAAAGGAGGAAATATTATTTTCGTAAGTGTTCATTTATTTTTAAGGCTGTTGTACTTAAAATATTTTTTAAAAAGATGTTAGTATGAATGCTTAGACAAGACGTATAACAACTACATATACACCACAAATCCAATTTTACGTAGTGGTCGGTGCAAATTTAAGGGGAAGTACGTAAAATCGGAAGATCAGGGGCGTCGGTAAACTTTTGTTTTGAGGGGTTGGTAAATATTATTTATCTGAATTTATTTAAAACAATATTATCTTAAGAGACAATTTACACTTAAAATTCGGTTGTGTAGACAAAGGAAATCGAATGTTATACTAATGAATATGAGTGACAACTTTTAGAAAACTGTCCAAAAATCAACTTCACTATCGCATTCATCAGCGTAAAAGACGCCAAATAGCGGAAGCTGACAAAAATTCTAGAATATTCTACTCGTGAATTGGCAAAGATACCAAAAAACAAACTTCACTATTGAATTGCGCACTAAAAATTAGAATAAGCAGCGCATTTTTACAAAAATTCTAGAATGTTCTATTCGTCAACTAACAAAGATATCGAAAAACCGATTGCACCATTTAACTGGTCATCGAATAAAAGACGGAATAGCACATTTTCATAAATGTTCTAGAATATTCTATTCGTCAGATAGCAAAAATTGTTTGTCAAAATCGGACATTTGGTTTATATTAGTTTAATTTCGGTTGGACAATTAAGTGGTGCAGTAGATTTTCCAATATCTTTGTTAGTTGACAAATAGAATATTCTAGAACATTTCTCAAAATATGTTATGTGGTCTCCTTTTTGGTACTCAATGGCGACGTTTGTTTTTGAACATCTTTGCTAGTTGACGAATAGAATATTCCAGAAAATTTGTTAAACTGTGTAATTTGATCTCTGTTTCAATGGACAATTAAATGGTACAATTGATTTTTTAATATCTTTGCTAGTTGACAAATAGAACATTCTAGAATTTTTGTCAAACTACACTGTTTAATCTCCTTTTTAATGACCAATTCAACGGTGAAGTTTGTTTTTTGATATCTCTGCTAGTTGATGATTAGAATATTCTAGAATTTTACGTTACTAATTTTACATTTTCATTTTGCATATTACGTATACAGAATATGTGCATATATATCTTCAGTGAAATTTTAAAATTTTTAAAGGCTAAGAGACCCTCAGACAATATTACCTACGGCCCTGACTCGGGCTTGGTACATAAATTTTCACCAACACAAACAAACAACAACATATCTGTGAGAGGGGAACCCCACTAAATCGCTGACGTCACTACGTAAAATCGGAGTACGTACCATTGGATGGCCACTGTAGTAAATATTTTTTAAAATAATATATAAAATATATTTTTATTATTTTAATAAGGAAAAATACTTGAACAATACTCATTTTTTATTTTAAGTGCAAGTTGGTTCACTAACAGTTAACATTTATATTAAATAAATACTTGAATACAAGAATGATTGTATATATTTAGGAGAAAGAACAATTGCGCAGGTCGGCTTTCAAAAAGAAGGCGATGGTTCCAATTGTTTTTAAAAATTTTATTATATTATGTATATTACATTTTTAAATGTTTATATTTTTGTAAGAAAACAAGTTGATGTTATTTGCAAATTGTTGCAAAATTGATATGACCAATAAATAAAGGACCAATAAAAAGTATAGAATAATTTTATCAAACTATTATATTATTAAATAATTATGATATGTATATTTTCCTACTTTTTAAATGTGTTCCAATATTATATTTTTAATAATATAAAAAAAAGATTAACTAAGTATTGTTAATAATTTTAAAATTTTATTAGTCTATGTTGAAAAAAATGATGCAAATTTTTATTGATGCATTTAAATTGTAAATTAACTATATTAATAAATATAATTATGCATAAATTATGTGTTTTTCTGTATATAACTTTTCCATTTTCATAACAAAAATAACAATCTTTCATTCCAATTTTTTCTACAATCATAGTTAGGGATGGGCGATGTTTTCTGAAAACATCGATTCTTCAGAATCGATTGTTACTAACAGTAGTCGATGTTTTTTAATCGATTAAAAAGGAAGAAACTATCGGATATAGAAAATAATAGATTATTTCGAATAGAGTTTTAGACATTAACAACGAATTAGTGATGTGAGTCTGGTAATATTACTAAATTGCCGTAATTTACCCGACGGTATTTTTGGTAATTTGCCCGACAAAAATTACCACAGGTAATTTTGATCTTTATGACATCTATTATCTGAAATATTAATTACAGACATAATGTGAATAAGGTAGTAGAGAAGTGGTAAAAACAGCATTTCGCGTTTTACTCCCTAGCAAATGTTATTGTGCTACGACTTTTATGATTTTTACATCTATTTAATTTAATTGATCCTTATTATTTAATTTAAATTAAACGACGATTCAAATTATTGAAAATGCGCCATTATTTCAAAATGAAGTTGCAATTATAAACATGTCGGCATTAATAATTTTCATCGATGAATAGGGTATTTTCCAAAATTTTTGAAAACTGCTTATATTTAAAGATTGGCACGAACGATTTAACAGAAAAATAAAAATCCTAACATTTTGGGCTACGTATGCATATGAATTACTTTCATACATGAAAGAAAATTCATATTTTAATCAATCGTGTACCAAGAAATATGAGTACAATACAAGAGTGAAGTCAAATTTTGACTTTACACATAGGACAAGCTTTTATGAAAAAACACCTGTTTATACTGGGCAGAAGCTGTATAACAAACTACCTGAATGGATCACAAGTAAAGACCGGCAGCAATTTAAAAGGGCATTAAGGAAGTATTTAATCGAAATGGCACCTTATGATATAAGTGATATATTGTAATATCAAATGTAAACCTTTTGTATACCTATATTGGTCGATGCAAATAAATATTATTATTATTATTATTATCAACACAGACAAAACTGAGGAAATGAGAGTAAAATGTGCTAATGTTACACCTATTACCATCGACTCAAAACCTATAAAACGAATCAATAAATTTTGTTATTTAGGCGCAATTATAGCGGATAATGGCGGTGCTTATAACGATATTTGTAACCGAATACATAAAGCGAAAGCTGATTTTGCAGTCTTAACAACAGTCTGGAAAGATAAAAATTTAGCTGCAACCACCAAGATAAGAATCTTCAAAACAAATATCCTGTCCGTCTTATTTTATGGTTCTGAGTCTTGGTTTACTGCTAGTTCACTTTTACAAAAGTTACAATGTTTTGTGAATCGATGTCTAAGATACATATTTAATATTATTTGGCCAAACACCATATCTAATACGGAACTATAGCTCAGAGTCATAATAAAGTCTGCTGTCTGATACGGAAGCGCAAGTGAGGCTGGATTGGGCACGTTTTACACAGGAATGATATTGCCAGAGTCGCAATAGAGTGGAGCTCACAAGGATCAAGGAGGAGAGGTCGCCCAGCAATAACATGGCGTAGAACTGTCGATAAAGAAACAAGGCTTACCGGTTTGACCTGAAATGAACTTAAAGCACTAGCTCATAATCGCAGCAGATGGCGGTGTATAACATCAGCCCTAACAGTGAAAAAACTTTTAAAATTGGTCGTTTAGTTTATTTTTTACAATTATGGGATCAGTAAACCCTGGCGAAACTCATACAACTCTAGTACTCTAACAATAAGAAAAGGGTTCTAGGGATTTCATATAACTTATGGCAGTCCGTAAGCTTCTTGCGGACATCATTTAATTAATTAATTCAAATACTTTAACTTACTAACTGTGAAAAAATTTTTAAAATCGATTGGATAATTACTTTTTGGCCTTTTTAGGCCCGGAAAACCTTGACCTCACATAAAATACCTTAAATCCATTTAAAATTGTTTAACTTTATAACAATTATTAGTGAAAAAATTTTCAAAATCGATTCACTTAAAATTTTTTTCCGTGCATACATACATACATACATTATATATGTTGTTTTGTTTCATATGTAATAATATTTTATCATAACATAATGTTCAGTTTCTTATTTATTTAAAAATTCAATAAAAAAAATTCTTCATTACTTTAGCTTAGAAAATCTGTTTAATTTTCATTTTTCAACTTGAGACAGAACCATGCTAATTATAATACAATAAATGAGAAACAAAACTCTATACATGTATGTGTGTTATAACACATGTATGTGGATAGACTTCAGTTGTTCTCACAAAATTCTTTAATAAAAAAGTGAAATATTTTTATACTTAATAAAGAACTGAGATATAAATATAAATTACTTATTAGACTAACAAAAAAAGAAAACTAATACAAAAGTGAAAATTTACATTTTCTCGAAAAATACTTAAAATAGAAAGAAAGTTATAAGAATATTTTCTTCATAATTTTTTTTTTGGCTTTTTAACCATGTAAAAATCGAACTGTCTAATGATAGGATCGAATGATAAAAAATGGCCAGAAAACCTACTTCTGGGCATCCGATGTGTCTGGCTAAAGAACTTAGCCAAGCCAGATCAAAATCGAGTTTCCATACGAAATTGCATAAGCATTAAACGTTTCGTTCGAAAGTTATCGTGGCGACACACACACACACACACACACGCACACATATATATATATATATATATATATATATATATATATATATATATATATATATATATATATATATATATATATATATATATATATATATATATATTTATTTATTTATATATATAAATTTTAGTGAATATCATTTTCGTATTCTAGGGACCTCAAAACATATTTCTGTTATGGTCTCCGCCAGAGGTTGCGCCGTGACACCTGCTGTAATAGCTGAATTTCGAGTTTTCGAAATTCGCTAATAATAAATAATTATAAATAACAATAAATAATAAGTTAATAAATAATTTCAAAAATACGATATATACATATATGATGGAAATATGCAATAGTGACAGCGACTCCCCAAGTACACCTCCAGATATTTCTAAAGCTGCAAAATTTATAACATTAAAATAAATGTTTACGTCCATTATTATTTTTTCAAGCATATTTTAAGTAAAACGAAGAATGTAGAAAAAATTATATCTGTAATTCGAGCAAAAAATGACATTGCCGCTCCATGAGAATGACCCGCTCTGCCTGGCGATGTCGCGCGTCAACATTCTCAATCGAGTCGCAATGTGCCATTTTGCGCTCTTAATACACAAATAACTATTAACGAAAAGGACATTTGATTGTGGACTGCAGTATAGCCAGGTCCGGAATATTTTTGTTTTTATTGTCATTAATGTTGGAAGTGAACAAAAATATTTAAATTAATGATAATATAAAATACCCAAGTCAAGTTTTCAGAAAAGAGAATAAAAAATGAATATAATTTTTTCAATTAAATATAGATAAAATAAGTATTTGAAATATATTTATTACGGTTTGTCAGAAAAATAGATACAAATATATTCGATAACGTTACACATGTGTGTATATTCATTCTCTGTATGTCATAGAATTCGGGAATTATGAAATATTAATGAAAAACTGTCATACTTTGTTAATTACGGGTTAATTTGAGTGTTTTCAATGTTTTTAATTCAACAACGTTATTCTACATCCTTTTTTGGAAATCGAAAATAGCTAACGTCTATATTTAATGTCTTGCAACCGTGAATTTCCGCAATTTGGCGTAAAACACCGTATACCAGGCATAATTACTATAAAAATACATTGAAAAATTTTAGATGCCGGCCCTGAATTAACGAATTTCAAAGCAGCTATTAATAAAATTAGTTAAAATAACTAAATAACTTACCTTGGACACAAAATAACTAACAAAATGTGAAAAATTAATAAAAATAATTATATTAAACTGAATATTATATAATAATAATTAATAATTATTCAGAAATAATACTTTAAAATTTAAAAATGACAGTTCATATACAAATATTGCTGACGATCAAGTGATATAAAACAGCTGATTGTAGTTTAAAAATGAATACATGTGAAGCACAGGGATCTGGTGCACCTCATAAACATATATAAACCTTGACTATTAATTACAAAAGAAATAAGATTTTTAAGATGGCGGTTGAACGAATTTGTTATGGCGCAGTAAATATCAGGAGGACTATCTTGGCCGGAAAACAATAGAAAAATAGTTCAAAAACTGTCCCGTTTTAAGTACTAAGTAACAGTTCAAAAACTCGCCAGAATAGCGCTAGAGTAGTAAGGTAAAAGCCCCCTTTGTGGAACGGTATCTAATTATGAACATTTACATATTAAGGAAGTTATTTCTGAAAGAAACGTCTGATAACAAAGATTATTATTAATAGAATGATTGTTTTTCAATTTAAATTCACCTCGCATTTAAAGTTTCCGTACTTAATTAAAGAAATAAATATGTAAATGTCAAAACTGTTCCAGTATTAGATACCGTTCCACAAAGGGGGTTTTTACCCTAAAAGATTATAGTGATTTTTTTGTGTTGTTTTATAAAAATTTTTAAAATAATAAAACTATTATATGTAACAATTATAATAAAAAACAATAATTACATAACAACGCGGATGTTTTTCTTTCCTTGTTTACTTTTCTAAATTTACCCTTTTGCTACAGTAGTGCCGCCACTATTTACGCCTTTCTATGGACACCATAGAACACTAGAAGCCAACTAATATCAACGAAGTGTAGCTTGCTTGGAGCTCTTTGTAGGCCTGTCACAGCTTTAGTCATGTAGTCAGTCGCTGTCCGTCACCGAACACACAGTGCATTGTATTACATTGTTAAACATTGTTAGTTGAACAGCACACATTTCTCTCTCTGGTAATACGTGTGTTGTAGTAGTATTTGTCAATACGCACATAGACGCAACCATTAAACCAATACCACTGCAAACAGTGTGTATCTACACCAAGAGTGGGGAAATTTTACGTCACCCACTGGCGACAAGTGGAACAGTGTAATTTGGTTACTAGTATGGTCCCTTGATGGACACTTTTTGATACAGAGATGGTGCTCCTGATATCTACCCTCCATAGAATTTGTAGTGACGAATCGGTCGTTATGTATTAAAGCAGGGAATTAAAGTAAGAAAGTACCACTCATGTCAGAGGCCCCTCGCACCCTTCTGAACAAAAGAAAAGATGGCTCTCATTTCAAATTTGTTGGACTCTTGAAACATTTGTATGTTTGCAACAAATTAGAAGCATTGTATCAAGAAAATATTAAAAAAAGTTACAACTACCAAAAATTGTAGAATTTTAAATACTAAAAAAATGGAAATCAACAAATTTATCATTTTTCTTGTTTTCCATTTTCCATCAAAAATACCGATGATGAGTAAAAGAAACCCTGACTTCCTTCTCTCTGAAGTAATGGGCCCTGATAACTAGCAAAAGAAAAAGAAAACTTCCCAATAAAAAATTATTTTTCTCTGTAGAGCCATTTTTTGTCTTGCGCCCTGAAACGTCTGTTCAACCTGCCCCATTGTAGTTACGGCTCTGTTGGTAACATGTGTTTCTGGATGTACCAAAAAGTACCGCCCCATGAACTCTTAATAAGGACTTCTTTAAGGATCAAATAAATAGCTTCAATAACATTTAATATTTTTTTTATTGATTTTTTTTTAACATTTTGTACATAATTTCTAAATAAAATCATTCCGTTTTATCACGACTGATTATAATTTTTACTTCTATGTATGTATATTATTGGCCACTGTTTCTATAAATTCTGAGAAGCTATATTCACAAAAGTGTTACATAATTACTTTCCAAATTTTTTTACGTTCACTGTTGAAAGGCTGAAACTGACATGGATTGAAATGGACCCAATTTTTGAATACTGTATCAAACACTGACCAAAGATAATATACACTATAAACCCTTCACTCAGTATTTATAGAATTATTATTGTACTCCAGTGATTTTAAAACAAAAACAAAAATTGCCTTCTATTTTTATAAACGAAAAATAAAATTATACAAAATTCCTATTTGTAAGTTTAAAAAGGCACTTAAAATATACAATCATTTAAGTAATTCATAAATGTAGCTCCTCATATGACTTAACATAAAAAAAATTACAATATAAAAAACTGAAAAGACTGTTATCGTTTCTAATAATGCATGATAAAATTACAAAATGTTTAGACTCTCTCCGGAAAATCATTTTCACAATATTATCCGTTTCAATAAATTGTAAATATTGTACTTTTTCTCGAAATTTGAGTAAAAAAAAAGACATATCAAGTAATACTATCAGTTCAATATTTTTGTTTTAAATAGTAGATTACAAAAAGTAAGGTTATAGATAGTAGAAAAGGTAAAAATGTTTTTAAAAATTGACTATATTTTTACGAAGATCATTAAATATATATCAAATATTAATTACGAAAGGGCGAAGGGATGTTGACAAAAAAAAATGCAATTTTGGTTCAATAGAAATTCACAAAGGACTAGTTGTAGATATGAAATTCCGAACGGAACTGTCAAAAATACAAAATGGTCGACAATTACACGTTGGGACAACATGGCGCGTAGCATACGAGCTCTTTCATATTTAGCCATTTAATACCAATATTTTTTTGTTGATTTAAGACACTATTTCATTTTAACCAGACGCCATTTTGATGAATTCAATGTCATCCAACGACTTGACGTTAACAATAATTGGGATTTTTTCATAATTTTTGGAAATTTTTACTCATGTTTGACTTAATATCTATCATTTTCCATTATAAAATATAGTGAAAAATATTATATCTCTACATATCTAACTGGGAGAGATAAATGTAATTAGAAAAAGCATACTTATTATAAAAATATATTTCAAAATTTCATAGCTCGATTATTTTGCTGCCAATATAATAAATTTTATTCAGTTTCTAACAATTAATTGTCTCCATATTAAATTTTTAATGAATTTTTAAACGCAAAAGAAAGAAATTAACTGAGCACAAATTCGTTGGTTTTTCAGGAAAAAATGTGATAAAAATATCAATTATTCGTGATTTTGTGTTTTTTTGAGTTGGTAAAATTGTTGCGCATGCGTATAATACATTTGTTTTATATTATACTTACAGTGAAAACTATCTTTAACCAATTTATTTAAATCTGGTACGTACGTCATACAAATCAAGATGGTGGACGATTTCAAAATGGTGAATATTAGTAAGTTTTCACTGTTGTTTAAGGAATAATTCCGATTCGATTTGTGCTTTTTTGACGTTTGCAACACATCACGAATAATTAACGTATTCAAAAATTTTGTAGCAAATTAGAAAAAAAGGAACAAATAACAAAACTAGTAAAAATTTAATAAAAAGCGTTGTTTATTGTTGATATTAAAATAGGCAATAAAAAATGTTATCCCTTACTTGATTCCTCACTAGAGTTTTCTAGAATAATTGGCTTTCTCCATCTCACTCGAAAAAAGAACACCATATAAAACTACATTTAATGGTTTTTTTTAACAAATATTAAAAATATATTTTATTCTTTCTACTCAAAATGGCAAACTCAAAACAGTTTCTCCGATCAGTTTCAAGCAGCAAATATACTCTTAAATATAACACAATATTTGATGCCGTTTGTGATACATTTTTCTTAATAATAATATATTCAAAAAATATTACAAATACCGATTTTTGTTTTCTTGACTATATTATGTATAAAGATGCAATGAATGATTGCATTTAGCATTTTTCACACCACGAAAAAAGCTCAAATCGCTATTAAATTTGACTGCTGAATCGCGGGCGGGGTAAATCGCCGAACACCGCGTCGCCATGGACACTTTTCGCCAGTGCTTTGATACTGGCAGCAATGTCCAACGGGTCCTCGGGAGCCTAAAAGGAAAAAAAATATTGTTTAGGAAAACTTACTAATAAGCTAAGTGCTATCGGCTATAGCGATTAATTGAATCTAGAAAGCTTATTACTTTAATAGAAGTGGAAGAATTACCTGTAAGTGAGTTTCACTCTAAAATTGAAAGCGTTAGAAATACAAAAAGTATAAATATACATAAGAAAATAGAGGGGGCGGGGGTATAATTTTAATAATTGGCGGTATTCTTCGTTTTTCAAAATAATGAGAAGTTAGTAAAGTGAGGTTATGGTCAAGAAAATTAATGTCTATTATTTTTTCGTTTCAAATTTTATGCTAAAAAATTAATACTTTATTTTATTCGTCTAAACAGGAAACGAAAAATTTCTGATAACTGGGATTCCCAAGAATTAGCCATAAATGAGTAAGCACTCTAAAAATCAGATATACAAAAAGTATAAATAAACGTAAAAATAGAACGGCAATGGAATTTTTATATTCTGGGGCTTTACGTTGCTTGACTGTCGTTTATTTGTCTAAACAGAAAAAGAATATTTGTCATTTGGGATTCCCCTGAATCACTTAAAAATGGAACCGAAATGGAATACAAAAAATGAGAATGTTTGTAAAAAAAAAGCAGAGCGAGAGAACAGTTTTTATGTTTTGGCAATAATTTTTAATTTCCAAATTGGGGGGAAGTTAGTAAATTAAGGTTATGACCAAAAAAAGTTGTTGATTAATTTTTTTCAAATATATTCAAAAAATTAACCCTAGTTGTTTTATTTTACTAGTCTAAACAGAAAATAAAGAAGATTTGATATTTGGGGTTCCCAAAAATTACTTGCGATTTTCACTGTGAAAATGAAAATCTTAGAAATACAAAAGTGTAAATACCTATGTATACGCAAAAGAATAAGTCGGGAGGACTAATTACTGTATTCTAACGCCATTTTTTTAATAATCAGAAAATTAGTAAAATATGGTTTTATCAAATAAAAGTTTATGTTTACTAATTTTTTCTCAAGTTTTTGCCCAAAAATTAATCCTTGTTGCTATATTTTATTGCAAACAAAAAATGAAAAATGAAATTTGATGTTTGGGATTCCCGAAAATTATTTACGAGTGTCACTGTAAAAGTGCAAGCCATACAAATATAAAAAGTCTGAATATGTTGTATACGTAAAAAAAAAACTAGAACGGGAGGAGTAATATGTGCATTTTGACGCCAATTTGCTCTTTTCAAAATGGCGGAGAGTTGATAAAGTGAGGTTATGACTAAGAAACTTGATTTCTATTATAATAAAAACGATTCATAGAGGATTTTTGACATTTAGTTGTCGCATTATGTGATTTTAAAAACTTCCAAAAGTACCAATTTGTAAATTTTTGAACATTTTTTATATTTACCTGGTCATCGTCTATATCAATAGCATGTCGACTATACGGCGACATAAATGTAGGAACATTCATAGGTAATGACTTCGCTAAATTATTCGGCACCGACCGATTTCGTGAACCTTGATCATCAAAGCCACCTTGAGAATCTGCAAAATAAAAAAAACTCCAATCAGTTTCCATTTCTTAAATAGATTTAAAAGAAAAAAATGCTTCAAAAATATTAGTATTGAAGCCAAATAGTAATAATAGAGAGAAACACACCATCAGTATCACTTTCGAGATCAGACTGATTGAGTGGTTGCGATGGAACTGTATCCTCCATTCCATCCAATTGAAATAACCCTTCTGAATCGTACGATTCACTTCGGGTCGCTTTTGACGATTTGTTTGATGAGATACGCGATGAGTCTCGTTTCAATTTCGATGTTAAACTCTAAAAATAATAGTTAAAAAAGTCAAAAATGAATTTCGTCTTGTAATTTTTCTTAAATTGTGCAAAAAATCTTCACAAAATAATCTCCAGAAGGTTCTGTATATATAATAGTGTGAATGTAATGAAGGTTTTTCGTCAATAATGAAATTAATTTTTCGCTAAGAGGTTATAGATACCAAGAAAAGCGAAAATACGGTACTTGACTGTATTCAAAATTTGTTTTAAATGTTGAATAATTTTATGTATTATCCTTAAATATATTCAATTTTAGTAGTGACAAATAAAAATATTCTTTAGTTATTTAAAAATTCGATTTTGAAAATTATAAATTTTTAGCCTTCATTTAAATGATTAAAAACGCAGTGATATTTGAAAATGACGTCATTTTTTATAGCAGATCTTATTACTGTAGTTACGTATTGTCTATGACAAATTGCATTTTCATTGAGACATTTTTACAATTCTAATTGACCAAGAGAAGTTGTTTTTCTTTGTAATTTATTTTGAACTTTTTGGTTTGCAATTAATTTTGCACTCAAAAAAGATTGATGGAAGGAATACATCGTCACTTAATACGTAAAATATCCTTATCAACTTGTTTTAAATATTATGTTAAAAATGCTTTTATTTTTTGCTACAAATTTAAAGTTACGTCAAACTGTTTTCTTAAAGTGCATTTAATACTTGTAGGACTTCATGAAAATCTTACGGTGATGATAAATGAAGAAGATAACAAAGCAGAAAGTTGTAAATACCACTAAAACCGAGCTGCTGAATATTGTGTACAAATTTGAAACCATGTTGACAAGTGTTGACATGAATGGAAGGGACATCTGTTTGAGTTAAATCGTGACGTCATTGCATACGTCACTACGCCAAGTCGTTTTTCCCGCCAATTTGTTCATTTAAAATTGAACAATGGTTTTTTTTTTGAAGATTTTTAAAAATTTAACAAAAATGAACTAATTTATACGTAAGAACAGAGCATTTAGAATCATTTCTCAATTGCAGTCAAGTACCCTATTGTCTAATAATGATACTAATGTTCCCAAACGTGCCGCAAATAATCTGCAAAAATTTGCCATCATAAATATACATCAATTTTCGGCAAATTATCTGACTGTAACGCTACAAATAAGACATCTGTCATTACAGTATTTATAAATGGTTAAAAAAAAAAATTACTAACCAATATTCAACAAATATTCCAAGAAAACAATCAGAAAAATGGAATACTGAATTACAATAACCTCATTAGTAATGTGTGTTCGATTGTAAAGCATCGAGTACTACGTGGGAAACTTGAGATCCTGAGAAATTTCTCTACAGCAAAATAAAATTCTTAACGTGAGAGGTGTTCGACTCAGGATTTTTCCCGTAATGTTTTTTTACCATCAATGGCGCCGTCAGTGACAAATTATTAGTTAACAACTAATGTGTACATAAACTAAAGCTAAAACTTCTGAATTACTTAGATTTGATTTTCTTGGAAACTAGAAGCCATCGCGTGAGGTCTCGTTAACCTGTTACTAAGGAGAGCAGAATACTATAGGATAATTAAAAACGAAATTCGTTATTCTCAAAGTTATCTACTTCCTTCATAAATAATGATATTTTCAACGACTGAAACTTAGAAATCTATTTATAATGTAAAATCTATTATTGTGATTTATAATATTTCTGTATTATTGTTATGATTTTGGAACATTTGTTGGAAGTAAATTAATTGTTTTTATTTTTATTTTTAACTTTCATTGGAGTTATTGTAATGGGTACGATTTTACGAATCGCTAATTTTGACATAGCTCCACGTTTCAAGCGTTTTTAGCGTGATGTCTGTGTGTGCGTTCGTTAGTTCGTTCGTTCGTGAATTCTTTTTCGTCTCGCATATCTCGAGAACAAATGATGATATCAACTCCGGACTAATTTCATTAGATGCGTAATTAAAAAATGAAGACCGAAAGTTTTCAGCAAATTTGGATTAGCGGTTTGTTTTTTGTGATCAAAAAACGGAATTAACTTTATTGACATAACATAGATTATATGGTTTTTTGCCATGTCTTTATTATATAACGGCCTAAGAACCTTCCGTGATGTTAAAACGTCAGTAAATTATTATTAAAAAAAAAAAAAAAAAAAAAAAAAAAAAACGGAAACACGAAATAAGAAACTTTTTGTGAAATATTTTTTGTCTCGCGTATCTTGAAAACAAATGATGTTATAATGTTAAAATTTGGTTGATAAAGGTGAAACCCCCGGTGTGGTGCAAGGGGCAAAGCCTTTATCGGGGGTTCAGGGGAGGAGTCCCCTGAATTAAGAAAAAGTTATTCATATGCGATAGTCTTTATGGGTATCCAATGGGAAGTTGACAGTATGGGTAGACCTGTCTCTCCAGATTTTTATTTTTTTTATTTTGTTAGCAAACGTAACTTATAATGGGGAATTTGTCTAATTTTGGGAAATTATTTTAAACCACACATATTTACGTATTATGCATGTAGTGTAGGTATAATATTTGTTCTCAAAATTTGCGTGAAAACGTTCATTAGCTGTTAGTTACGTCACTTCCTCTAGATAGCAACAGGTGTTTTGTAACTGAGAAAAAAACTAACTAACTAGGAACTAGGAAAAGAAACTGCTTATTTTTAAAAAAAAATTATTGAATTCAGCCTCGTGTTCGATTTGTGGTATAAAAAATTCTAGTACATTTGCGCATGTGTATTGCTAAACCGCGCGAACATATTAGCAAAAATTTAAATATGTAACGTCTACAAGTTTCCAAATATGGTAGTAGACGTCAAATAATTTGAATTTTGTGTTTGCGCGGTTTAATAGTGCACATGCGCGAGCATTTTTTATACCACAAATCGAACACGGCCCAGATTAATTTCCAGAGATATGTTTGCTAAACGGAATTTAAAATAGGGACCCTAGTGGCGATAGTGTTGAAATATAAGAGAATGTAACGTCACAGATCGTTTCTGTTCATGTGGATTTTAGTTAAAAAATTTTTTTAAATAAAATAATGATAGTTAAGATGAATTAGTATAATAAATTGCTGTCTTTTATTATTAATTTTCATTAAAATTTGTTTTGATTGCTTTACTGTCTGTTTTGATTACGAAAATTGATAAATATTCATTATGATAGATTCTTACCTATTATTTACGGTATGGAAGGGAACCCTAGTGTCTTTAGTGTCAATTTCAAGAACCAAGTATGCCTAGTTACGTCACACAACGCGCGAAAATGATAAACGTTTAAACTGTAGCAAATTACAACAAACATAATTGTTGTTATTTTTGAGTTCCAACAATTTAAACAATAAAATACATGAATCTCCCCAATTTCATCTCTTCTAGGTACACATACATAACCTCTTAATATCTAATATTTTATAATAAATCAATTATTATAAATTCCGGAAAAACTTACATTGACTGTATTATTTTTCGGTTTATTGGCGTGTTTACTAATAGAAATTGGCGACGATGGCGCGTTGTACATCTCGGGTGGTGTGCTGGAACTAATGGATGGATTTCGTAACCGATAATGATCCGATGTACCGTGGATACCATCGATACCGGAATCTTGTTGACAATTTGACACTTGTTTGGCTAGTACCAACCTGACAAACACAAATACAAAAATATTACGTCAAATTGCATCAGACAATATTTTTTTTGTTGTACAGCAAGAAAATGATAAAAATCATAATATTGATAAAATGTTGTCAATAACAATTTGAAATTGTTCTCAACATCAAGGCCATACGATAATTTTTGAATTAAAATTTTATACTATTATTAAAATTAAGAATCGAATAAGGTATTATTTTTATATGGGGTACACCCAAATCTCTTTTAACATGGACGTTTTATACAAGATATAAAAAACAAAAACATGTTTTCAAGCAAAGTTTTAGCAAAACCAAATTGAGTGTTGTTGAGACTTTTGATAAATTCGGTGAAGAAACGAAAATTAACTGGAAATTCACCAAAAAAAATCATTTTAATAGGAACGATATGATTTTAAACGGCGTCACCGTCATGTTTAAAATTTCACAAATATCAAGAAGTGGTGTTTGTTTCCAATGTCGTCTGACAATTGAAGAGGTGGATTCCAAAAGACGCTAAGTCATTTTTTATTCTAATGTGAGATTTTAGTTGATGTAGAATGTTTAAGTCCAGCTCTACACGATTCTTATAGTGCCACCCTTCAAAATGAGCTCAGTCTACTGTAAAATGAATGATGAAAAATGGAATGTTTTCCAAAGAGGCGCTAAGTTAGTGACAGTTTTATTTCAAACTTATCTAAGTCTTGTTCGCATGCGCACCATTGCATATTTTTCAACAATAGCTGCTATTTTTTTCCAAATTTGCTTGTAGATCATTGCATTTTCTTTGTCAATAATAGCTGGTATTTTTTTCCAAATTTGCTTGTAGACAGATTTTCTATTATGTAAACACATGAAATATTGCTAATAATGCTAATTATGTTGCTAAAAATGTTTCTAGAATAAAATATATCTGTATTTAAACAAACTAGGTTTATTTTAACCAATTCAACCCAACTTTTTAAAGTTTTTTTTTTCCAAAAAGTGCTAAGTCAGATGAAGTACAATTAGTGCCCTTTCGAAAAATATTTTCAATATAATTTACTGAAAATTATATCTATAAATAAGAACAAATAAATAACATCAATAATTATCTAAGATCTTTAAAACAATTTAAACAGGTTACTACATTTGCCTACCTAGATAGTTTTTTTACATTTCCTGAAAAATTGCAAAAAATGACTTAGCGCCTTTTGGAATCCACCTCTTCAATTCATCATGGCAAGATACATGCTTCAACAACGTTTAGTAATTATCCAAAAATTTTATGAAAATAAAAAGAAAAATTTGGTAAATCCATAATTTCAAGAAATGCTTCAGGAAATTAACTGGTCTCCAAGGAACTGTGATTTAACTCTTTTGAACTACTCTTTATGGGGTTATTTGAAACCATTAGTTTTTGCAGATAAACCACAAACTCTTGATGACTTGAAACTGAATGTCCAACGCTGCCTTCGTGAAATCAGACCTGATTTATTACAAAAAGTCATCAAAAATTGGGTTCATCGAATTCGCTCGTGTAAACAAAGCCGAGATAGTAATTTGAATGATGTGTTATTCAGAGCCGAATGATGTGTTATTCAGAGCCTAATGTCAAAAAACTAAGCCTCAAATTAAAAAAAAAAAATAATGGTTTTATATCAAATACTTTTTATTTTATTTCAATTTAACATCATATCGTTCTTATTGAAAGACCCTTCACAATGTAATTCAAAGTATAATAAATTTTAAAAAAAAATTAAGTTTCAGTTCATAGAAAAGTTGAAAATTTGCTTCGAAAATTAATTATAAGAAAACAAATATCCACCATATTCTTACACTGTGCGAGTAGTGTGATTTTATGCGAGAAAAAGAGAGATAACTTGTTTTTGATGAACGATTACGTTACAAATCATTTTAGCGCTACTTTTGAAAATGAAATTCACATAAACAGATCCAAAACTTGTCAACTCATCTATAAGCATGTCCCTGCCACTTGTTTTCAAGGACGGACCTTTTCATGTCACAGTTTGCTACGTTTGCTACGTGGCGCTAATGGTATAGGGGGTAAACTAAATAGAGTTGGGACATGTGAGCATTTTTCATCAAATAGATGTCAAAATTAATTACCATATGATTGAGCACAAAAGTATCGTCACCAAGTTCTGTGTTAACGAGGAATTAAAATTTTTTAATTTAATTAATCTTTCTAGGTTGAATTAAAGTATTTTTTAAATATTTAATTTATTTCCAATTTATTTTAGATGAAAAAGAGCGAACTATTAAACCTCATGTCTCGACTCTAATTTTATCCCCTAGTAAATCAACGCCATCTGGTATATTAGTTACAGCGACGTCAAAAAGCGGTCCATTTTTTTATAATAGACTAAATGGAGAGTGACAGGGACATGTCTATAAGTAACTCGATCTCTTGAAACTATGTTAAAAATTAAAAATAAAATTTGGAACAGTACTAAATCTGAATATATCGTGTCAAAAGAGAATCAAATGTACTTGAGTAATGCGTAATTTTTTTTATTCTTGATAATATTTTTTTTTTTATACAGCCTTGATCAGATAATGTAATGCATAACATCTTCTAGAATGTTTCCTATTGCAAAAATGTTTTATTTTTGCACAAAAAAGGATTAATTTTATATTATTTTTTTTTATTTTTTTTATTTTATTTTAATATTTCTATAAATATTTCCTATTCACTATGAGCTTTTGCCTGGAGGGGATACGAAATTCGACTACAGCGCTCAAGGTGGACAAATATACCAGTTTATCAGGACGTTTTATTTGTGCATAATTTTACTATTTTCTTTAAGAGAAAGTATTTTTTTTTTTTTTTAAATATTGTTTGATTCATTTCAAAGCGAATACTTACTACGATGCCTATTTACTAGATTCTATAAAATAATAAAAACAATTATTTGTAACCCTACTATCAAACGTTACTCTATTTTGAAATTTTCAAAAAAATATTATAAAAATTACCACTTATGCTTTTTCTTGGTTAATTATTGAAAACTATTCCATTTTAATTCCAGATTTATGGCTTTTCTTAAACAAATTTTAGTTTTTTAATATATTTTTTAGCTCCGAGCGGATTTACGGCCGGTTTTACATTCATAATTTTAAAGGTTCTTTAACTAAAACTACACTTAAACTATTTTTAATTTAAAGTCAACTTCATTTTTAGCATTGTTTTACAATGATCAAGTCTGCTTACTTTTGTTAAAGGACTTTTGAGTGTTGCATGGATAAAACGAACTATGAATGATCGTAGCCAATCTTACATTTAAAAAAAATAACTATAGAAACGAAAATATCAACATGATTGAATTTCAAAAAATACGCATTTCACTCATTTCGCTACTGCCAGTGAGATTCGAATAGGAAATTACATTATTTTTTTTTTTTTAAAGAAATTTATCATAAATACAATGAATCATAAAAGAAATCGCGGGTAACCCATAAATCATTCAGCCAATTTAACCCAAATGGAATGTTTGATATTAAACCAAGATTTAAAAATAACCAAAAATATTATTGAAAATAAGCAAACAAATAAAATTTTTATTTTATTCATTTAAGGTACGAATATTTTATAGAAAAATTATGCTTATAAACAAAATTCAATGATAATAATCAGCAATAACAAATATATTAAAGCCGACTTTAAGCAGTAAAAGTCGAGATAATTCTTATTTTAGTTTAAAGTCGACTTTTACACTAACGGAGCTTTAAATTTGATTGTAAAACAGTACCAAAAATAAAATCAGTTTTAAAGTTCGCTTTAGTGTTAAAGTCGGCTTTAAATGTGAATGTAAAACCGGCCGTTGTTTCAAAAATATATCTTACCAAGATTTTATAAAGGTACTTTAACGTAGGATCGTATAATTATTCAAAAACCATGTCTAGACAGACCAACATTATCAAAAATGAAATTAAAAGTAAACATTTACCAAGGAAAATTTCGTAAACATTTTTTTTATTGAGTTAAAATTTCATATATTCAAAAACGTCAACCATAAATAAAAAATTTATGTATGCAAATTTCTGACCTCAAAAATGATTGCTTTTATATTATGTATCGCATTTTAAAAATATGTTTTTATTAAATATTTATTAAAATAAGTACCATTCCAGTGACGGTGCAACATATTTTTAAATTTGTATGCATAAAACTGAATTTTAAATACTAACCTGGTAAGTATACGATATTCCGTTCGCGCACGTTTTGTAAACTCATCTAATAAATTGTACTGCTCTTCCGTATATTTTCGAATACGTGTTTCCGCTGCTTTTGTTTCTGATCGAATTGCTTCATTTAGATTTTGTTGTAGACTTCCAATCACGGAATTTTCCGTAGGTAATATTTGAGGTGATATGTCACCTAAAAGAAAAGAACATTTAATTGATAAAGTAAAAGAAAGCTACTTAAGTAATTAACTTTTGATAGTAGTTTGTGAAATTTACGGTTCATTTTTAGCTATAAAGGTTATTTGCTTAACGCCTTAAAAGGGATAAAAATATTTTTTTTTCAAACAAGAACACTATCTTGAAATTAATTTAAATCCTGACTTTTTCTAAAATAAGCAATAAACATGTTTGAAAGGCAACAAGAAAATTTCGGATTTTTAATTTGCTTAACGTAACGGGAGCATCATTTTGTATAAAAAAAAAACTGATTTAAATCACTTATAAAAAGTATAAACAATATTAGGCTTAATGAATCACCTTGTAGTATTCCTTTCCCACATTCAACATCTCACAAAAAAAGGACTAAAAATCATTATTTATTTCCTCATAATAGGGAGAAAAATGTCACTTTTATTTCCAAGGGACTAAAAATACTTTTTTTCTTCCTCTTTTAGTCAACCATCAAGTGAAATTTAACTTAAATAGTGTTGCTCGGTAAAATGAAATCTTAATAATATTATAAATGTGAAAGTTTGGATGTTTGTTGCTCAATCACGCCAAAACGGCTGAACCCATTATGATAAAATTTTACGTCCACACTCCTTATACATTGACTTAACACATAGACTAAACACATTTCATCCCGGTTTCAAGTTCCTGAGGGATACAAAAACAATTATTTAAACACGCCCCAAAAAATTAAACTTAATTCGATGAAATTTGGTATACAGACACTATTTATCCTGAGTTAACACATAGGTAAGTCTTATCCGGATTAAAGGCTCCTGTGGGATGACTGAACCGAATTCGATGAAATATTATATAGAGACACTATTTACTATGGACGCATGTAGCAAGAATTTTAATAAGACATAGAATAATTTTATCCCGATTAAAGGTTCCCAAAGGATACAAAAGAAATTATTTAATCCCGTCCAAATAATTAAACCTAATTCGATTAAATTTGATACACAGACATGATTAACCCTGAGTTAACGCATATGCTAATTTTATCCTGATTTAAGGTTCCTGTGGGATGACTAAACCGAATTTGATGCAATTTAATATACAGTCACTATTTACTATGAACACATATAGTAACAATTTTAGTAACATATAGGGTAGTTTTATTTCGATTGAAGGTTCCCGGGGGAAGGGAAAATGGGGGATACAAAAAAATGGGAGGTGATCGAATTCAATGCGGGCGAAACCGCGGGTCAGAGCTAATACTTATATAAAATAATGAACAAATTTCAACTTGTGCCATAGCCATTTTCTCAAAATATGTAACAGTCTGACACCAGGGCGGCGACACATGTAATTTGGGACTACATCTCTATGATTGAAATTTTAATTTAAAAATTGCTATGTAACCGCATAAGAAAATTGTTTAACACCAGGGCGGCGACACCGGTTATTCGGAACTACAACTCTATAGTTGGAATATTAATTTCTAAAAATAAACAATATTCCTAGGTAACCGAACTGGAAAATTTCGTTGCTAAAGTGAAATTAACGGAAGGTGATTTTTGGTTGGTTAAATTAATATCTCGATTTAAGACATGTAATCCCAAATACCTGTGTCGCCGCCCTGGTGACAGATTGCTACATATTTTGAGAAAATGGCTCATTTGTCCAAAGTATACTTGATGTCGTATTATTTCATACAATTTAAATAATTTTTCTTAATTTGGAATTGCGAAAATTAGTGTCTCTGCTGATCTTTCGTGTGAATAGTTGCCCTTAGGCCTTTATAGACCTTCTGGTAACAAACTTTTCATTAAGTAAAAAAAGCTATTGTACAGGTCTAAAATGTCATTTTCGCTAAGCACTCTTGTAAAACCATTGAACAATTGGGAACTGTCAAATAGGCGGAGCCTAGGAAAAATGGCTGACGAAAAAGTGCATTAATATTAGTTTTATATATAGTAATCACTGCTATATTAAAAAAAAGACAAATAGCAGAACAATTTGAACTTGGGTTGACAAAAATCCGAAGCAAAGATATTTTGTTAAAGAAGAGAACATTTTATATCTGTAGAACACTTAAAATGTGGTAAAAACATGAAAAAATGCACGAATGAGTTAATGAATATTGCAATATACAGTATACAAACGTCAAATTTAAATGGTAAACGTCATAAAACGACTGGAGAATATGCGTTTTTTTTTTTTTTTTTTTTTTTTTTTTTATTAGGGTAAAAGCCCCCTTTGTGGAACGGTATCTAATACTCGAACAGTTTTGACATTTACATATTTATTTCTTTAATTAAGTAAGGAAACTTTAAATGCGAGGTGAATTTAAATTGAAAAACAATCATTCTATTAATAATAATTTTTGTTATCAGACGTTTCTTTCAGAAATAACTTTATTAATATGTAAATGTTCATAATTAAATTCCGTTCCACAAAGGGGGCTTTTACCCTACCTAAATCGTTAGAGGAACTAATAATAACTCGAAAAAAAATATTTAAAAAAATATCAGTTCCTTTTATATAATATAAAAAAATTATTTTTTTTTTATTGTTATAACCTAATACAATTTAAACGAAATCGCGCCGGGTATGACGTATTTTGGCATGACTAGTACCCCAATCTTGACACTAGAATTTTTAATGATAGTAACGACAGTAACGGTAAATTGTATAATTACGAAAATTATTATTTATTTATTTTTATATTACATTTAACCATTTATTTTTGGAATTTTTGAAAATAAAATTCCTATTTCAAACAGACAAATTAGGATAGGGGGAATTCATTAAAATCGTCCACTTTGTGTCAAGTTTTTGAAATTTGGTATAGTCTTAGGTATGGTCTTAAGGTTTTTGGAACCATCGCTTGCTATAAATTAAATATGTCCGTCATTGAGTAATACCATTTTTTATATGTTCTAGGATGCGAAGAATCCATTTCTTAGGTCTAATGTGTTTTAGAATCAATTTCAACGTCATTACGTATTTTGACAGATATGACAGATTAGACCATACAACGCAAGGTAAAAAAACAATTTCTTTTATTAATTGTATGTAATTTATTAATAAAATTACAAAATATAAAGAAATATGAATGGTTTACACAAATACGATAGCAACTGACGTAAATTACAGCTTTGAAACATGACATTACTTGTTATTTCATGTGTTATGACACCAAACAACAATTAAGTAGCAATGAAAATCCATGACTTGCATCTGGAAGATCAATTCAGTAGGATACCCATTCTTTGGTTCTGTCATTTCATTCTCTACCCCATTTACTGTAATTAGGGATTTCAGATGATTTGGACAGATTACAGATTTGGTATAGATTCAGGAGACTTCAGTATACAAATCCAGCGTCCGTCATTATAATTTACGATAAATAAATTATAAATAAATGTTTAAAGACAATAATAAAAAGAAAAAATAGAGAAACTTCAAGCACAATTAAAACAATCAGTATGCACAATTAATTATTTGACATTTACAAGTAAACAACGAAACGAAGTTTCTTTTCTCTATTTCCGTGGTGACTCTTGAATGGGCATTTCCATGCCGAGTTACGTCATGGCGGATTCAGTTTCGTTTAAAATTCATTTAAAATATTATGTTTTAAAATATTTTTTTTATTAAAATTAACAAATTAAAAGATTTTTTACTGTCACCGTTAAATTTCTATATTTTATTAGAATATAAAAAAAAATATTTGAAATTTTTTTTAGACTATATGCATATTCCCTATTGTAAATGAATGGAAAAATCAAATCAATTGTATGTACATGCAGATCAACAAGATTTAATTCAGAAATGACATTTCGGCAAATGCACATTAAAAATAATATGATTTTGCAATACCAGATGTCCTACCGTCATTTGAGCCGTTTATTTTGAAAGTGGGGCAAGTCCATATTTTGTTATTGCGAGATATTTAAGGGTTTGCGTTTCAATAAATTTAAAAATATTGGTAAGTGTTAATAGACATATTTTTTGTATTTTGTGGTATTAGATAATGTAAGTTTATAATCCAATAGTGTTTATAGTGCTGGCTAAAAAAATAGTGGTTTTATTATAACTAAATGGACTTGCCTCACTTTCAAAATTAATGAATTATTGTAATCGTTAATTTAAATGGATAATATTTTAGTTTTATCATTTAAAAATAAACATAAAAACTTTTCACACGACAGTTCAACTTCAGAAGCACGTACTGTGACATTATTACCCCCTGCCAGTGCCTTAGTAGTAGAAATGAGTGTATGAAAATAAGTATGTACTTTAAAAGGACGACTCATCCCCTTTGCAGTGTTGCTTAAAATGAATTTTGAAAATTTATTCTAATTGCTTTAAACTAATTTCCTTGAAGAAGTTTTTAATTACTCAAATAGTACGATTATGTCGACACAGTCACCCCCGTAGTTAACTATCCCTGGATTTAATATTAGGAAATTGAGTAAAAACTGGTCGATTAGATTTTTTTACGTACATTTGAAATCTGTAAATAAAACTTTATTATATTTTATCTTTTACCCCTTTTCGCAAAATTAACCCCCAAATTTTAGCCCTAAACTACTCCTGTTGGTGTAATTTAAGCAAATTACTTATCAATAGATAGCATTTTAAAAAAAGAGCAATATCGCCAATTTAAGCCTTTGCTCTATTTCTTACCGTTTTCGAGATATTTGAAAAATTACATTTTCACCCCAATTTTTGAAGGACGGTTTTACCCCTTTAAACTGATTTTCCGCAGATCAAAAAAATACGTGTTACTTATTTTTTAGTGTTCTACAACATATCTAAGTTTCATCAAAATCAATAGGTCCAGTCTCGGAAATTTTACTTGTAAGATGGACTTGCACCACTGTCAAATTAAACATATTTACAATACTGTTAAGAGCTAAAACTTCAATCTTCCAAGTATTAGGCTTCTGAATTTTTTTGACTATAAATTGTTGACAGATAAAAAGATCATCCTAAGTCTTATCTATAACTACATTATCTTCATTTTTTTCAAAAATGGACTTGCCCCACTTTCAAAATAAACGGCTCATTTGACAGATCCCAATTGCTATCCTAAATTTTTTACAAATCTAGGACAGAATTTTCTTTCTGCTCTCAGATTATTATGTTATTTGCACATTTGCCCATATAAGTGTACAATACAATCCAGTGTGATGTATTGATTAGCGTTTTGAGTTAGGGTAGTACTAAGGCGTTACTCTCCAGAATAAGTTTAGAAGCAAAATAATTTAATAATTTTTTTACTGTATTTTTAACAAATACTCGTTGAAACTAATAGTCCCAACCCTATTCTAAGGGTTGAAATCATTTGCGTCTGTTCCTGCCATCTGCGCAACTCAAACAAAGATTATTTTTTTCAAACAATAAAAATTAGATTTACATCAATTACTCATACTTACTAACTTATTTAATAAAAAAAATTGTTTGTTAGTTTAATATATGTAAATTTAATTTTAAATTAATATGCAAAATTCATCATCACATTGAAAAATAATGTCCTTTTTATAGGATTTCGTAGCAGAATAACGAAATTCTTATAAATTCATAATATTTGTCATCGCATTATAGTCTACCGGCATTTGACTACTTTAAAAATAGTATCGGACTTTAGGTAATTTAATAGACAGTGTCATTTTTTAAAAATTATTACATATTGATTTTTTGTAACTGATATAGAAAGTAAAAGATTCAGATAACTAAGTATATTAGTAAATTAAAGGCTAATTCTAACAACAGAAATATTTTTCTAGCAATTGATTACGAAATCCTGACACAAGTTGTGTTTAACACGCACTTGGCGAATTTTTTTTAACGTACTATTGATAATTATTGAATTTAAATTATTTAAAGAATTATCTGAATTTAAATAAATATAATTCGATTTACCTATAACCTACATCATTTGAATTAATTTGTGCAAAAACACGTTAACGTTTGAATCATGCCTATTGTGTTTATTTGTGACCTTAACATTTTTTTTGTTTATTTTTTAAGTCTATTTTTGTAAAAGAGTAAAAATATGAATTTTTTTTACAAATACAAAACAATATTAAAAATTATCTGTTATTTCAAAATTAATTTTTTAATTACCTGAGGTGACTGATAATTTTATCTATAACGGAAAATTGTCATAATTTTGACTGGAGGATTAAGTTTATGATTGAAATATAAACAAAAAATAAGAACATAGGTAATTTAATAAATTTTTGAATGATGTAAAATTTACACTAATTTTTTGACAGTTGGCAACTGTGTTAATTGAAATAAGTATTTTGCAATATTATATTGCAAAAATTTTTTTAAAGCATTCTATTGTTAATTTAAATATGGGAAACTTTTTGGGGATGCGGATCAAGCTTTTTATGAACAGCATAAATTCATTTTGTACGGTATGTCTACTTCATGGGGGGGGGGGGTGAATTTTAGGCCTAACTCAAATAACCACATCACAGTGACAAAACGATGGTCCATACACTACCGTTTTGGCAAAAAGGTTTGACAATAAATATTATGGTGAACAGGATGGAAATTGAAAACCAATTTCAAAATTCCCAGACTTTTCCCTGACTCTGAATAAAATTCCACGGCCTACTTCGAAAAAAATATTGTTTAAATGTTAATTATTTCTAAAAATAAAGTTTTTTGACTATCAGTCGACGCTCTCGCCGGGGCGAAAACTGAAAAAAATTCCTGACTACGACTGAAATTCCCTGACTTTTCCCTGACTATTCCAGAAATTCGAAATTCCGTGACTTTTCCAGGTTTTCCAGATCGATCGCCACCCTGTGAAACTTAGTTGGTTGTTGTTATGGATAAAGAGTGTATTTGTTTCCTAGAGATACCACAGGCATTAAATTGTGAAGTATGACTCCATTTTATTAAACCACCAACTTATAGCCACGGAGACTTGTTTATAAATATTAGATAAACCATTAAATATTAATGGTTGAACCGCCATTAAAGTAATCACATCAGTCAATTTCTTTGCTTCAATTTCTTAATGTATTTGTAATACACAGCATTCTTTCTAGTCGATTCTCTCCTCAATGGGTATTATTTATTTTAATAGTCACAGTAACATATTTTTATATACCACTAATTTCAAAAATGACGAATTTCCATACAAATTTTCGTCCCCTATTTAATCCACTTAGGGAATAAATTTTTAAATGTCCTTTCTTAGTGTCCATCTAAATTATGTAAGGAACTCCTGTGCCAAATTTCATTCTTCTAAATTCAACGGTTTGGGCTGTGCGTTGCCTGTCAGTCAGTGTTAGAGATTTATTAAGCAGATTATATATGATTTTTATTAATTATTCAGTTTTGCTAATTATGCAAAGGAAACTGCGTTCATGGAATGCGTGATCATGAAATGGCCCCGGAAATGCGCTTCCGGAATTTAGATAACATCTATAAACACCCCAAAATCTAAATAAAAGTCTAGACCGATCTCCAGACTGAACAGATTTTGTAATGTTATTTAAAGAATATCTAAAAATTGAATTCAAACTCACAAGAAATTCTGTAAAAGTTTATTTGGACTTTCCTAGGGGTTGAAGTTTTTCGATTGCGCTAAAATCTGTAGAAATCTTCCATTACCCTATCAAAAATTACCTTCAGAAAGTTTAATGATAATCTTTTGTTATTAAACAGAAAAGTCTGTGAACCTTTTGGATAATTTTGAACTAACCGTGAACAGAAGGCTCAAATGGATAGTAAAATTAGATCTAGAAATTTGAGTCTTACCTGAATTATTCAAATCATTTTCATTATGACTGATTACAATATGAAAAGCCGGCGAATATCGATCACTATTCCTTAACGCCTTAATTTCATTATCATTCGCCTAAAAAAACATTACCCATTACAACATTTAAACCTCACAAGTTTACACTCAACACCAACAACAACAAGTTAAAACTTGTCTTAGCCAGCAAAAAAAAAAGTGACTCACCAAAAGTTTTAAATTAATTATAACATTAGAAGCACCTTTTTCTTTTTGGATCGCGTGTGTAAACATTCCACAATTCCAACACTGATGAACAATCCAGTTGCCTACATTTCGAGCACAAACTAAACTTGCCTGTTCCTTAGTGATATTACCAAGATTTACTCTTCCAAGCTCCTTAAAACGTACATAAAATAACGCAAAACATTAGAAATATTTAAAATTTTTTCGCTATCAACAACTAATTATTAATAATAATTAAATTTAAATGAATACTAATATTAGAATCCTTTGTTCTTATTCTTAAAATTGACGATAATGTTCTAATTGAATCAAAATAATTAAAAAAGATTAAAAAATATGAATCTGTGATTGAAATTAAATGTAGAATTTTCACAAAAATCACATGAAACTCGGACAAATTTTCATAAATGAATATTTACCTGTTGAAAGAAGAAATCATTTTTTTCGGTATCGGAAAGTTGTAGTGAATTATAATCAACTTTTTGAATGTCAGGACTTAAATTATTTATAACAATATTTAAACACTTGCAAGTCAACATATTATTTATAAATAATTAAATAACTATTTTTAAAGATAATTAATTTCGATTAGGTTAATTTCGCATTCAATTTCTTTTTAGTAAACACCACAGTAACTAAATGTAAATGCGACCAATTATCTATAAAAACACCTAGCACCTAGTTCAAAGGCTTGACATTGCAACATAAAAAATGATAAAAAAAACACACACAGCTGTTTTTCAATATTTTAATATATGTGGTGGCATCTGTTGAAGAAATGATGTGTTAGATGAATGAGATTTTATTTAAAATGATTTGGTTCTTAAATTATTTATATAAAAAAGGTAAAAAATTTTCATAAATTAAAAAACCAAACTTTTGTTTATATTCATATTATTTACAATTTAGATACCTATTGATGAAATCTTCAAATTCATGCAAATTTATTTAAATTTGTTTTGATGTATCAGAACTGTGCGCAAACGCCAAAATTAATATCTGTTTTTAAATCAGAAATTAATGTAAATTTTTTGCATTTTATTAATTGTTGAAGAATTGCATTGATTTTTCTCCTTTTTGTGGCCTCTAATAATTTATCCCGATTTTATATATTATAATATTATGTTTCCGGAGAAATTTCTTTGATTTTTTTTTTTAAATCATAAATTAAAAACAAAATTTTACAATTTTGTTTACAATAATTAAATCTATTAAGAGATCAATCAGACTGGTTTAATAATAATGTCTTTAGCTAGGTAGTATAAGTACTTTCCTTAAAATAATTTTCAAAGAATTTTTACAAAGCAAAAAAAATTTTATGAAATGATAAACAATCATAAACAATCTTATTGGCATTGTATATAAAAATTTTAATTAATAATTCATAACAGGAAAATACAATGTGTAATTTGTAATAAATAAAGTTTAATAAAGTTACAACTAGCAAAAGTCTCTTAGAATTAGATATGTATTAATTAAGTTTTAGTGAATATGACTAAATTATATATTAAGAGACTAATAAAAGAGCTTTATTAATCTATTATTTAAAAATGAATTTATTAAAATTATTATCTATTTATAAATGTAAGCTGTGGCGAGATAAAAATATTATGTATGTAGATAATAAATAACAATGTATCTTAATTCTTTTCATATTGAGATCTATAATGTTATCAATCGTGCGTGACTTACCGGTTGACTATTCCGATAATTTTAATTGAGCATTCTTAAAAATTGTAGACGATTGTAACTCTTTAAAATTTGCATTTTGTAATGTTAATTGATAACTTATTGTCTGAAATAACAAAATGCACTCCGCGTGTTTTTAAATCAATTGAAAAGATAATTTTATCGTATTATTTAATTCAATGTACATACATATAAGGAAAATTGAATAAAAAATAAAGTAATACCGTAGGGTGATATGAATCGGGATAGGCGGGTGAATAGGGACGAAACGAAAAATATCATTCATGAACTTAATTTAAAAATACTAAATGTAAATGTGAACATATATCTTACTTAAATTATAGTAAAATCATTATTCTTTCGGGTAACAATAGTGACTAAGCTTGAAGTTGAATAAAAAATATTAAAAAATTAGTTTAGATTGACGTCTTCAATCAGTGCTATTTTTTGTTCCTTAAAACTTTATCTTAAAATTATTTATTTCGGTGCTCTTATGAATAAATTGTTATTTAATCGAAAATTTAATTATTTTGGAACATATCTGAAAAAAGAAGACTGCAGACTTTTAGTTGTTTTTATCTTTTAAGAGGAAATAATTGAGATTTGGGCTAAGTTGGAAGTTAATAGGGACGGAAAAGGTGTGAATAGGAACACTGTATAGGTTAATAGGGACGTTATATAAAAGTATAAAGGGACGAATGTGGGGTGATTAGCGACGGATGAAGCATGTATTGGAACATGCTATTAGCACTTTCAAGGTTATCAAGTCATTCAATATTTTTATAAGCACATTCAGCATAACATTTCTATGGTTTATAAACTTTATTTTAGATTCTACGTTTATTTCTACAAAAAATCATCAAATATTATTGCTTTTTTGAATGTATAAATACAAAAAATTCGAAATTATGTTATATTTAACTTTTAATTTTGGTCGGCCCGGGTTGTCCCCATCCACCCTTTTATCGTCTCTTTTGACCCCAATTTTTCATAGAGGAGAAATTATATGATTTTTGTTATTTTTTCAAAAACCACCGATATTTTCAAATTTTTTTGAATACTGTGATAAAGTGACCATCCTCGCATACATTTTTAATATATCAAAGATTACGTACTCATAAAATAAATACAAAAAAATACGGTGTGAAGTCTGAATTCGTGCCTATTCATCCCAATCTACGGTAGTAGGTTTTTTACTGATCAGTGGCGAACGACTAGAGTATGATATGCACTGCTGATATTTATTCAAAGCAAGCCTCTAATTCCAATTAAAATACAAAAATATTAATTTTTTAACAGTATTTTTAATAAAGTCCAGTTTTTCGGCAACCTTCTTTCCACAAAAATTAATCAAATTTTTGAAAAAATCCGTTCAAGTTAGGTCCAACACTTCGGTTCTTCACTTCAGAGATACCTCACTTTGACTTTTAAAGTAAAAAAATTTTAACCCATATAAAATACTTTGTGAAAATTGTTTTGTGAAAATTTTCTTTTTATTATAAATTTTGTCAAAGAGTAATCCTGACGGAGAAATTTAATTTTTTTAAATATTGTTTGTACAGTCAATAAAAATTGTCTAAATTTTCGCCAGTCTTATTGCTTCATATCTTCTCATTTTTTTAAGGCAGAACTTCAGAGCCTAGTTAGTTTTTCCAATTTTCAAGTTCTATTCAATAAGTTCTTTCTAATTTTCTTTATTTTTAAGTTGAAGTCCCAATTATTTTATCCATAAACCACCATTTGTCTTACTTTATACGTTATACAGGGACTTTCCCAATACATACTATTTGTTCTCCATTAATTGATAAGATAAAATACATAAATACTAACAATTGTTTTTTATGAATTTCAAACAGTTTTAAATTTTTCCAATTATTATTTCATCTTTCAATTTACTTTTATACTTATCGGTCACGGAGTAGAAATCAACTTCAACAATACTTAAATAAAATGTCTTCTTTAAATACTCAAATTGACAGTGATTCCAAATTAAATCATAACGTTCTCAATAGAAGTCAAGATGAAAATATTAACGATTATCGATCGTTGATTATCAATTATACAATGAATACGTTAGTATCGATCACACATGGATTTTTGATTGGATTTACAGTGTTCTTAGTCATTTTGTGCTTTATAAGAGCTTCCACATTCTCGCCGAGGTTGGACGAAGTAGTTCCTCGCGAAGTTGGCCGAGGCATAAGAATAGCATTGAAACACCAACCGCGAAGCACAACGAAATGACCCTCCACTAGGGATGTCGTTTTTTTTTAAAAAAATCGATTTTTGAATCGATTCATAATTGTCAACGAAAGAATCGATCCTTAAATTATCGATTGTATTCAGAATCGATTCCAAGAAATCGATTCAAATTTGTTGTAAAAATGGAGCTAATTTTTAAAAATTTATAATTCAGAAAGATGAACTTTTGAAATCTTTTAGAAGAAAAAAAAAATATAAGCGCGTACTTCTAATAATATGTATAAATAATTTATACAGAATGTATAATTATTAATTACTTTTTCACAAACTATAATTTTGTTTTTGTTAAACTGGGATAAAAAATTTAACTTTTGTTAATATTATGGTCACAAATTGAAAACAAAATTAAAATATGTATGCTCTAAGAAAATAAATAACAGGAAATGTAATCATATGCTTTTTATATTTTATTAGTATCATTTTTTAACAAATTATTGCAACATAAAAGTATAAAATTAGTACATAAATTCATTGTAATTTTTATTTAATTAATAAAATTGCATTTTTTACCTTTGAAAAATAAATTATATATTCATTTACAAATATCAGTCGTTACAAATATTATTTACGAAAAAAAAAGAAAAAAAAGAACTCAATCTAAAGTCCAGTCTTCAAAATCTAATGACTTTAGAAATAGTAATTTGTGAAGCCTATCTCCATTTAGTTTACTTCTTTGTCCCGTAAGAATATTACCAGCCAGAGAAAATAAACGTTCAGATGGCACGGATGTGGATACTATGCATAAATACTTTAAAGCAATATTTTGAAGGCTGGTAGTTGAGTTTATATTGTTAATCCAATGATCTATTGGATCGCAGTTTTTCAATTCAGCCAATGGTTGTTGTAAGTAATTTTTGAAATCGGTTTCAAGTGCTGAATCATCTATATCGTTAAGGTGAGATTTATTTTCATAGACTAATTCTTGATGAACATTCCATAGGCAAGATTTTTGACTAATTTCAATATTGTCTTGAGGGAAAGAAATATTTGTTGCAGGTTGAACTAAATCATTGATTAACATTTGTTTAATTTTTGTGATTGCTTGAGAACATGCTAAAGCGTTTTTGAAATGAATTTTTTTAAATCTTGGATCCATTATGGTAGAAATCGCTAATGGTGCAACTTGTTCAATGCATCCAAAACGCTTTTTGATTTCAATGCATAACAGTTCTTTCGTTTTAACACCGACCGTTGTAATCGGATTATACCGTTCGAAAGTAGTATTTAAGCAATCAATAATCGGAATTACCATGCTACTCGTAGCATAATTTTCACCTGAAATTTCTTTTGTAATATTTTCAAAGGGTTCAAATATTTTAACTAAATCGGTAACAATTTCTATTTCTGGTGCAGTCAACATAGGCGGTGCTTTTGGATACTTTAACAAAATAGGAGCAACTTTTTCGGCTAATTTTAAGAATCTTTCCAGTTGATAATATGTGGAATTCCAACGCGTGGGAACCGATTGGAGCAATTTTAAAGGAATTTTTTCATTTTTTTGTGCTTTTCTAAGATCTTCAGCTGCTGATATACTATTTTTAAAAAATGAAACAATATTTTTAACTGAAGTTACTAGTCGCTTAACTTCGTTAATTCCGTCTTTCTCATCTAACGGTTTAGTTGCTACCAGATTTACAGTATGCGCAAAGCAAGGTAAATGCTTATTTTTGCCAAAGACATCACAAATTGCTTTAACAATATTTGCGCCGTTATCGGTGATTACAGCACTTACATTTTCAGGGCTTATTTGCCATTCGTCGCACATTGAAATAATCTGCTCGCCAAGATACTCTGCTGTATGCCTTTCGAACAGTTGTCTGACGCCAAAAGTTATTGACTGTAATTTCTTAAGTTTGTTGTTAATAAAATGCCCAGTTAAACTGATGTAACTTTTTGTATTAAAAGTTTCTGTCCATATATCAGTTGTTAATGATAAATTCGATAATTTGCTTATTCTTTTTTTTACAAGAGAGGAAAGAGCTTCATATTTTTGGTCAATCATCGCTATCAGTGCTGTACGAGAAGGAATTTTATACAAAGGAGTGACTATTTTACTGTAATATTTGAATCCTTCTTTATGTACGACATTTAATGGAAGATCATCTTTTGCTATCATATATATCAAGGCATTGGTAATTTTCCCTGCTTTTATGCCTCCATCTGAAACGGATGCAACAATCAAGTTCGTTACGTTATTATTTTTCAAATTATAATAAAAAAGTGAAACTGCAATTGCAGAGAATAAAATTATTAACCTTCATAAGCTTTCATATTAGCAACACACTCTGAAAATGATCGCTGTACTGGTTTTATTGATAGTATTTTATTTCCAGGAACACATGTAGCTGAGGTAGTTTCTAATAATTCAGGTGGTGATTCTTCTGTTTCACTATCAACTTCAGCATTATTGATCCGATGGAAAATCTACAAATATGAACATTATAATTATACGTGAAAGTTGAGGAAAAGATATATAAAAATAAATAAAAATTGCAAATTCAACCAACATGTTTCCTGCTCTTCTTTGCATGATCTTTAGTCATCATTTTTACAGGATACACTGTAGGATGCTTTCGAAGTAAATGATTACGTAGATTTGTAGTGTTTCCACTAGTTTTGATTATTGATAAACAATACTTGCATTTCCCACCTTCACTAGTCTCAGTGAAATGTATCCATGTGTCACTTTTTTTTATACTCATATTCAGTTTAAGAAAAAGCCTGTAAATTTTATGATTATAACTGAATTAACTCTAAACTAGTTGTAAATTGTAATTACGGTGACCAGATTTTTTAAAAGAAACAAAAATTAGTTGATTAATTAATTAGTTCAAGAATTCAGGAATGTTTTGCGTATAATGATTTTTAACAAAGAATGAACATTTGATTCAGGTTTCGTTACCCAAATTTTCAAAAATTCAACAACTCTCATTTTCATATACTTTACATACCTATACTTTACAAAAAAATAAGAAATTTTTATTTTATTATTTTTTTTTTTTTTAAATCACCATAATTATATTAGAATAATAATAATTAGAAACAGAAAGTATAACAAGTATAATATACTTACTTCTCAGTCTTCATAGAAATCATCAATAGTATTAATAAATTTTCAGCATTAGGTATAATTTGAGAAACAAAATAAACGAATAACATAAACTTAAAAATTGTAGAATTAAAATTTAAAAAACAAAAAAAAAAAAAAAAACACTTTTAAACTGCGTAGATAATTCCGACGAATGGCGCAAATGCAAATACTGGTAAATACGAAGCACGCAAGCAACCATAGATCAAGCAACTATATGCGCGATATGCGCTATATCTATCATATCTATATGCAATAAAAAACGTAAAATTAACGGTCATTCTGATTGCTTACTTTCTCTATTGGTAATTATTTTACCAACATATTTTTTACAATTTTACTCTATGGCACAGAGATGAATACAGCATTACAACAAAGTTGAAAACTTTTCATTTGATATAAAAATGTTAACTGTACAAATGTTAACTAAATTGTACTAAATTTTGAGAAGTTTTTATTTAATTGCATACAATATTTTTTATAAAGGATAAAAAAAGAATTATAATATAGTGTAAATTATAAATGTTTTTCTTTTAAATTCCCCGCTTAAACTTTGTTGTTTTGTACATGAGACTGGTAGACGTGGTAGACCGTAGGGCGTAGACACAATGATGGTACATTTGTCAATTTATTTTGATTTCATGCGTAAAATTTGATACATAACCCTAGTACTTCCTGATAACAGATTTAAATTTAAATTAATAAATAAATAGGAAGATGCAAATAAAAAAGTAATTTGTTTTGAAAAAAAAAATCGTTTCCCGATCTCCATAAAATAAGAATCGATGTGTGAATCGATCTAAAAATTAATAATCGATTAAAAATCGGTTCCTTTTCTTCCGATTAATCGATTTCTCGATTCATCGATTAAAAAACGACATCCCTACCCTCCACATTCTCGACTCGTCCAACCTCGGCGAGAATGTGGAAGCTGCTTATGAGTGTTAATGAGAATACAGTATTGTTTATATGGCATCCAGTGTTACTGGCCGTTGGAGTATGTATTTTTAACAGATCTTGTTTTTTTCCAGTGTAATACATTTTATTTGTCTGATTAAAGGTAGCTTAAAATTAAAGAATAATGTGTAAGGAAAATTAAATTTCCATGTGGAGTTCCATTAGGTTTGGATTAAGTTTGCATTTAAGTTTGGACGGAGAAGTCTACCATTTTTTTGTATGGGTGAAAATAAAAATTACAACAAAATTAAAGAAAAGTAGAAAGAAAAATTAAGGTATCTCAACAACTAACAAAGTTATGCGACCTTAAAGTTGCACTTTACCAGGGCTGGGAACTATTTAAAATGATTTCATTTTAAATATGTATTTAAAATACAAAATGGCATTTTGCATTTTCTATTTTAAATAAGTTCGTTCAAACCATTTTCCATTTTGTATTTAAAATGGAAATTTGAATCCATTTTGCATTTAAAATGAAAATGCATGTATACTCAAATTTATGTGTATATGTTTGACACTTATGACCATGTCTCTGCCACTTTCCATTTAGTCCATTATAAAAAAAATGGACCGTTTTCTGACGCCGCTGTAACTAATATACCCGGTGGCGTTGATGTACTAGAACGAAATTAGAGTCGGAACATGAGTTTCGATAGTTCGCTATTTTTCATCAAAGATTCATCTAAAATAAATTGGAAATAAATTAAATATCTAAAAAAAATTTTAATTCTTCGTTAACACATAAGTTGGTGACGATACTTTTGTAGTCAATCATATGATATGTAATTAATTTTGACATCTATCTGATGAAAAATGCTCACATGTCCCAACTCTGTTCAGTATACTCCTCGACCATCAGCGCCACGTGGCAAACTGTGACATTTAAAGGTCCGTCCTTGAAAACAAGTGGCAGGAACATGCTTATGTTAGTATGCTCGATTCAATTGACTTAAAAGGGTATAGCCGGATAAGTATAGGTGAATCGGCCCCGGAAGCGAATTATTTTAATAACTATATTGGCGGTATGGTAAGGCTGTAAGTAATTAATATCTACAATTTTGGCGGCCAAAACTGAGTAGTTATGGAGATAATTAAAAAAATTTAAAAAATTCCAAAAATTTTTTTCTTGGTAACTACTCAACATAGGAAAAGAATTCCAAATCCACATGAAGGCAAACACCCTCAAGAATATTAGACATATTTATTATCGTATCAGTTCTCGTTATTAAGGATAATAACAAGGATAATATCCAATTCAATGTTGTTTTTATAGGGTTCCGATTGAGCGACCACTTTAAAAAAAATTCAGTAACTGTGCCCTAATGCACTTAATTACTGCACGAAGTTTCATCAAAATTCAAAGGGTACAACATGGTAAAAAAAAATATTTTTCATTTCTAATTTGCTGAACCGCCCCTCCAGTGGGTCCGACTCTGGAATTATATACATCAATCGAAAGTACTTTAAAAATAAAGTGTTGTATCTCATAAAGTGTTTTTTCCTATCTCCTATAGTTTTCGAGATAATCAAGAATAATCGAAAGAGGTATACTAAGATATAGGCTATCTGCCCCTGATAGAAAGTCCCAGTAGTAACTGTATTATCGTTTATGTGACACTGCAGGTACTTCATATGTATAACTTTCCTAGATCAAAACAAAACCATTGTAGAAATATAATAGAAAATTTTCAAAAAATGTGCTGTAATAGGATTTTTTAACATGTAGAATATTAAAGTTCAATGAGCATTGTATTCTACATGTTAAAAATGCCTACTACACCACATTTTTTGACAATTTTCTATTATATTTCTACAATGGTTTTGTTTTGATCTAGGAAAGTTATACATATGAAGTACCTGCAGTGTCACATAAACGATAATACAGTTACTACTGGGACTTTCTATCAGGGGCAGATAGCCTATATCTTAGTATACCTCTTTCGATTATTCTTGATTATCTCGAAAACTATAGGAGATAGAAAAAAACACTTTATGAGACACAACACTTTATTTTTAAAGTACTTTTGATTGATGTATATAATTCCAGGGTCGGATCCACTGGAGGGGCGGTTCAGCAGATTAGAAATGAAAAATATTTTTTTTTACCATGTTGTACCCTTTGAATATTGATGAAACTTCGTGCAGTAATTAAGTGCATTAGGGCACAGTTACTGAATTTTTTTTAAAGTGGTCGCTCAATTGGAACCCTATAAAAACAACATTGAATTGGATATTATCCTTGTTATTATCCTTAATAACGAGGACTGATACGATAATAAATATGTCTAATATTCTTGAGGGTGTTTGCCTTCATGTGGATTTGGAATTCTTTTCCTATGTTGAGTAGTTACCAAGAAAAAAATTTTTGTAATTTTTTAATTTTTTTTAATTATCTCCATAACTACTCAGTTTTGGCCGCCAAAATTGTAGATATCAATTACTTACAGCCTGTCCATACCGCCAATATAGTTATTAAAATAATTGGCTTCCGGGGCCGATTCACCTGTACTTATCCGGCTATACCCTTTTTATCATTCAAGTTTTAATGTCACTTAAGTTAAATTTGTTACTACAGTTGCAGTTCTTTCAAGTCAAATTTTTCTGACTCAAGTTGTATGCTATTATCTTAAAGACACGTCGATAAGAAATGTTTTGGTAGATGATTTTCATAATTTAGAAGTCACAGATGTAGCGTAGTCAAGGTTTGATTATGCCATGGCTGAATTAAATTTTACAATTTTTATGAGTAACAATACTTCAAGAGTTAAATTTCGTTTTAATATCATGCAAACTTTATAAAATTTTCTCAAAAGACTGCCCTAATATAATTTCAATACGTTTAACATTTTCTTAACTTTTTTTTTCATACAAAAAACGATAAAAGATTTATAGTATAAAAAAGTAAAAAGCATTTTGCATTTTATAATCCATTTTAAATAGCTATTTTCCATTTTATATTTTAAATACGTTCAGTAAAACCATTTTCCATTTTGTATTTTAAATGCATTTTTGGAAACTATTTTCCATTTTCTATTTTAAATGGTTTCTATGAACCATTTTTCCCAGCCCTGCACTTTACACTGATAATTTGTTTCATTTGATACAGATGTGTGACGTTATCTTTGCTATGGCATTGCAAATTCAATATATTGACGTTTTAAAATGTCATTTTTTGAATTTTTAAATGATAAATAGTTATATAATAAAAATAGTATATTATTCAATGAGCTGGTAATGATAGCTATTACTCACGAAGATGAAATTGCCGTAATGCATCTGACAATGAGTGAGTAATAGCCATTGCAAGCGAGTAGAATACTATACTTTTTCTACGAAATTTTTCCTTCTTGATTTAAATAAAATTGAATATAAAATTTTAAATTATAAGAATAAAATTGTTAATTTATCTCTAATTTCATTAAATGTTCGTATACGTATCTATAGAAACGATCAAATTCAAATATAAATTCTTTTGTTTACTTATACGTTACTACGCAACATACATGAAATTAAAACTTGATTCACAAAACAATCGTAAGCCCATTGAATAATGGTTAATACGGTGATTTCATTGGTCGAAAAGTATCAACTATCGAGTAATGATCATTCCTCCACACCTTTGAATAATGCCAACTTTCTCAACAATTAACATTTAACAGATATGTAATGAGTGTGTTCTTCAACAGGAGTAGAAAAAAATAAGTTTTTTTAAATATTAAATCCATGGTAATTTAACATACATTTAAGTATTGATCTATATTTTAGTTAAATGTAACTACATATTACATTATCCACACTACGAGACCTCTCCATTATTCTCACTATCCTAGCAGTTGTTAAAAGCCTCCAGAAGAAGTTTGTTCCAATGAAGTTTCTTTTGAATAAATCTTCATTTAGGACAATTTTTTGACGTGAATTCATTTTATAAATTAGCTACAATGTTTGAGGAACGCCGAGGGCTCTAGGTACTTTTGTATAAAAATAAATCAAAAGGAATACAAAAAATAGCAAAAACTTTTTCCCAACTTTCTTTGTCCATAGATATACTTACGTTAAAATTTGTGACCGTGTTGCAGCACCTACAGCTTACACCACATATTTTAAGAATATTTCAGTTTAATTTTTGAACCTAACCTAACTTGTGTTTGGTCTAATTTACAATAACCTAACTTTTCTTTGTTTCAGTGGCTTCTCCTAATGACACAATCGATTATCGTTTTCTCGGATCACAGTTTCTTCACGAGAAATCTTTCACATCGTCGACGTCTCCAGTTGCATTGGATCATACAAATTTTCGCTTGCGCATTTAGTTTCGTCGGATTTATTACAGTGTTTGTGAATAAAGTTAATAAAAATAAATCTCAGTTCAAATCGTACCATGCGCAATTCGGATTGGCGGCATATATTTTTGCTCTAATGGCTGTGCTGAGCGGAATATATGCATTGTGGCGAAATGGACTCTTGTATAAATTTTATCATGCCGTTTTAGGTTATGTAACGTTTGTGTTGGGGGCTGTAGCAATTATTCTTAGTTTTTATTCACACTGGTTCCAATTGAATAGTGTGGAATCGATGAAATACTTAGGAATATTTATCATGGTGTTGACAACAGTTGTGGTATCAGTGAAGCCGTTAATGACCGGTGTACGACGATTTAAATATTTATTTTTAAAATTTTAAATATCATTGGCGAGAGACCGAAGTAGAAAATCAAATTTTATTATTTATTCTAGAAGAACGTTACAAAATTTTCACGTGAAGAAGAACATCACTGCTATGACTGCCCCATATATGTAGTATACATATATAGCCAAATGGATATGAAAAAAACGTCCCAACATCACGGTGCAGATTTGGAAGTATTTTGTTCGTTTTGCGCAAACGCGACTTTTTTGGTGGTAATATGAACCAATCTGAACAGTAAACACGGTAAACACTAATTGATGCATCTGCGCAAAACAACTGAAGTGCCTCTACCCGATGTCTATCCGTCTCACTTCATCGGAACCACTGCCTCTTATAGGGATTGGCCATATCACGGCCATATAGTTATAATACATATATGGACTGCCCTTATATTATAATTTGTCTCTTTTTAACTCATGCTGTATAGTAGTATGTGCTTTGTTTTGTACTATTTACTATTATAATTAATATATTCCTTTCCATAGAGCATCTAGAGAGAAAATACATATTTCTATACTACTGGAACCTGTGTAACCACTTGAGATAGAAAATATGTTGTATACGTGCACGGTGTTTTCTTTGTATTTGTGCGGTAAACTCTGTTTGTGTGAGTGGTGATAGCCGTCACGTGACCTTTGGTTCACATACATGTATGTGATGTGTGTGATACCACAACGCTACTTGTGCCGGTTCAACAATCAAATTTATTGTTGTTTGACTGACTTACACTGAACGACGGGTACTGAGCAACTGACACCGCTGACACCTAAGCAGCCTAAGATGCACATACTTCCACATAAGTGATTGCAGAAAAGAGACAGTTATATTCGTTCTATTTGTTCTGTGTTCCTTTCTTTTCCTTAACCTATTCTTAAAGTTCAAGTAGACTTGGACAGGTTATACCCTGAAACACGGATTTAACCCTTGTGTCACAAGCAACAATTATTTATGTTTTGTAGAACTCTGAGCTGCATATTTTGTAGGCCACGACTTAACTGCAGGAAAAATAGGTGAAAAATAGTATAATAACGTAAAAGCCCCCATTATGGAACAGTTTTGACATTTACATATTTATTTCTTTAATTAAGTAAGGAAACATTAAATGCGAGGTGAATTTAAATTGAAAAACAATCATTCTATTAATAATAAATTTTGTTATCAGACGTTTCTTTCAGAAATAACTTCATTAATATGTAAATGTCAAAACTATTCCAGTATTAGATATAGAGATGGGCGACGGGAAAATTCCCACTGGGAATTTATTGGGTATTTTCCCGGGAAAATTCCCAAAACCTGGGTAAAAACGATTACTTAGTTGTACTTCTTTGCAAATGTGTTTTTAATTAGATCTCTATATATGTATTTGTTAATTGTGCGTGGAGGTTTACATAATATAATGTTGATGTAAAGTTTTTTAATTATTATTATCATAAAACCACTTCAGTACATACTGAATGTTTATTTATCTTTAAATTTAAAAATACATGTATACATATTATGTCGGATCTATTTAAGATGACTTTTCAATGAAGTTAGCAATTAATTTAAATTTATAACTCAATGTGTTCAAATTTCAGAGAAATATCTACGTTTTAAAAAAAAAATTAAAATGCCAGGAAGTTCAATATTGACAAGTGAGAATCGAGCTAAAATTTCGACGTTTTGGAAATTGTAGTACTTAAAACATAATCTAAAGGGGTGAAAAATATGGAAAAATCTGTCGTGGTAGGCCCAGGAAATTGGCACCGAAACATGAAACGCGTATTGTAAAACTAGCCACGAAAATAAATTGTCTAGAGAAAAACTGTCGAACAAAAATTGTATAATAACGTGATATATTAATTAGTATTTATGCAGTCTGAAGATTAATTATTTACGTTTAGCGAATATTCTTTATGAAACAGCGGTTTTGATAGTTTAATTCCAAAATATTACGATAAATAGCAAATTAAAATAAATACCCACTTTTCGGGAATTTACCCCGTTTTTACCCACTTTGGGAATTTTCCCGGGAAAATTCCGGGTAGAATCCCATCTCTAATTAGATACCGTTCCATAATGGGGGCTTTTACGTTATAACTTTCCAGTACAAAATGTGATTTATTATAAAACTAGGCATCTAAAACCCTAATTGAAAATTTTTAATCTTAAGTTTTCAATATTTAATTAAAAATACTAAAATGTTGTCAAAAAGCTTGGTCAAAAAGCCTTGTATTTTGTTTATTATTATTATTTTTATTTTTAGTCAAATTTGTAAGTACCTATTTAAAATTATTTTTTTGAATGTAAAAACTATGGAATATTTTTGAATTTCGAATAAAAATCTGTTTATTATAATATATATTTTCTAGTTCACTTATAATTTGAAATCTATTGAACTATATGGATTGCTCAGTCTATTTTTTTTTATTAATGGTTTTTGACTTGATTACCTTTAGGCGCATTGGCAATTAAGCAACTACTAAGTCTCAAAAATAAATAAGCTTACTTTTTTATTTTATTTTTAATTTTTTTAATTAAAATTACTTGAGAAAGTTCATCTTATAAATAAAAAATAACTTCATAATAAAAAATGGACGTTGAATTAATATTCAACAGTATTTTTTGATTTTATTTTGTAAATGTTAAAAAGTTTGGTGTTTGGTGCGTTTTTCGGTTTTCTGGGGGTTTTCCGATTAAATGCATATTAATTTTAAATTTTTTTTTACAAATGATATTTTAAAATTATTTTTTTTAGTGCGCCAACCATGGTCCTGTGAAGTTGGCACACCGAATGTGAGAAATTTAAATTTTTTTTAGAGTTCTGGCATCCTTATGAATAGTTCTAGAGTTCCCTATACACATTTTAGATAGTTCCGATGATTTAGTACCAAAAAAACAACTTTAAAAATTAGGTGTGCCAACTTCACGCAGCGCACCGAATCGTAAAAATCAATTATTTTTTTAGAGTTCTGGCATCCTTATAAATAGTTCTAGAGTTTCCTATACATATTTTAAATAGTTCCGATGATTTAGTACCAAAAAATTAACTTTAAAATTAGGTGTGCCAACTTCACGCAGCGCACCGAATCGTAAAAATCAATTATTTTTTTAGAGTTCTAGCATCGTTATAAATAGTTCTAGAGTTCCCTATACATATTTTAAATAGTTCCGATAATTTAGTACCAAAAAACCAAATTCATAAATTTGGTGTGCCAACTTCATGCAGCGCATCGAATCGTAAAAATCAATTTTTTTAGAGTTCTAGCATCCTTTTAAATAGTTTTAGAGTTCCCTGTACATATTTGAAATAGTTCCGATGATTTAGTACCAAAAAATCAAATTCAAAAATTTGGTGTGCCAACTTCACACGCAGCGCATCGTATCGTAAAAATCAATTTTTCTTACAGTTCTGGCATCCTTTTAAATAGTTCTAGAATTCCCTATACATATTTTAAATAGTTCCGATGATTTAGTACCAAAAAATCAAATTCAAAAATTTGGTGTGCCAACTTCACACGCAGCGCATCGTATCGTAAAAATCAATTTTTCTTACAGTTCTGGCATCCTTTTAAATAGTTCTAGAATTCTCTATACATATTTTAAATAGTTTCGATGATTTAGTACCAAAAAATCAAATTCAAAAATTAAGTGTGCCAACTTCACGCAGCGCACCGAATCGTAAATATCAATTTTTTTTTTTTTAGAGTTCTGGCATCCTTATGAATAGTTCTAGAGTTTCTATATATATTTCAAATAGTTCCGATGATTAAGTACCAAAAAATAAACTTACATGTGTATTAAAATTAAATTTCATATAAAATTTTTTTCTAAGTTCTGATTGGTGTGATGAGAGTTCTGAATGATGCTCCAAGTGTGCTACAGAAAAACGCTTCAAAAAAACATTTATTTATTTAGAAATAGCGTTATTTTAAAAAGTAATTATTTTACAGGAAAGTCATATGACTTTTCTGCAGAATTTTTGAAGCGCTATTTAGAACTCAGCCTAGATTAACCAAAACCTGTAAAAAAGGATTTCCACATAAAAAATGGATATCAGAATTTCCAAAACCAATTGTTTACTTAGAATTATCTGAACTACAACAATCAATATTTGTATGTTAGAAGTAAACTTAGTTAAAAAATACGTTTTTCTGGCGTTAATCATCGGAGCTATTTAAAATATGTGTAGGGAACTCTAGAACTAATTATAAGGATGCCAAAACTCTAAAAAAATTTGAATGTTCTGACACTCGGTGTGCCAACTTCTCAGAATCGTCAACTTTTGACTGGTAAGAATTTCGTTAACTTTCAAAGTAATTGCCTATTTTATACTCAAGCGTCATACCGTTTTTCTGTAGAACTCTTGGAGCATCATTCAGAACTCTTATTAGACCAACCAGAACTTGGAAAAAAATTTCACATAAAATTTCATTGTGTTATATTTGATTTTCAAAAACCGATTTTATACTGCTAATTACCAGAACTATTAATATTTTTGGTAGAGAACTCTAGGACTATTATTAAGCTAGCTAGCTGAAGTTAAATTTTTGGTACTTAATCATCGGAACTATTTAAAATATATATAGAAAACACTAGAACTATTCATAAGGATGCTAGAACTCTAAAAGAATAATTGATTTTTATGATTCGGTGCGCTGGACGAAGTGCCACATCCAATTTTTGGAACTGATTTTTTGATACTTAATCATCAGAACTATTTAAAATATATATTGAGAACTCTAGAACTATTCATAAGGACGCCAGAACTCTAAAACAATAATTGATTTTTTTGAAAGTACTCTAAAAAAAGTTATAGTTAAAAATAGCCTTTAATGTAATTATTTTACACGAAGGTGCCATAACATTTTTCTGTAGACCTCTTGGAGCACTATTCAGAACCTTCATCAAACCAACTGGAATTTGCAAAAAAATATTTCATATCAAATTTCATTAGATTAAAACTCGATTTTATATTCATAATTACCAGAGCTATTGATATTTTTGATAGAAACCACTAGAACTATCCATAAAGATGCCAGAACTCTAACAAAATAATTGATTTTTACGATTCGGTGCGCTGTGTGAAGTTGGCATACCTAATTTTTAAAAGTTGATTTTTTGGTAATAAATCATCGGAACTATTTAAAATATGTATAGGGAACTCTAGAACTATTTATAAGGATGCCAGAACTCTAAAAAAATAATTGATTTTTACGATTCGGTGCGCTGCGTGAAGTTGGCACACCTAATTTTAAAGTTGATTTTTTGGTACCAAATCATCGGAACTATTTAAAATATGTATAGGGAACTCTAGAACTATTTATAAGGATGCCAGAACTCTAAAAAAATAATTAATTTTTACGATTCGGTGCGCTGCGTGAAGTTGGCACATCTAATTTTAAAGTTGATTTTTTGGTACTAAATCATCGGAACTATTTAAAATATGTTTAGGGAACTCTAGAACTATTTGTAAGGATGCCGGAACTCTAAAAAAATAATTGATTTTTACGATTCGGTGTGCTGCGTGAAGTTAGCACACCTAATTTTTAAAGTTGATTTTTTGGTACTAAATCATCGGAACTATTTAAAATATGTATAGGGAACTCTAGAACTATTCACAAGGATGCCAGAACTCTAAAAAAAATTTAAAATTCTCACATTCGGTGTGCCAACTTCACAGGACCGCCAACCATCATACATAAATGAGGTTCCATGGCAACAGTCCTTACGTCTTACGTCATTCCTTGTGATAAGACCCTTACTACATTTTGATTCTTGATATGTACAGAATAAAATTTAATATAATTATATCTTTCAAGCTTTCAAATATTTAGTAAATTAATTTAGATAAATATTATGTTTATGCATTTTAATTTTAATTTAGTATTAGTCAAACATAATTCCCACTATTAAATTACATTAATAAAAAAAAAAAATAATTATAATCACTTATTATGATAAGATAATATTCCAAAATAATTTTTTTTCAGTTAATCCAAACAGTCTATTTTAACACCCAACTATTATAGGATTCTTTTTGCAATAAAAATACAAAAAATTAAAATAATTAAATAAAAATGACCTCGTGTAATAGTAAAACCGTTGATATACCAGACGCGGAAATAACCGAAACTAGTGATTTAACGCCAGATAAGTTTAATAAGTATACCAGTAGTTTTGAATCAGAAGATGAAACTACACTTACCAACAATGAAAACTGGGTTAAACTGAAACGTGCCATGGCAATTTTAACATCAATTGCCCATTTTTTTATTGCAACAATCACAGTGTATGTAGTTTTGATATGTTATTTAAGTGTGAATGAAAATACGGCATTATTTGTTTGGCATCCGGCGTTGCTATCAACTGGTGTAAGTTTTTTTTTTGTTTTCGCTTTTTTTTTGAATATATATATTTTTTTTTGACATTTGATGACGTGTATAAGATTTATTTTAAAAATATTATGTATTTTTTTGTTTGTTGATGATAGTATTGGCCAAAAAATTTAATTTAAAAATTATGTTGGCAATTGTACCTAATGTAAGATGTAAATAATTACGTCTGTTGACTAAAACAGAACCGCATTTAGATTTTTTTTAATTTAATACAATTTTTGTTTTGAAGAACTCAATTAAGTGTACAATATACAATATAACCTTACTTTTGTTTGAAGTTTGAACTGTCAAAATTAAACTTACCTATTAAATTAGACACAAATACAGTGTCCTTTCTGTTAAAATACAAATTTAACCCTTAGTGTACCGATGGTACTTATGAGTTCAATTTCTTCTAGTGTATGAAGCTAGACAGATATTATAGATAATAAATATTTTTTTAGAATTTCGTAGTATATAAAACAACGAAACTCTTACAAATTCGTCATGTCTATCATCACATTAAGTAGCTTATTCGCACTTGGACACTTTTAAATAATCAGTGTCGTACCGTACGCAAATTATAGACGTTATAGACAGTGTCTTTTTTATTTTTTGTTTTTTTTTTGTTTTTGTTTTTTTGTTTATTTTTTTATTTATTTTATTTTTTTTAAGTTATATAGAAAGGTTTAGATAATCATATTCATAAATTAAAAGCTAATTTTAACATTAAATAAAAATATGAAACGTGCACTCGATGAATATTTTTATAAATGGCTTTTTAAGAAAAGTTGACATTTAAAAATACCATTAGTACACAAGATCCAAGTGCGTGAAACTTTTTTGGTCCATTAAAAGTTAACTTTGTATAAATTTTAAATTTAGATGAAACATCATTGGATTAAATAATATTACTGAATTTGACAATAAATTAACCATATTAATATTATTAACACGTTTTTTATATACTAGGTCTTATCTGTTCTAATTAGTAGTTGTACTCAAAACTTAAAATCATTTGCTGGAATATAATTTTACTTAATTTATTTACTTTTTTTTTAATAACTTAACTATTTAATTACTTAATTTTTTATTATTTTTTTTTAATTTCAGTGGTTTTTCTTAATGACCGAATCGATTCTGGTTTTCTCCGAGGATAATTTCATTACGAATCGTATAAGATCCCGTCAACGTCATATTCAATTACACTGGATAATACAAATATTCGCAATGTTGTTGAGCTACGCCGGTTTTACCGTAATTGTCTGGCATAAAATATCCAAAAATTATTCTCATTTTTACACATATCATGGACTTTTCGGTTTATTTGCAATTAGTTTGTCGGTGGTGACAATTTTATTTGGTGCATACGCGAAACTAACTCAGTCAATACAGTGTCGATTTTATCATACAGTTCTGGGTAGTATAACATTTATTTTAGGAGCGATTACGATGATGTTAGCGTTCAATAGTAGTTGGTATAAATCGAATGATTATGGTAAAAGATCTGTACAATATTTATGTATAGTTTTGATTTTATTTGTAATTGTTGTTGTTATAACAAAGCCATTGATAACAGCGGGACGACGATTTAAAATTGTCTTAATGAGATAATAGATTGATAATAATTAATCAATTAATGATTATTTAAATGGTGTTCAAAGATGCAAGTTACCAATATAGGACATAGTAGCGCTAAGTCACAATAAAAACAAACTGTAAGAATTTTTTTGGACATCATCTAAATAAATTAGGACTTATCATTTCTAAGAAATGTTTATTTACTATAAAGCACAGGCAAACCTAATTTTTGGAAAATTTAGGCTGTCTGAGTGTTTTTTTTTTATCTAGGGTCAAGTGGGGCATTTGCAATAACGGGGTAAATGTGATAACATACTATGTCTAGCCATATTGTTTTGTAAACGGGGCTGCCATTTCTGATATAAAGAAAGTATTACCTTAATTCAAAGCTAACCACCTGTCAACACTGTTTTACCGACGGACGAATGAGTAACCATTACATTTCGCGGCAGGTGTTCAAGAAACATGGTTCCAAAATTTATAATCTAACTTTTCATCGAGTGTCATCTACATTTCTAATGTAAGTTTTTTATTTTTTTTTGTCTAATAGTGTTGCCTTGTCTTAGAAAGATAAATTAATTATATATTTTTATCATATCTACTACAGCTTACAAGGTACAGCCGCTATTGCATTTGCCCCAGAAATTTGCTACTTTGGGTTAATTGCAATATAGGCATTATTACATTTACTTAAAAAAGGAATTAAGCACTACGTAGGCGTTGTACAGAAAAAAGTGAACGATCGTTGGGGGGTAAAATTTGTACGACGCAAGGGTAGTGTTTTTGCATGGCCAATAATGGATGATACTAATCTAGTTACGTCTGACTCCATCGTTCAGATATTGCCTAAATCTGAAATAACTAGACGTGGAATAATATCATTTGATTTTAAGTTCCCTAATATGATTATTTCATAATTTTGATTCAAAATATTTTCCTACCTAATTAAGAAATGAAAACGTTTTTTTTGAAAATAACTTGTGATACAATTGTCCGATCTCATTGAAATAAAAACTAAAATTTTTTTTTCTCTTTTATTGCTATTGTCCCAGAATCCAGTCTATACACACTGTTAAAAAATTAGTTATGATTATTACATTTGCCCCTTTTGACGGGGTAAATGTAATAATGAGACATGGTACTTAATTTCAAATCTCATGTTTATGAAAATCTACTTACATCTTTTTTTTCAATACTTAAAATAATAGCCTCATATGTGCTTTATGGCAGACATGTATGTTCATTCTTTATTTCTAAGAAGTAAATGAGCAGTATGCAATTGAATTTATAAATTTAGCTATCATACTCGCAATTGCCCACCTTGGCCCTATACTTTTTGTATATGTATACATTTTTTTTTTTTTGGAAAATAAGTAAAAATATTCTTAAAAAATTAACTTTTGTTTTATTAAACATATAAATTTCTCATTGTCTTAACCTCTACCTATCCTATGTTCACATTGTTATGGCGTCATATAAGATTGTAGAGTATAAAAATAAAAAAATTACATCGAAAATAATTCAAAAACTTTTAAAAAATTTAAATTTAAAGAGTACATAATTTTGTTTGTGACGACATTGAGTACATTTAAAGATTTGAAACTACAAATTTTGTAATTTTAATATAAGTAAAAAGGAAAAATCATGACGTTAAAACAAAAAATTACGTTTTGACTTCAGTAACGTCATTAGCTAGTTATGAAATTCGTCTTTAAAATAATTATAAAATTTAAAGCTAATCTTTGTTTCAGATATTGTCCTTTTTAGCGAATTTCCAGAAAGAATTCTGGAAATTCAGCTATTACAGTAGGTGTCATGACGCGACTTGAGCCCGGGTCTATGGCAGAAATTTGTTTTCAGGTCCCTAGAAACCGAAAATAATATTCACTAAAATTTATATATATATATATATATATATATATATATATATATATATATATATATATATATATGTATGTATATATGTATCAGCATGATAACTCTCGAACGAAATGTCCTAGGTTTACGAAATTTGGTGACAACGTTGGAAATCCAAAAATCTTGGATGAGTTCTTCAGCCAGACACGTCGGATGCCAGGAACATGGTTTTTGTACTTGCAAAAAATTAGTTTTTTGCCAAAATTTCCACTTATTCAAAAATTTTTGCCAATTTTTTTACATCATTTAAAAGAGGAGAAAAAATTACATAAAAAAGGTCTTTAAACTATTATTCTATGTCAACTAGTTTCCGAGAAAAACTAATTTTTATAAACGGAAATTCACTATGTTATGCAGGATGCTGCGACAGGGGTATTAAAATTATGTAGTTGGGTCACAGTTGGGGTAGGGCTGGTAGGATTAAGACGGTTTCTTGTCATTTCCAATTTTTGTCTTTTTATTTAGTTTTATTTCCTTTTCTTTGCTAGAATTACTAGTGATGTCTAGCCCAGGATCAATTTAGTTGATTAATGGACTAAAGTTTTTTTTATAGACAAAATTAGTAATTTGTCGAAAATATTGTTAAATAATTATTTTTGATAATTTATTGTTAAATAATTTAATTAATGTTAAATTCATGAATATGAAAGCATTTTGTAACTCTTTCAAAAATAATCTTTCCTTTTGAATTTCTAATGTATTTAAATGACATAAAAGTGAAGAATCTCATACAAATGAATAACTTAGTTAAATTTATGAATATGATAACTTTTTGTAACTCTTTCAAAAATAATGTTTCCTTTTGAATTTATATTGTATTAATGATATAAGAGTGAAGAATCCTACACAAATGAATAATTTCTTAGTTTTCAGTTTTTTTTTGTATCAATATAATAAAGAAAAAATAATAACATAAAATTTTAATAAATAATGCAGTAACAAACTAAATTAGTCTTTTTGGTCTTTTGAAAAAAGAAAAAAAATTTTGTCATTCCGTTAAGGGTAAAAAAGTCAACTGAAAAATAACTAATTCAAACAAAGTTAGTTTATTGAACCGAATAATCGATTAGTAAATTTAAGAAAAAAGGTTTTGAAAATTTTATTTACTAAACTAAATTTTAAAAAATCATTCTTAAAAGTGAATTTTTGTAACCGCTGCTGATATTACTATAAGTGTTTTCTGATATAATAATACGTGTTGATTTTATCAAAAAATGTTGAAAAATTTATCAAAATTGATATCGTTAGGGCACGTACCAGATAAAAAACTATTGAAGATAATAAAATATTAGAGATATTAATTTAATTTCGTTACTGTTATGGTTTTTTCTAAAGTCTCATTTACGCTTATACAATTTTATTAAATTATTCTGATAACTTTTTAATTTAACCAATGTTGAATATCTAATTTAAAAACATATTTTATGGCGTGATGCGATTATAAGAGCGTAAATTCTCTTTGAATTTTAAATATAAGATAAATTCCATTTAAAATTGTTAGGAAAAAGCTTTATAAAAAGTATTGTCATATTGTATTGTTATATTGTATATCAAGGTATATATATATATATATATATATATATATATATATATATATATATATATATATATATATATATATATATATATATATATATATGTGTGTGTGTGTGTGTGTGTGTGTTTATGAGGTACACTAAATCCGTATGTTACAAATGTATTGCTTTTGGACTGCAATCAGCTGTTTATAGCGTCAACTGGTCATCACTTGATCATCAACAATATTTGTACCGTAAAATTGGATGACTTTGGCCACCATGGTTGACTTTGGCCATTTTTCAATATTTGTTTTATTTATGCACGACTACGTTATAATAATACTTATGGACGGAATAGTATTTTTTACTGATTCTATAGATTATATTTGACTCGAAAAAAATTATATACAAAAAACAATTTGATATTTAGTACCTGAAAAAGTTTAAATATAAAAATTTACGAAAAACCTGCAATTTTTACCTTCAAAAACTTCCAGGGCAGCTTGACAATGAGGCGACATCTATGACTTTCATATGAAAATATGTTATATGGGAAAAATTACAATTAAACCCTGGATCTTTTATTTTTAATTTACCTACTAAAGTATTTGCTTTTTTTTGTTTATTTTACCAAATAATTTGTTACCTTATTTGCAATAGGTGTATAAAGTAATTATAAAATAATTTTTTACATTTGTTTAAAAAATTTGATAATAAAACATTAAAAAAAAAGTATTTTTATCATACATTTATTTAAAAACAAAAAAAAAAAAAAAAAAACTCAAAAAATATTTCTTTAGTGTTTTCCAAATAAAACAACATGTGGCCAAAGTAACCCAACTTCGTCGTCGGACTTTGGCCACCCTTATTTAAAAAAAAAAAAAAAATATTTAGAATGTATTTAGCTTCTTCTCCATTTCAAAGTTAAAAGTACTAATACAGACCCATAAAACGTAATTAGAAACAAAAATTGATATCATTTGGTGTAAAACTTATAACAGTGTAAAGTTGAAAAGTGGATCAAAGTCATACAATTTTACGGTATATGAACTGTCATTTTTAAATTTTAAAGTATTATTTCTGAATAATTATTAGTTATTATAAGATAATATTAAGTTTAATATAATTATTTTTATTAATTTTTCACATTTTGTTTCAAATGTAACTTATTTAGTTATTTTAACTAATTTCATTAATTCCTGCTTTGAAAATCGTTATTTCAGGGCCGACATCTAAAATTTTTCTTACGTATTTTTATAGTCATGCCTGGTATATGGTGTTCTGTGTCAAATTGTAGAAATTCACAGTATAAGACATTAAATAAAGACGTTAGCTATCTTCGATTTCCAAAAAAGGATGTAGAATAACGTTGTTGAATTAAAAACACTGAAAACACCTAAATTAATCCGTAATTAACAAAGTAAGACAGAGTTTTTCATTAATGTCTCATAATTCCCGAATTCTATGACATACAGAGAATGAATACACACATGTGTAATATTATCGAATATATTTGTATCTATTTTTCTGACAAACCGTAATAAATATATTTCAAATACTTATTTTATCTATATTTAATTGAGAAAATTATATTAATTATTTTTTATTCTCTTTTCTGAAAACTTGACTCGGGTAATTTATATATTCATTAATTTAAATATTTTTGTTCACTTCGAACATTACTAAGACATAATAAAAAGAAAAATATTCCGGACCTGGCTATACTGCAGTCCACAGTCAAGTGTCGTTTTCATTTGATTGGCGAACCTCATAAACAATACATAAACCTTGATTGTATACCGGTCAAACAGGATGTGTAGGAATTTGGGTACAAATAGGAACAAAACAAATAATTTCTTTTAATTACTGTAATTTTTTAGTTTTTACCTTAAAGACGGCAGTATTTGATTCCTACATGATTTAAAATTAATAAATAATATAAAATAAATTTAATTAATGTTAAAACTAATAAAATTATTAAAAAATTAAATGTCAAAAATCAGTAGTAAAATGGCACAAAAATTAGGTTACCAAAACTTGCTTCGTAATTTGCTTAAACTGTGTTTATGTTCAAATGGGTGGTAAATTTAAAAAACTGGATCCTTTATTTATTCAAAATATGTAAAATTATGCCAATTGTTTACACATATTTTGTACATTTGTCCAAATTACTAATTGGGGTGAATAGTACCAAAATTAGGGGTCACTGGAAACGAATTAGGGGGCAATCGGAACGCATGCGGCATGAATAGGAACGCGTATCAGATCAATAGGAACGCTAGAGTCAGAATGGGAACTACATATTACAGTATTATACATAACATACATGAGATAGGTTAGTACGAACCAAGTGTGTTAAATATATTGTAATGTAAACGTGATACATACGCACAAATGGTTTTTTATTTGTCGAACGACTGTATCGAAAAGGTTAAGTTTAGGATATGTGCACATTTTTTCGTTTTTTTTTTCATTCTCCTACCAGTAAAATCAATTTATCAGTTATTGCTACCATTTTATAGACAAACTGGACAGCCATGTCCCAAATTCCTATTCACCCCTCAATCGTTCCCCGACACCCCCGAAGTGCGAGGTGAATAGAAACGCCTGTTTTTTCCAATTTTCTAGCTAAATAAAAAAGAAAATGGAATTTTAAAATGGTCAGTATGAAGAATAAGCGACCGGAAATAATACCAATCCATTTTTTATCGTCTAATAGATAAAAAATGGTATGAAAATTTACGGCAAAGTTGAAAATCGTTTCGATTCAGCACAAACTACGGTATATACATTTTACGCATATTTTTTATATATTCACTAGTTTTGCAAATAACGAAAAAAACAACAAAACATATGAGGAATCGTCGGGAAAAACGATGAAGGTGAGCTTTTATAGAAACTGAGTAAATCGAATTTTAAATTTTAAAACTTTTTTGACATTACTAATGGTGATAAGTTATTAATTCTTATATTGGTATATTCGTGCATCAATATTATATTATGTGACTTATTATTACTAATTTTCTTTAATATTAACAAAAATTATCTGAGTAAATATTCATACAGTTGTTGCTAAAAGCTGAAAAAATGATGAATGGTACAAAGATTTACAGGAAAAATTATATACGCACCGTTGATTCAACAAGATTATTTTATTGAATAGCTCACGATAAAAATAATGATTGCATAAATATAGCAGGGATTCTTAAACTACGGCCTGCGATCCCATGAAACTTAAAAATGCGGTTCATGATCTTGAAAATGGAAACAAACGTTTATCATATAACAAAAAAAATATTTATTTTTTTTTATCTGTTTCTTATGATTCACAGAGTGTTTCCAAAAATATACATAGTTTGAACTGACCGAATTACAGGAAAAATATTGATGCTTACGTACACTGCGTACACACAATTTATTGACAATAATTCAAATATCAATACTATCGTATGAATGTTTTCTGCATTCTCCCTTCCAGATGAATATTGGTATAGTTCTTTAAGAAGACGGCTTTAGACGAGCACCTCCCAAATCCTAGCCACCCACCAATTTCCTTGTACATCTAACTACTCACATCATAAAATGTATAATTAAAAAAGTCGTGAAATAAATAAAAATATATAAATAATGATGTAGATGGCGCCTGTTATAGAATACTTGTCCTAAAATTGGACGTTAAACCTATACTCTTACTTATTTTCATAAGTAAATAAATTTATTATCATAATACAAGAAAGTTGACAATGAGGCAATAATAAACAAACCCTCATCGTTCTTTCAGCTAAAGCGACTGATCTTCATCATTTTTTCCGCTAAGTCATTTCTTTTGAGCTCTATTATTCAATAAGCTCTTTTATTTACTCTTAACTTATTAGTGCATATAAAAATACGGCGTACGTTATATACGAAAATAGAATAATCCAAAATTTTAAAAAAATTGACCTTCATCGTTCTTCCCGCCAACTCCTCGTATGTTTTTAATACTAAAATATTTATAAATATTTTCTATATTTTATTTCCCTTTAATAAATGCTGGCGTTCGAGACGAAAATTTTGTTAGCCTAACGGGCTTAACGTTAGCTAACGGAGCTTTCACCGTTGCAAACCAGAGGGCTCTGATTAAAAAATTAATGCACGTTAAATATTTTTTCATGGATTTTCACGGTATAAATACTTAATTTCTGAAGTAGAGCCACATTTAAAAATTATGGAATAAAAATAATCAGTCACCATGTTAGAAATTGTTGTTTTAATATATAATGTATGTTAATTTTTGAATGCGTGCCTTCTGGTTTGTAACGGTGAAAGCTCCGTTAGCTAACGTTAGGCTAACAAAAATATCGTCCCGAATGCCAGCAATAATATCGATTTATTTTGATACCCATGCGCAACATTTTTGTACATATATGGGTGACGCGTGCGTATTGGACACATAAAAGGAGAATTTTTTTTAATAATAAAATTTGACTGAATTTTAAATTAAATATAAAAAATGATGGTTGTGTGTTTAAATGAAATTCAGAGCTATGAAATAAAATGACTGGAAATATAATTTTGTATAAAGACTTTTATTCTTTATATTTAGTTACTTATTTGCATTTTGTTATCCTTTAAATTATTTGTTAAAGTATTTTTACGGGAATATAACAAAGATGTGAATTAGTTAAATAATATATTTATTTATCAAATTAGTGCAATAAATGTGATTTTATGGGAAAATAGTTTTATCTGGTACTTTAAGAAATTGGAAATACACTTTCTATTTGTGTAAGTATAATAAATGTGAGATTTTTCAAAAATTTCAAATAGAAATTTCCAAAAGTTCTCTTGATTTTCGCACGAAATTTTTTCGTTTGGAACGAAAAATGTAATATTTAAATGAGGAAGAAGAAACAATCTAATAACAGCATAAATTTTTTGTTTAAGTATCGCTTGTCTTTTGTTTTGAGCAGTGGCGGCTTTACTAGATTTGAAAAAAAAAATAGTATAATACCTTTTATTTTGTAATTTTGTTGAAATTTCAGTTTTTGTCAGAAAATATATTAAAAAAATTATTGGCAAGTTTATATTATTTTCTATTGTGAAAATGTATCTTTAAACTATTTATAAAAAAAAGAAAATATGTGTATTGCTTTGTAAAATCTAAATTTGAAAATATAAAGAAAAACAAATTAATGATTAACGAAAAATTAACTGTTTTTGTCTAATTAATTCAACAGGTGTTAGAGTCACGTGACTAGGGGAAAGTTTTCGAATCAGCAAAAAAGTTTCATCATTACACAGTTTGCGGGATTCCCCTTAACTAACAAGTTTTGCAAAAATTAATTGAAAATACTTTTATATTAGGTAATTTTTATTTAAGAATACAATGCTATTTAAATTTTTATTTTCGTTAAATATAATAGTATTTTGCATAAATAAATCTTTATTAGGAATACTAATGCGAAGTTACTTCCTTATAAAGTTTATTATTAAATTGACCATTTTAGGCTTTGTACACCCAGTCGATTCTTGGTCGATTTCTCTAACAACATAAAAGAAAAACTTATTTGTAAAGTCGTTAAAGAACCGACAATGTAAGATGAGCTCTAATGATACAGTTCCTCCCACTTGTGAATTATTAATTATAACAATTAACATATGTAATTATTTATATTGCAGATAAAATTTCATTGTACACAACGATATAGAAGAGTTCACAATCATCTGTGAAATGTAACAAGAGTATTTAAAATTAAAAATTTGAAAACCGTTTCAAATGACAAGTAGTGCAACACAAACTTCACGATGTCGATTTTGGAATTTCAGTATAGCAAGTATATTTTTATTAACATTTTCAAATATACTATTGACGATACGTCTACTACATTATAATTCTGAAGTAAAAACCACCGTGATCGATAATAATGGACACGATATTATCGATCAACAATTATTACAATTTACGCAAACACAACGAGCATGCGCCGATATTCAATTGGAAAATTCGAAAAAAGAACAAGAGATACATATCAGTGATAATTATTTTCAAATGTTATCCAATCAAACAAATTTTTTACGAAATTTTGATTTAAATTTAGGTCGTTGGGATTCAAAACGTATTTTTAAATTGTACGATAACGTGTTGGTTGGAAATAAATTTGTAGCATTATCAAAAATTTATAATGTAAGTCTGGCCACACAAAGTTCGTTGGAAAAATTATCATCCATTGTACAAGTTGCCTTTCATTGGAGTGGACCAATATCAGTTGGTTTATATGCTGCCGGTAATGAAGAGTTCAATCTTCTACTGCTTTATCTCTACTATTTACAAAAATGTTATACACAAATCCGTGAACAAGTCGCATTTCATCTATTAATTCCAAAAGATCGTCCACCGACTAAAATCAATATAAATTTCACATATTTAACAGTATTAGATTGTACAAGTCCTGATAAAACGTTGAAATTCTTGCTCAAATTACGTTCACCTAGTACGCTAAAATGGCGCGTACGTAATCCATATCCACAAAATCATTTACGGAATTTGGCACGTAAAAATTGTCAAACGGGTAACGTGTTCCTGACCGATGTTGATATTATTCCTTGCTATCGATTGGCCGAAGGATTAAATCATTTTTTAAAAACGACACATTCACAATGCAAAATGGGAAATTGTGCCTATGTAATACCAACGTACGAACTGGATGAACGGGTTCACTTCCCGAAAAACAAATCGGATTTATTACGACTAGTCAAAAAAGGATTAGCACGGCCATTTCATGAAAAAGTATTTATATATAATCAATTTGCAACGAATATATCAAGGTGGGTGACTTCTTCGATAAATATTGTAGAATTATGTCTACAACTAATTTCGAATTTCCAGGTGGCAAGCACATGAGGATCGCGTAAACAGGGACGGAAAACAGGAAGTACATGTAAGTCATTCAGTTACGAATTTTGAATTTTTCTACGAACCATTTTATGTTGCATCCGACACTGTTCCACCGCATGATGAACGCTTTTTAGGCTATGGTTTCACACGGAACACACAGGTAAGTTGGTGTCAATTAAAGTGAATAGTGTAAACAAGGATAAGTACCAAAATATTCAAAAGTGATTTTTTTTTCAGGTTTATGAAATGTTTGTCGCTGGATATGAATTTTTTGTACTCTCTCCGGTCTTTACATGCCATTGGGGTCTACAGTTAAAAAAGACGCGACCCCACTGGCGTGAACGACAAAATACAATTAATGCTCGACAATTTGAAATTTTCAAACGGGAAATATTTGCTAGATACAATAAGGATCCACTGAATATGGTACAATTGCGCGGGAAAAACGCAAAAGTTGATTCAAAAGTATAATTTTTTATACTGATTTTGTTGTACGAATTTAAATTTGGGTTCTGATATAAATTTTTTATAATCTGGACCAATTTCTTAAGACCAGTATATCTTTGGAAAATATCTGAAATTTTTAACGTAACTAGGAAAAAATTATAATTCCTAACAAGAAAAATAAATTACGCTTAATTTATAAAAAGAAAATTCCTAAATCGTGAAAAACGTAATTAGAAATTCTCTCTTAACTCTTCAGAGGGTTAATTTTGTATAAAATATTAAGCTGTATGAATATCTGGATGAGTGTTTAAAATAGTTAAATAAGTAACAAGAATATTCAAAGAAGTCTGCACCATTACCTGTTAAAATAAGCAATTAATTTTTTATTATTCAATTTTTATAATTCTTCTATTCAAGCGGTTCTTTTACGTAACGTTAATACAAAAGAGCAATAAATACGGATATTTGTTAATTGATTCGATACTAATTACCGAAAAGACTGTTAAATACTCGTTTAATTTGAATTTTTTGATTTTTGAAAATTTAATCACGGCTTAACTTTCTTTCGATAGTAGTAAAATAATTTTCAATCGTAATATCTGTGAACTAAGTGTTTGTAGAAAAAAAAATTGATGTCTGTCTGTAGAATATAACTGTTACGTGGTATTTTGACGTTTGAGGTTAAAATATAATGAACATTTTTCGGAGGAGGTATTTAAAAATTTTTTAGTTTGTTTTTGAATATTGTTATACTTTATTAAAAATGTATAATTTACCTTCTGAAACGTCAATATACTTGCAAAATAAACGAAATTTCAAGATTATTTTATGTTAGAAATCAATAGTATCACTTACACTCACACAGATTGGAACACTGGAAGAAAAAAAATGCATTGTGTAAACTGCACGTAAGTCGATTGATATTTCATAAATTTAAGATTTAAAAAAAAAAGTCAAGAAAACAATGCAGTAGTGGTAAGAAACGACATACGTATTTTTACTTCTTACTATACTCAGAGTGATTGTTAAGTGCCCTGTAAACGATCAAATTGTTTGTCAAATTTTACGTGTTTGTCAAATTATTTGATAGTATGCAGCTTTGTTTGACGCGTTTGTCAAATAATCTACGTGTTTGACGTGTTTGATGAAAATCTTGATTGATCAACTTGTTTGACGTGTTTGACCAACAAATTTGAAGGTGTGCGGCGGTGTTTGTTGTGTTTGTCAAACAAGCTCTATTAAATTGCCCCGAAATGAATAGCAAATTTGACAAAATTTTTGCAAATCTCTGTCCTAGCAACCTTTTTTCCGTAATTTTCATTATTTATTCTATGTTTGGCCAAGTTTTATCTAATAAAATTATTTTATGGGGACCACTAGGGTGACAAATTACGGGCAAGTTTGTCAAATTTGTTTGAGCTTTGGTTTGATCGTTTAAGCTCTTGTTTGATGAAAACGTGAAGTTTGACAAACAAATTTGTCAAACAAATTTGATCGTTTACAGGGCACTTTAGGATTGTTGTGATATTGCTAATATAATATGTCATTTTTAATCTTGAAATTCGTTAATAATCATTTTTACAAATGAAGTTTTATTTATTCCTTACTATTTTTGTTAAAATAATTGTTAAAATTATTTAAAATATTACAATTTTGTTTGTTAATTTATAAAAATTTTGTTAATACTTGACAAAGAATTTGACATTTTCTCTACAATCTAAATGGAACAAAATATATTAGTGATAAAAATTTATATAAAAAAAAAAAAGATTGAATATATTTATGTAAAATTTTAATTTAAGAGATGATTTTAGTACTATATTGACAGAAAAATATTTATACTTTGCTCAAACAATGTGTCTAAGTGTAAAATAAAAACATTTTTTAAATAATCTGCCTTTTTTCTTATATCGATTTCCGAATGTATTTCAAACAGTTGACAAGAGATGTCCCTAGCTTAACTAGGAAATCAAACATTAGTTATGGACATGGAAGAAGGAGAGGTATATAATATTGTAAAGGAAGGAGCATTTGCCAAAATACTGATCAACATATTATGAATATTAAACGTGCGTATTATGAATGACGTCATTTTGTCAACAAACAGTAGCGGTGTTAATTTAATTAAAACATTGCCATTGCTTTTAAAACAATATATTTAGTATATTTTTATTATAATTGTGATTTTTATATAAAAACAAAAAAATTAATTAATTATTTTTAATATCTTTTCTATTTAATTCAATAATCAACTCCTTAAGAATGCTGTTCGACTATTTTATCAATTAATTTTTCGAATTCTTACTTGTCTACTAAATTATTGCATTTTTTAACGCTGCTTAAAGAATATTATAAATTACTATAAACTCAAAACAAAAATTGCTCAAATTAATCGATTATTTACAATTTATAACTATTTCTTTAAAAAGATTACGTTTTGGTTTATAATTTTCCATCACTAATAAGACATATCTTTTTGATAAAAGTAGACACAAACATAAATAAAACTATATGTTTATTAAATTATCATTTTATTAATAAATAAATAAATACAAACAAAATACATAATCTTGAAGTTAAATTTTTATATGCTCATTAATTTTACATATAAGACGCTACTGAAATGAAGGGTCCAACTAACCTATATTTTGATTTTTACATAATTTTATTTTTTACAATATTTTTAAAATTTTTGTCGTTATTATCACATATTTTAACTAAAAAACGAATTCCTTATTTATGTAGAATGATTCCTTTTTCGATCTTTCCTTTACTTTGTGTAATGTCAAAATTGGTATTTTTACGCTTATTATAAACCTGTTTTTTTAAATGAAAAATTTAGAAAAATTAACAAATTTTCGCTAGAAATGGTTGCATTTATTGATAAATACAATATTTACTTACCCAAATATTATATTTACGATGTATTGCGTTATCTAATATTTTTTTAAATTTAATTTTTTGTAGGACTGGATGTTTAGTGCTTATTTGCACGTGTTATCGTGTATATTTACTCTTTTGTTTTTATTTTTTGTGGTACATTCAAAGGAATATACGTATTCATTCTAACATATCATATTATATTATATCTTGTCTCTCTCTTAAGAAATGGTCTCCATCCATATTCTTCTATATCAATGGTTATGGACTTAATATTAGGTCTGTTCCCGTACCAGTAGGAAAGTGAATGTATTAGTAGGAAAATGTAGGAAGTCGTTCCTGTACACCAAAAATTCAGGTAGGGGTTCACTTCCCCTCCAGTAGGAAAATGTAGAAATTAGCAGTGATTTCAGAGTTCCTGCTTTTTCCTTCCACCTCTAAAATTTACATTTTTAAATTTATTAATCATGTTAATGAAAATTACCATAATATTGATTACCATTAACCGATGTAACCGTTTAGACAAATGCCAAAAAGCTGTCAAATTTGTTTTAATGCAGTAAGGGCAGTAAACTGAAAGAAGTCGTTTCTTTACTTTCATATTTTATTCCCACCACATAAAGTAGGAACACAACATAAAGTAGCTGGCAAAAAAGTACGGGAACAGACCTAGTATGTTTCAATAACTGTATTTTGGCGCTATTCCAGAAAGTCCTTTGCCTTCTTAAAGCATTATGCAAGATGCTAGGATAAAATCTATCCAACTGTGATAAATAATTAAAAATCTCGAAGTATCTAGAACCAGACAGCGGTATATTTATATTATTTAACATTTTAGAGCCATATATTCCAATATTTTAGATAAAAAATTTAATATCTCTATAAGTATAACTGCAAGTTTGGTACGTTTTGCTTAATTTATTTACAATATGATCACTCTACTGTACAGCCTTCAGCGCCTTTAGTTACTGATATAAGACAATATACATTCGTCAGTTCAATTTTTTCTAAAAATTAGTATGAGGAGCTGAGCTCGTCATTAGTCCTAAAGGCGTTAATATGGTGTGTTTTGATTTTTATTTGTTCTAAGGATACAATTTATGGATGCTGCTTTAAAATTTTAATAAAAAATTGTCTGTTTGTAGCGACTAAAGCATCAAATTATATTGATAATTAATTTTTCTAGATTCTAACTTTAATAGTGGCTAAAATTTTAATAGTGGCTAAAAATCAACTTCTTATTTTTAACCTATTATGCACATATATATTCTGAAGATGTGTATGACCTGTATATTTAATTACGTTTACGAAAACACTTCCAGTGAATCAACTCTATCCCTCTCGTTTTCTTTTTTCAACACGACTTCTTCGATATTTTATTACTAAACAAACAAAAAAGTATAACATGGACTTACTTAGAAGTTATTTCAAGAAAGAAAAGAAACACAATTACTGAATTTGAAACGAATCTTCTTAATATGATAACACAATAAAAACACTAAGAAAATATAACTTAAACTGTAATAAAAAAAAACTTTTATTTTTTCTTGTTCTTTTCTTCTTTTCTTGACATGTTTAAACGTGTAGCGATACTTTGAGGAGAATAAATTTGTCTCGGCGTCTTGGAAAATCAAAATGTGCAATGGTTAACGACTTAGGTTAATACGCGTATTTTCTATTTCATGCATATTAACCGTAATATAGTGACTAACTAAATCTGATTATTTATGTATTTGATAGGTATACTCGTAAACGATATTTTAATTAAGGGGATACATTTAGACAGGCGAAAAGTCAATTTCGGCACTCTCTTGAGTGAGCCATTTTTGGGTTTACCTTGTTCCCCACTATTCTTATATTCGTGTTTTACAATTCGGAGTATATTTCTGCTTCAAATATGCTGACATTCTTCTAAAATTTTGATTTTTCAGTTCTAAAAATTAATAAAATGTTGTGTATTGCTGTTGGAGTTATTGTCGCTTGAGGTTTAAATAGAATTTCTTAAGCGCTTTCGATCAACGTTGTCGATATTTTCGATTATAATTTAATATTTTTACGAACAGTGGAGAAAATTTTTTTGGTTTTTTTCTTTTTTCTTCACATTTGTCCAAACTTAGGTGTAAACTTATTCTTGTTAAATATGACTACATGCTCTTTCTTCTCGCCACGCTTGTAACGTTTGTGTGTTTTCCACGTGTTTATTCACATTATATTCTGTGAGTGGTACGTGCGTGACTATAATAGAAAATGAAAATAAAATAAAAGACAAGTTATTTTCATCAATTTTATTACAGTAATGAACAAGTTTAGTTCTTTGTTCTTTCTTTTTAAATGTGTGTGTATATATTTGATACATATTGTTTTCTATGTACCGATATATACATTTAAGATTTAAGGTTACGTATATGAAAGGTAATGTTCTCTTCTTCTTCTTCCTACGGGTGGGGGGGGGGGGCGTCTATGTCAGCCCATGCACTGATTCCTAGTGGAATATTGTGCAGTAATCTCGTTTATTCATCAGTTATGCATAAGAGGCCCGCCTCTTTGATGAAGTCAGTTAGGGCCTTTACGGGATCCCGATGAATAGTCTCAAGCTCTGTACCCAATCCCAGTGTTGAGTGCCTAATGCGAGCCAATGCCTCGCATTCAAATAGAATGTGATGGGCTGTTTCATCTTCCACCCCACATTTCCTGCATACTGGTTCTTCTCTATATATTCCTATTCGATACAGATGCTTCCTTAAGTGATAGTGTCCAGTAAGAAAACTCATTATAGCTTTCATCTTCGTTTTATCCAGTTGTAGAATTTCGGATGATAACTTCATGGAAGGTCTTTTAATCATAAGCCTCGCATGTCTTTGCTCTGCAGTGTTCCTCCAAACTGCGGTTGTTTCGTTTGTCATGGCTTCAGCAATTTCCCTTTCGCGGTTTTAATCGTTATCCCACAGTAGGGTTCTGGGCTGTAGTCATCTTTTAATGCACCTTGCTTTGCAAATTTATTAGCTTTCTCATTGCCATCAACTCCCACGTGGCCTGGTACCCATATCAGAGAAACTCTGTTCTCACTACCTAGTTCTTGTAGGAGTTCCCTACATTCCAGGGTAAGTTTTGACTTAACCTGAAATGAGTTAATAGAGTGCTGCCTGACTATCACTGAAAATAAAAATATTCTTATTTTGATAAGATCTTTTTATATTTTCATAGAGACAGCAAATTATTGCGAACACTTCTGCTTGGAAAACTGTAGTGTACTGCCCCAGATGTTGAGACATTTCAACTGCCGGGCAAACACCAAATATTCCTGCTCCTGCTCGGTCATTGATTTTGGAACCATCAGTGTACCATATTATATCTCCATTTCTATGTTCCATGTTTTCCTCTCGCCATTCAGTTCGCGGTGTGATACTAACTTCAAATGGCCTTTCAAAGAGGTATTTAGTTTCTACAATGTCAGATGGAATTTGTAAAATTTTGCTACATATTTCGTGAGAGATACTGGTGTGGGAAGACTACTAATGTATCTTGAGCCAATGCCCAGTCTTCTCTAGCCTGTAGGCTGTCATTTTCGCAACTCCACGAAAGAATATATCCAGAGGAGTTAATGACAGAATGATATCCATTGCTTTTGTGGGTGTGGATAACATTGCCGCTGTAATCCAAAGATATGCAGAGCGTTGTAAGCTTTCCAGTTTGATCTTTACAGTTTTCTGCTCAGTCTTCTTCCAGCACACAACCGCTGCATATGTTATGATGGGTCTGATCGCCATAGTGTATAATCAATGAGCCATACTTGGTTTCAGTCCCCACTTTTTTCCAAGCACTCGCTTACATCAAAGGTAATGTTAGATTAGAAAAGTTTATTGTATCTCTAAAAATTACATATTTATATCTATTATCTATAACGTAATTTGCACCGCGAGTATTTCAATTGATTATGATTCTAATAAAGAAACAATACTTGCAAAAAGTATCCTAATTTTTGTACTTTATCATTTAATTAAGTAACTATTAATCAAAGTCATTGCATCGTAAAGGGTTCAAATATGCAAGGGGGTGGTCAATAGTCATGAGGATCATGACACCACTTTCCCTTGAACGGAGGTAAGTTTAAGTTTACTAACGTTTTCAATGTCTCAAAAATCGTAAATGATATGAAAATACACCACAAATCCAATTTTACGTAGTGGTCGGTGCAAATTTAAGGGGAAGTACGTAAAATCGGAAGATCAGGGGCGTCGGTAAACTTTTGTTTCGGGGGTTGGTAAATATTATTTACCTGAATTTATCTAAAACAATACATATTATCTTAAGAGACAATTTACACTTAAAATTCCGTTGCGTAGACAAAGGAAATCGAATGTTATACTAATGAATATGAGTGACGACTTTTAGAAAACTGTAGAAAAATTAACTTCACTATCGCATTCATCAGCGTAAAAGACCCAAATAGCGGAAGCTAACAAAAATTCTAGAACATTCTACTCGTGAACTAGCGAAGATACCAAAAAACAAACTTCACTATTGAATTGGGCATTAAAAATTAGATTAAGCAGCGCATTTTGACAAAAATTCTAGAATGTTCTATTCGTCAACTAACAAAGATATCGAAAAATCGATTGCACCATTTAATTGGTCATCGAATAAAAGACGGAATAGCAAATTTTTATTAATGTTCTAGAATATTCTATTCGTCAAATAGCAAAAATTGTTTGTCAAAATCGGACATTTGGTTTAAATTAGTTTAATTTCGGTTGGACAATTAAGTGGTGGAGTCGATTTTCCAATATCTTTGTTAGCTGACAAATAGAATATTCTAGAACATTTCTCAAAATGTGTTATTTGGTCTCTTATTTGGTAGCCAATTCAGTAGTGACGTCAGTTTTTGAATATCTTTGCTAGTTGACGAATAGAATATTCCAGAACATTTGTCAAAATGTGTAATTTGACCTCTTTTTCAATGGACAATTAAATGGTACAATTGATTTTTCAATATCTTTGCTAGTTGACAAATAGAACATTCTAGAATTTTTGTCGAACTATACTGTTAATGACCAATTCAACGGTGAAGTCTGTTTTTTGATATCTCTGCTAGTTGACGATTAGAATATTCTAGAATTTTACGTTACTCATTTTGCATTTGCATTTTGCATATTACGTATACAGAATAGGTGCATGTATATCTACAGTGAAATTTTAAAATTTTTAAAGGCACGAGACCCTCAGACAATATTACCTACAGCCCTGACTCTAGCTTGGTACATAATTTTTCACTAACACAGACAAACAACAACATATCTGTGAGAGGGGTACCCCACTAAATCGCTGACGTCACTACGTAAAATCGAAGTACGTACCATTGGATGGCCACTGTATGTTGAAACTGGAAGCGAATTATAGGTTTCCGAAATCGTTCTTTTTATTTTTATCAAAATTAAGCAGGTAAGTCATAATTATATTGAAAAGGAATTTTATCATCTTGATAGAAAAAATGAAAAGTTCATATCCAGATTATTCTAATTTCCAATTCAATCATGTTAATTTAAACCACTTCGAAACAGCTTGTTTTGAGAAAAATATTTTTTTTTTGATATCGTCATTAAGTTTATTAACATTTTCCATTGTGTTAAGAATCCTAAATAAAATAATAGAATAAAGAAATTGGAAACGAATTATATATTTTTGAAGTCATTTTTTTCCTTTTTACCAAAATTAGTTATGTAGGAGTGTAGGACCATTCGAAAAAGATTTCTGCCGAGTGTCATATTTCTAAAAGGAATTTCGTCATTTTTGGTAGGAAAAGTGAATGGTTGAATACCACTGTTATATATATATATATATATATATATATATATATATATATATATATATACTTATATATATATATATATATATATATATATATATATATATATACTTATATATATATATATATATATATATATATATATATATATATATATATATATATATATATATATATATATATATATATATATATATATATATATATATATATAGTTTATTTACCAAAATCACGGAATTTAAAAATTTAAATAAACAAAATCACTTTTCCTTCGCGTCTTTCCTTATTTTAAAATTTTATTTGGATTCTGCAAATATTTTAATATTTAAAATTTGGTCTGTCGACGTAAAACTTTGGGTACAAAAGTCAAGAAATCGTTATTTTACATTTTAGACTCATGTTGTTTGTTTTTTGATATGAAATAATAAAAAAAATTTAAATTCACTTATGCTAAATTATTTAGTGTGATACTGACATTATAATTTTATAAAATTATCTAAAATAAACTCCTACGGGAACTCACACATCGCCCCGGAATAAAAATAGTCAATATTTATTGTTTGCGTGCATTACTTATGATTGGCATTTATCTTTTTTTTTTCGTTAGAAGTAAACACATGCTATATGTTCTTTAAATTGCGTATTGCAAAGTTCGTAGATCATAACATACATACAAATAGTGCAAAATTGAAACAAAACAAACTTATTTTCAGTTACGTTAAAATGGAAGTTTCGGCAATGAAATTTTGCGAATAATTTGATAAAAATATTGGAAACAAATTTTAAGAATTGGGGAAGTTCCCGCAAAAGAAAAAATACCCCTGACGCAGCATTCTGCATAACATAGCGAATTTCCGTTTATAAAAGTTAGTTTTTCTTGGAAACTAGTCGACATAGAATAATAGTTTAGACCTTTTTTATGTGATTTTTACTCCTCTTTCCAATGGTGTAAAAAAATTTCACAAAAATTTTTGAATAAGGGGAAATTCTGGCAAAAAACTAATTTTTTTCACGAAAAATGCCTCAAAAACCATGTTCCGAGTATCGGATGTGTCTGGATAGCGAACATTTTCATCAAATTTTGTAAAAGTAGGACATTTCGTTCGAGAGTTATCGTGCGGACACACACCACACGCACACACACACACACACACACACACACACACACACACACACACACATATATATATATATATATATATATATATATACTGTGTGAGTTTTTCGAGAGTTGCCATTTTTATTACAGCCAAACCGTTGAGTTAATCGAAAAATTGTACAAATAAGAGTTGTAGATATCAACCGATTGCTATATAGTCAGGAGCTTTATAACTCTTATGGTTTTCTAGCTATGATACAAACTTACAGATTTTTAAATGAGACTATAATATATTAATTAGGGCCCGAAGGGACCCTATTAATTTACTTGTGTGACCAATGGAATATTATTAGCATTATTATTATTAATGTGTCGAAAACTTCATTGACATTTCTATGAAAATATATTCTCACTTTTGTGGGGCTATTTTTAAAACAGAAAAAAAAAACTATTAATGAAATTTTTTAACCAAAACAGGTAGTTTGACATTCAAATAGTCGTACTATTATTAAATTTAAGGTTAACTTAACAACCAGAGGCAAGAAAACAAACAAATAACATTAAAAAATTTCCCACGTCCCTGTGTACAAATATATGTATTATACTGATGTTGAAAGCGTAGTTTACACGATACAATAATTTTTTCTTACTGTCCCATAATTCCAAAATATCTTTAAATTTGATACTGAACAATATTAATTTCCTATAATAGCTTTGAGGACATTTAATAGCAAATTAAATATATTTTTTTATCCATTTTGCATGTTCAAAAGCTAATTTATTGGAATTTATAACTTAGTAAGTTGTAATTGACTATTAAGTGATGTATCAAGTTTGCACATGGTCACATGTAAACTCAACCATAGACAAATACACTAAAGATCACTATCTCTGTACTCTGTAGCTGAAAGACTATTTAGATGCCATCTCTCGGTTTGAGAGAAAACAAAATTTTAGAAGCGCGCGTTTGAAATGCCACTACACTCAAATTTCATTTTACATTTTTACTCTTATACGCATATTTCTGATTGATATTTGATTTAATTACATTGAAAAAAATTATTTTTAGAAAAGTACTGCAAATGAAGTATCTGAAAATACAATTTAAATAAAAAAAATCAACATATTCAATTAAATCAAGTATCAATCAGAAAAATAAAATTAAAACACATTTAATATAACTATTTTTATTATTTTTTATTTAACAGTAAGCTGATTTACAGTTGATAAAATAGTAATAAAAATCAGAAAGGTTTCTATAGCTCCAAATAAGACGCAAAATATATGGCTGAACCACAGACCAGTGAACATATTATATGAGGTCCTCAGTGGAAAGGCGGTACAAGTGAATAAACTTAAATATTGAGAAATTTAATTGTAAAGTTTAAATGTGATAGAAAAATCTGTTGGTGAACAATAATTTATTTTTCAAAAAATTTCGGTCGTATATATTATAGTCTGGGGGCCAGGGGGTGTTTTCATCATTGATTACCACTCCTCTGTAATTTCGTGTACGGCTTCATTTTGACAAGTCTTCCAAGTCTTTTATCTACGAAAATTCTTATAAGCGCGACGTTTACTAAATACGCAGTTGCGAAAGGCGTTAATTCGACGATGTTATAAACAGTTATTGCCAACGTTTTACTTTTAAATTTACGTAAAAGATAATGAAATAACCTACGCGAAAATATATTTGTCCGACAAAAACGGTGCGTCGTTCGCCGTGTCCGCCGTCTGTAACTTGGCTTGTTATTTTATTGCCTTTTACGTAAATTTAAAAGTAAAACGTTGGTAATAACTGTTTATAACATCGTCGAATTAACGCCTTTCACAACTGCGTATTTAGTAAACGCCGCACTTATAAGAATTTTCGTAGATAAAAGACTTGGAAGACTCGTCAAAACGAAGCCGCACACGAAGTTAAGGAGGAGTGGTAATCAATGATGAAAACAGCTCCCGGACCATTATACAGATTTCCGTATCAATATGATTTTTTGAAAATGTCAAGCCATATGAATTTTCTAAGCATTTTTTCTGACTTGTACCATTTTGACACTCAAGACGTTCAGGCAAAAAATGGTACAACTGCATTTTAAATTAATGTTTAACGTCTTATACATTCAATTTTGATATATAAAACATTAACTCATTTTAATTTATAAATAAAAACGCTTTTTAACTATTGGAACAGAAAAATTTTTTTAAAAATTAGAATTAAATAAAACTATTAAAATAATATTTTTCATATTAACTATGTTTTTAAATATTAACTAAATATGTAATGATAATGCATATAGAATTATTTAACATTTGACACAAATTTTAAATGCAGTCAAGTACCGTATTAACACAACACTTTGTTTTTAGAGAGCTTTCTAGTGATGTATATAAATCCTGGATTGGACCGACTAGAGGGACTGTTCAGGTAAAATTGGGGGTAAATTTTGAAATAGGATTAAACTATTCAATATAGGACAAAAAGTTGAACGACAATATTGTAGTCCAACTGACGCTTTACAAAAAAGTTCCATATATATAACTGAGGGCCCTTCTTAATGCGTGTCAACCACGCACTTGACGAATTTTTTTTTGATAAAACTGATCTAATGCATTAATTTATTAACAACATAAATGAGCAAAAAAAATTTTTTTATTCAAGTTTAATTTTTAAATTTTTCTTTAATTTATCAGTTTGGCGGTATAAATATGCACATGTACTTGAGGCTACTTCAACCGATAGTGTTTTGCTTGGTTACTTTTCCATTGCATCCAAGAAAGGAACCTTTTTCAGTACCATTTCTATCATAAAAATTTGGTTGTACTAGAAATGGCAACTCTCAAAAAACTCACATGGAATATATATATATATATATATATATATATATATATATATATATATATATATATAAATTCTGGTGAATATTATTTTCGGTTTCTAGGGACCCCAAAACAAATTTATACCATAGTCCCGGGCTCAAGTCGCGTCATGACAGTGGTTGTAATAGCTGAATTCCATTTTGGAAATTCGCTAAAAAGTCGTGAGTAGTAGAGCTTAATCACGGGAGTCGAATTTTCATCCCTCATCTTCGATATTTTTAAAGTAGGATAAACCGGGGCAAGTTTGGTACGGGGGCAAGTTTATGCAGTGCTTATAGTTCGCAAACCGTTAGTCGGAGCGCAGCACTTGCCACGCCAAACGAGTTACCGAGACTGCCATTTGCAATCATGCCAGTTTGGAACCAGTAATATTAGTAACAAACAACATAGAGCAGAATTTGTGATTTTTATTGAAGTGAGTAAATTGAGTAAATTTTTATACCACTATGTTGGTGTTAATAATAATTATACTATTAGATCTTTATAACTGATAATGGATTATTTTGTGAGGCCCTTCTTTTACGGTTATTTTAACCCTTTGCGCTTATAAGACATGTACAGCATGACAAGGTGGTTTGTCCATTAACTCTACCATATTTAAAGGTGTTTTGTCGTTTGGATCATAAGACATGTACCACATGACACACTGAATGTTGAACTGTAATGACTGATCATACTTCACATTACATGAATATTTTATTTAATAACTGCAAACACATTCATTTATGTATTAGAAAAATTGTAAATAAAATAATACAAAATCACGTTGAATTATCTTTTTAAAATTAAAAACTAATAAAAACAGCATTGAGGACGTATTTAGCGCATTTAGTATTCAACTTTGGGGAAACAAGGTTAGAACGTCAAAAGAATCCGTCAAAAAAAAAAACGTCGGTCGTTGTCATGTGCTACATGTCTTACCAGCCTATTTACAACTCACTTTTTTTTTGCTTGAGTGCAAAGAGTTAAGATGCCGAAGAGTTGAAAACATGCCGAAGGGGCAAGTTTACACAAGGCATATGGGGCATGTTTACACATTCTTTAATTCACGTTTGATTTGTTGATTCATCAACACTTCTTACGTAATTTTCTGCGTGCAAGCAGTGAATAACTGAAAAACTAATTATTAGTACTAACCGTACTAACAACAGGTCTGTCTAAACAAGGTATTAATTCAGTTAAATTACTCATCAACTCATCACTCATCACTTTTACTACCTACCTATTGTTTGTAATTAGACAAGTTTAAATCGTTAGTACTCGCTGTACTCGCTCTAACTATCTATCTATTTCTCACTCGGATACATTTACATCATTATCTATCCATCACTATCTATTCTATTTTCTAGGAGTCTATGACGTCTACAAGTAAACATACAATGTTTCTTTGTTCACCGTAATGTTTTTACCTTTGCTACAAAACTGTCAACAACAGAATAACAAAATGATCATTAGCAGCAGTTTACGGCGTCTACAGATCTACACCTAAATCATAAATTTAATGATGTATATTTGTATCATTTGTATGTAATGGTTTTAGAATATGTTGCATTTGAGAGATTATTTGATGCAGAAAATATATCATAGTTGTTTTTCCCTAATTTAAAAAGCGATTCACTAGATTATGAAAAGCTTAAATACATACAAGAAAAATATCGGAAAAGCTTCTCGACGTCTAGTGTTTGCGTACTTGTAATCTTTATTATGCTATAGGCAAATTACATTATATATTTGTATTATCGACTACATAAGTACACCGATTAGTGTTGTAAAATCACCTTGTTCAATTATTAGGCGTTTCCAAAGTGCGGCCGGCGAGCCAAATGCGACCCGTGAACTTCAAAAGACCCGCGATGTCTGATCCTGCCTGACAGACATTTAAAACTTTAAATAAAGTGGTATTAGTAAAGTAAAAATTGTCAAATTTTTATTTTTCTTTGTAAAAATGAAGTTTGTTTAGAAACTGTGACCTATTTTCCTGTTAGATTGTACCTCCATTTTGAATTTGTAAATTAGAATATGAGATCGATCAAAAGTCGTACGACGATTGACCGGTCTGTCGTTATATACAGTTTGTTCACCCCAACAATAGAGTTTATGGAAATAAAAGCAGTTTTTTTTGTGTCCTCCCTTATCTTAAAATTCATTTTTGGTTCCTCAAATATTTTGGTATTTACAATTCGGCCTACCGACGTAAAACTTTGGGAACCCCTGAATTATAACCACAATATTTTTTGTGTGTAATTTAATTAAAATTTATAATGTCAGAAATGAAGAACATGCACATATTAAAATTTAAAATAAATTATTAATTTTAATAATTAAATATTGAGACGATATTATTAAAATTAAGCAGAAAAATAAACAATAATTTATCAAGAAAACATACTATCCATTTCGTTTTGAGAATAGTATATAATTTAACAAGAATAATTGTACATTGTGGCAGTAATTTTTGAGTTTACATAATATAAATAAAGAAACTCTATAATAGTACAGAATAAATATATTTTTGTTTTTTCACATCAATTTACGCATAGGGACCAGAGCCAAATTTGCATAAGGGCACTTGGGCCTCGACACAATAGGGGTCTTCACAAAATAGAATAAGATTTCAAAATTAAGGCATAGAATAGAAGCGGTTTTTCGGGAAAATTAAAACAATTTTGGAAAGTGCAATAATTCATATGAGTGAGAAATAAACTTTTCCCACGTATTTTACGCTATATTTTTTCTATGAGCACATTTTTTTTCGTAAAATTTAACATAAATAATCAAAATAAAATTTAAATAAGTAGTAAAATTTTTTAAAGTTTATAATGTCAGTGGTTAGATGTTCAAATTTTTGCCAAAGCATACTTTGCAACTATGGAAACAATAATAAATAATCAACTTACATATTCTGAGGTCATAACCAACTTTTTTATTATATTAAGCCGTGCGAAATAATTTCCCATGCTATTTCCGCACAGTGTGGGCAATTGTGAATTTGCTGACGTTGTCAAATTTACTGAAAGTTATCGGTTTGTTGCTACGGAAAGTTTGAAAAAAGAAAAAGAAAGAAGACTTCTGTCATATTATGACAGAAGTCTTCTTTCGTTTTCTTTTTTCAAAAATCTGTATGTAATTCATTCTAGTTTCATTATTTGATCACAGCAATTTGATTTAAGATGATTGGTTAATTGGGGTGATTTGTGTGTGAATTTTTTATTTTTGCTATCAGAATGGCAAAATTTCTTTTAGAAATATGACTGTTTGGGACAGAAATTTTTTTTTGTTGCTCTATTTGAATGATAGCGTTGTCGAATGACCAGTTCTTTTTGTCCCTGTTTGTTTGCGGCTCTTACAGACGTAAAGTTACATTTGTCAGGGTGTTTGCAAGAGCTTTATAAGTACATGTTATATATATATATATATATATATATATATATATATATATATATATATATATATATATATATATATATATATGGGATGAAAATTAATTTGTCATTTTCAATTAAGTATACTGTACTCACCCCTGCATAACATTCACTACATACATACACACATACACATCTGAACATAATGAAATATGAAAATCTCCATAGATAACTTGATCAATGTTTGTTATTAATTTATTAAGAAAATAAGAGAATGATACGTGTTGTCTGTTATTAGATGATATAATAATTAATTTCGTATACTTACCGATGTATATACTTAGGTATACACGTGGATATAAGTAAGGTAGACTAGGGCAAAGGGTGAAATTGAAACGTTGGGAGCTTGTATTGACTTTTACGCGGAAAATTGATTATATTTATAAAACAACTTAAGCATAAGAAGTTATATCTATAACAAATGAAATGGTCCGCAGCGTTTGGATGAGACACTAGATTTTATCCATAGCTTGAGTACAGCGGCTTTCGGTTTACAGATACAAGGTTCTCGAAAATTACATGCAAGTTTTTCATATTTCGAATTCAGAGATTCAGCTGAAGTGTCGGTTCTACCCGGTCGAAGGGAAGTGTAAAACTCGATCCAAGTTTAATCTATACATATTATGAAACTGTTAAGTATATTTTTCTTATGGCTTACTGTAATTATTTTTGGTCTGTGTTCAGATCATGGGGTAGGTACCCATATTGCTAGTTTACTGATCAGATCTAAGTCCTCGGTCAGTACCATATAAACATCCGAATGAAGAATATTAAGTTGGGTGGAAAGATCATTAAAACCACTCTACGTAACTGATGTAATACTTCTTGGATTTTATCTTTCGCTTCTAACCTAGTTGATGACATTGATCGAGGTGTTCGTAGCCCATCTTGAGCTGTGATTCTTGCTTGTTTGTTGCTCCGTTACACTGACAGATTTTTTGAGTCTTCCATTTTGATTCAATAAATGTCGTGGCATTTCAATACATGAAAATAAAACAGTTGGACAAAATAATGCTCGATATCAACTATATTGTACAAGGCCGGGTTTGCACCAAACTAACAAAACAAAAACTTGTGTCGGTTTCAACAAAATTTCAACTGTTTACAAACAATTTAAAAACGAATTGTAAACTCGAGTCTCTGACGACTGTTGGAGTTGTGTTTTTTTGAGTCCCATCGGAAAGCGGTAAACATCAAAGAGTTTTGTAATTGTTTTCAAACTAATCGGTTTAGTGGAAATGAGTTTTTCTGTTCACACCTCTACACAGGCTACACAGGTCAACATAATTAACATAACAAAACGAGTACCATCAAGTACTATTTCATTATTAAGAATAAATAAATACAACATTGTGAATTATATACATCCTTACTAATATTATAAATGCGAAAGTGAGTTTGTTTGTTTGTTTGTTTGACTTGCTTTCACGCCTCAATAGCTTAACCAATCAACTTGAAACTTTGCACAGACGTTGCTTGCGGGCCAGAGACGGTTATAGGCTACTTTTTATCTCGGGAAAGTATTTCATTCCCGAGGGAAAATGCATTAAATTACAACAGTTGACTATTAAAAAACGGGTAAATGATTTCAAACTTTGTATATAATTTCCCGTGGGAAATTTCATTCTTTTGGAAAAATATTTTTTAAATGAAACAAAAAATGATGATAGACAAATATGACGATATATAGCGATAAACAGGGTTATTTTTTATTCTGATAAAATATCTCATTCCCCAGGGAAAATTTATTTAAAACGAAACAATGAAATAACAACTGACTATTAAAAAAAAAGCATGATTGATTTCAAACTTTGCATATTGTTTACAGAGACGATGAGAAAGGACACAGACTACTTTCTATCCCGGGAAAATATCTAGCCCTCGTGGAAAGTCTTATTCCCGTGAAAAAATATATATTTAAAACAGTATAAAAAAGAATCATTGATTTCATTTGAACTTGGCATGTTGTTAAAGAATGTTATAGACTGTTTTTTACCCGGGGAAAATATTGTATTTCTGTGGGAAAATTCCAAAGAAAAAAGTAACACAGTACCTACTCGACGCGCAATAGAGACGTGATGAAAGTACACTTTATATGTTTTAACTAGATGCCATAATTTCAAATTCAACCCGGGCGAAGCCGCGGGTAAACGCTAGTATATACATAATATTAATAAATACTCCTATATAACTTTTAACTGTTTATTTTTTAGAATATCTATAAATTATTTTCTGCACATAGGTTTTTATATTTTTTTATAAAAAATATCTTTATTTTCCGGTTATTTAGTAAAAACCATCCACAAGCCAATATAAAAATTTCTTTGTCATTAGGCATTTTGCTGCTAAAATATGCTAACCTTAAATTTGACATTAACAGAAACAAACACGTGTCGCTTTGGTTGAAATAGTGTATTTAATTTGTTTACACTTTATCTTAGTTTTTTTCAACTTACAAATGTTACCAATTTCAGAAACCAAACACAAACTTAACTAGTCTAGACTAGTTCAGTTTGTGTTTGGTTTCTGAATTAATATTTTATAGGGTCAGGGAAAAAAACCTGACGCAATTGTTACATCATTTATATGATTTATATGCCACATTGATATCAGTGAGATCAGGACAACATCAAAAGTAAGTAACGAGTTCATATATGTACGTCTGACGTAAAAGTGATGTCAGATTTACTTAAAAGTGTAAATTCAAAAATGTTTTGATGTGATATTTACATCACAAGGACGGTAACTTTACTGAATTACTCTATTATGTCTTAATGACATAAAAGTTACGTAATTACAAAGTCATATGTAAATCACGTTCCCAGAAAAAATTTTGACGCCATTATTACATCATTTATATGCCATACTGATATCAATAAAAATTATGATGACGTCAAGTAGACATCATACCTACATCATGCTTCTTACGTCAGAATCTGACGTAAACAAGTGTGAAATAATGAGTCATATCTTATGTAAAGTATGACATTGCCCGATGTCACGTTGATGTCAAATTTACATAAAAGTGTTTACTGGGCTGTTTGGTGGAAACCCGGCCTAACACTAGTCACTAGGCAATACATAAATAATTGGAAATAAAAGGGTGACTGTATTGGGATAATCTATTATTATTTCTTACTCCGTGCATTTGCGAATCAAAAGTCGCTTAGACACCAGTTATCCCAGTTATGGCGAAGACTAGTATTCGTACACCAAGTTGGACTGAAATCTGCTTGAATGTTGCGGGACGCTTCCCTTAGTGCCGATGTACACATGCGTGTTTTTACCGCTGCGTGCACGCAGCGGCACCGCAAAATGTGATGCACACATACGGTTTTTGCACGCTGCGTGCACGGTGCGGCGCCGCAGCGGTTATAAAGTACATTGAGTTAAATTGTGTGATGCACACATACTTGCGGTGCCGTGCGGAACCGCAGTGTGCACGCAGCGGTAAAAAAACGCTTGTGTGCATCAGCACTTATAAGGTTTTTGTTTCTATTGTTTCTAAGTTTTAAATGTTTTTGCTTTAGACCCCAGCCTCCCATACAGTCTAGAATGTGAAGTGGTAGACCAATTTAAGTTTGTTCACTTCTTAGTTGAATTTTCAAACAATACCTATAACTTATTGTTAGAAATATTTAATTGTATGCAGTTACATATTTACTGAGAGATTAATGAAAGTTCCGAATCAACGGACCTACAATGATATTTTTGGCATAGGTATGTAATTCTGAATTTTACCTTTATTGAAGGCATAGCTAAAAAAATTGAATGAAAATTTTTGCCAGGGCTCTTGGCTCAAATTGTCTCTAGAAACGGGACATCTCGGAAAATTCAGAATGGTTGACAATCCTATGTGCAACAATAACGCGGTCACTGGCCATTAGCTTGTCAGATTCAACTTGACGCTGTACAGCACTTCTAGAAAATGTCAACGTGTTAAAAAAATAAAACTCTTTGGAAACCAAGTCACGAACATACGTGAGAATTAAGTGTATAAAATTAATCATTTTACGGTCATTGATATTGTAAAACGTCAAATGCAACCTGTGACTAACTCAGATACTACGTTGTATGACGTCAACAATGTCACATAAAATGTATTAGCTGCACAAATAGTGTACCAGTTGGGCTTTTTCTGGGCGCTACCAGGGCCCGCTCTAGGGGCGGTTAACCCGGGCATTTGCCCGGGGCGGCAAAATTTAGGGGCGGTATTTTTGTAAATTTTGGTAAAAAGACGGTGGCTTCTTGTGAGTGACGAACAGATTTGCCCGGGGTAGGAAATTCTGAGGGCGGGAATTTTACAAAAAAGGGGCGGGAATTTATACCCGGCGAGCAAAAAAAGAGAAAAAAGGTCGTCAGTGTAAAAAAGGGAAGCAGTAAAAAAGGTTTTTACCTGGCGAGCAAAAAAAAAAAAAGGTCGTCAGTATAAAAAAAGACAACAACGCCGGCTAAAAAAATAAAAAGTGACCGATTTTTTTTCACTGGGGCGGGATTATTCCCTTTTGCCCGGGGCGGCGTAAACGCTAGAGCGGGCCCTGGCGCTACCATGTCTATTAGAATAGATATTATGTGCTCTATGTGACAAATGTGACTTAAACTGAAAGTAGCAATATTAGTTTCAAATACATGCATGAAAATTTTTACAGAACGGAAAAGCTCCAGTTAATAATAAACATTTAATGAGTGGAAAGAGAACAAACAAACATCATCCTCATTTTCTCGATTTTCCACATCTCATTTCCCACAATAATTCAGACGAATAAGTAAATAGATAGTTTCGAGCAAAACTAATTAGGAAATTCGTTCTGTTTTAAACAATAAATATTTTACATGTTGTATAGGTATACTTACATATATCTATCGATTTTGACAATAATAATTTTGTCTTTGAACCAAAGATACTGCGCGACCAAGGTTCTCATGCTATTTTCTAGAAATGTAAGCCAAATACATGTTATTGTCCTATACAGGTGCCTATACAGCCAAGTTCTCGGAGAGCACCTAAAATAAACTTGACGAGAAAAAAAAAAAACGAGAAATCAATAACTAACAACTTAATTGACCAAAAATAGTTTCTTATGGGGGTGGCGGGTCACGCACGCCAAAAATTATCGATGTTACTTCAATCGGCTCAGTAATCCGAAATTTTACCGATGTGGTGCCCAAAATTAAATAATATCTAGTGTACGTATATTTTTAATTCTCGGTCATGTCCCCTTGAGACCCCCCCCCCCCCCCCGTATATGCCTGGTTCTATATCAATTTTCTTACGGTAACTTACGACAGCCAAGTTGTTTTCATGGTTACAATAGTAAATATCCAAAGTTACATATAATAAACACTAGAATCCCTATTGGGAATTGTCCAAAAGGAGGAGCTTCAAAAAAATGGCTGACAAAAAAGTGCATTAACATTAATTTCATATATAGTAACCAGTGCTATATTAAGAAAAAATGATAAATATTAGAACTGTTTGTATTTAGGTTGACACAAGTCCAAAACAAAGAGATTTTTAGAGAAAATTTTACATCTGTAAAAGTTAAAATGTGGTAAAAATATGAAAAAATGGATGAATGAGTTAATGAATATTACAATTTAGAGTATACAAACATCAAATTTAAATAGCAAACGTCATAAAATAACTGGAGAATTGTAAGTGAATGGAAAAATCAAATCAATTGTATGTATTTTCAGATTTACAAAATTCAGCTCATAAATGACATTTCAACAAATGCACTTTAAGAATAGTCTGATTTTTCAACACCAGATGTCACACCGCCATTCGACAGATCTCAATAATAAATAAAGTCGTGACATCTGGTTTGACGTTCCGCCATTTTCTATCTAATGTTTGCGTAAAATAAATTGGAAATAAATTAAATATTTAACAATAAGTTATGAGTTAATGAACAATTAAAAAGTTTTAATTTAATTATTTTTTCTAGGTTAAACTAAATGATTTTTGTTAATATTTATTTCCAATGTATTTTACGCAAACTTTGGACAGAAAATGCCGGAACCAATCAGCCACATGTTACAACTCTATTTATTACACGGTCTCTAATAAACACTTATTATTTATACCAGAATTTTGTATTTTTTCGAATTTTGTGTAACGAAAATTTGTTGCTTAGCAATTTAACGAGAAGAATTTTCAACTAGCAAAAATAGCAAATAGTTATTTTCGATACATAATATTCGTAAAGAGAGGTATTCTTGTAGGCTTAAATTGGGGTACGAATCTAAGGGACTGACGTATACACAACGAGATCGAGTGCGCTCTATACCCCCACGAGCCGTCAGGCTAGTGGGGGTAAGCGCACGAGATCTCGTTGTGTATGTGTCAGTCCCTTTAGCGAGTGCCCCAGTTTAAACCTATTGGATACCTCAATTTACGCATACGTATAGAACATAATTTTTTATAACGACGGCTTCTAAAGTTTAATAGAGAGAAAAAAATTAATTATTTTTAAGCAATTTTAGAAAATAGTAGGGTTAATTTTATTTTATAATGTTATATGAATCGTTTCCATGCTTAATTTGAATATGATTATCATTGACAAATGTATATCATTATTTTCTCGCATAGTTTTAGCTACTTTCACGCACAGTTACTGTCGTTTGTTTTACAATGATATGAAAACTGCTTTTTGCGCCCACTACACAACGCTCGAATATTAAACTTTAGAAGCGGGTGTTATAAAGAAGTATTTTTAATGTGAATATAAATAAATAAATAAGTTAAAGCAGAAAAAATTTCGCAAACAATATGTCCAAAAACAAGATGGTTTTACTGTCCTCACAGACTTCTAGCGCTCGCATTACAGACTTGTACTATACTATGTCTACTCGCCCAAAAAAACCTTACTTTCTGTACGTGCCATATGAATAATTATTTTTTCTTTCATGGTTGCATGCTAACTTGGAATAAAGTTATTCTTGTCGAGCGATATACCCACGACTAACTCTATCTCGTTGGCGAATCTTCGTCACTACGTTTCTATATGATTGTATGCTTTTCGAAACTGATAACGACCACTAAAGACTAAACAACAAGCTTTCAGCAGTTGTTACAACATTACAGTGAACGTCGGCTATTATAATAATCACAGTTAAAATTGTATATTATATGAACCATGGTAGATTGTTGTAGACTTAAGCTTCCTCCGAATCTTCTATATATAAATCTGAAGAAATTTACGGTCAAATTTAATATAAAATCGATATTCATTCAAAAAAACTACCATGTTTCAAGGTGGTATCACGTAATGGGAAACCGTTAGTTGAAAATAAAACCTGAGTTTAGAATAACTCCTCAAGCCTTTTTAAGATATTGGTTAATTGCAGCTGCCAAAATTTTGTTACTTACATGGAGTCATAAGTTCCGTGTCTAAATTCGGTCCTGAGCGCGAGTTATATTAAAACCGTCTTTAAAAACAGTCTATTATATCGAATACTATATTTACCCAAGTAAGATTTGTACTTGACCGATTTTTTGAAATTGATATCTTTTAGAGTGTTACGAAAAAGTAATACTATAACATCAAAATTAACAGGATGAAGTGCTCGTTAACCCTAGAATCATACGTACACGTCAAAACGCGAACGAATTTCTCTACCTGCTCCAATACTACAACTTGTCGGTACCTGCTTGCTGTGAGATTTCGGTTATCTAATTTATTTGTTGTTATAACACATAAGACGTATTTATTTTGTTTATAGTCATTTTCGTTTTGGTTGTATTAAAATAGTGTCCGTCAAAAGGACGTCGATGTATGATTACGCGATGTTTTTTTTTAACGATTTTGTACTTCACATATAAAAGTTTTCCTAATTTTTCTAAAATTTATTAAAGATATGCATGTTATAATTAATTTATTCAATGATTATGATAATGTGAAAGATGATTACAGCTGTTTGACTTATAGAGACGACATAATACTGAAGTTTTAATATATTGAATCGAAAACTAAAGAATGCGTTTCAAGTGACTTAATAAAAGATTAACAATTTATTTTGTGGAAAATATTTGAATTTTTATTATTTTTTCAGATCTTATTCGAAAAATTACTAACAAATTTTAGAAAATTTACAAATGTGCCTAATGGGGAAATAACTACATATCTATAGGAATATTTATGACTGAGAAATTTCACATTCTGTAAAGTCACACATTTCCACTGACTCATAATAGTTCATAAATTAATTACTTGAAACACATGTTTGATGATACAATTGATGTATTTATCTATTTTTTAATTTTTGTAATGAAAATATGCTTTGATAGAAAGATTAAAAAAATTAATAAATATTTACATTAAGAAATTTTTCCAAATCCAATTTTTTTAAATATTTTGTTCGCTTTTGTAGTATTGTTATGTAAAAAAAAAATGTTTTTTGCAAATAACCTCTAAAACTCTTCGTAAAAAGTCCATCCGTCAAAACGACGTCGATGTGTGATTAACGTTTCTCGTAGACCAACGTATGATTCTAGGGTTAAATATGCTATTTATTCGGTTGTATCTATGTAGATATGTAACACGTGTTTTATTTCGATACGAATAAAAATGACGGTTATTTTTATCATAGTGCTCATAATAAGCGACGCCTACTGTAGTAACGAAATTGCCACTGGCCATCCTATACCATTAAATACAATTGTGGTAGGTAAATGCTTGGGTATAGAACTACAAACATTGTAGATACATATATGTAACTTCAAATTTTGGGATGAGTTTCGTATTGATTATAGTTAAGAATATGAAGGTAAATGAGAAATTAGTAATTGAGGATTGCGAACAGATTGAGGAGAACCAAATGCAGATAAAACAATTAACAGAATGTTTTGGAATCGGGTCGGATAGTTGCGAGAAAATATTTATTATGCAAAATGATTAACAATGTTAAAACTAATTTTTGAAGTGAAAATATTTTATAGTGAGGGTAATTTTGCGTGAAAGTATAATGAAATCTGTGATGGCCGAGAGTGAAAACGGTAATGCTTTGGCTGTAATGAAATTTGTAATGATTGTAAAGTGAAACAAACTCAAGGTTTAGTGGTTATGTAGTTGATTATTGCTAAGTAATTAATATTTTATATTTATTATAGTTTAAATTATTTAATTTTTCTACAACATCATTGATGTTATACTGGGCATTATTTAAACTTACATTCAATTCGGTATATTTAGTAATGGTGCCAGCCCCGGATCTACGCTTTTTTAAAACCAGGGCAGAAACTTGAAAATGACGCCCCTCCTCTCCAACGTTTGGCATAAATTCTCAAAAAAACTCATAGGTATAAGTTCTTTATAAAACTCCAATTTTTCCCGTTGCGGCAATGATAAAAATTGAGGGTTTTGTAAAGGATCAATATAGGTACAAGTTGATTTTTATTTTAATAAATCTACTCCGACAGCATTACAAGTTGTGCAAATTTCAAATTTTTATCACCAGCCCCATCAGAGATGCAGGGGCGCAAAATTCCAAAATTTGAAAAAAGTCAGTTTTCGGAAATTTTGGAAAAATTAAAGGATATAAGTTTCACAATTTAAATAGTGTGTATTTGTTTCGTGGGTAGTTGTATCCGTATAGCTATTCGCATAAAAAATACTAAGCGAGGTTTAAAACAATCCTTCTATAAGAAAAAAAATATTTTCTTATGGAAGGGACGAAAATAGGTTAAATATGGACATCACTTAAAGAGATATTTATTACCTTTAAAATGGTTTTTATTTCAACCTTTTAGGATGAGCTGTTTATGAAATATGTGCATTGCCATAAATGGCTGCGAACGCAAAAATCAGCGCAAATTGGAAAACAAAAATGGCTACCACACTTAAACGGTTTAAGATAATTTTTTTTAAGAATTGTTCTCAATACTTCAAATATAACAGAAACAACTGGAGAAATATTAATTTTGTCTAAAATGGTCGAGCAACCAACTTTTTTTTTTAGACCATTTGATATAGACCGACCTAGTATGATTTTGGCACTCCCTGAAGCTGACACCCGGGGTAGGGGCCCTGATTGCCCCCCCCCCCCCCCTCAGGCGTGAATGGTGCAGCCGTATGACACTATTGAGAAATCTCATTTTTAATAAGTTATTTCTTTAATAATTAATAATAAAAAAATAAATATAAGTACATTTTACATACTAAGAGTTTTCTTACGATTAAATTAATATTTCTATTCACTGAAAATAAAATAAAAATAATTTCTCTCTACTTTCATTATTACTACCTATCAATTAATTTCTATTCGTTTCAGACTACTAAAATTCAACAAATCTATGGAAACCAAAATAAATCAAAACAAATTTTAAAATTAAAACAGTTGAAATCACATTTAATATGCATTTAATTGATATCAAATATTTGTATTTTATTTTATTTTAAAGCCAACCTTCTGATATCTATAAATTATGTTATGGTAAATAGACAATAGATTCTGATCATAATCTGATGGTACTTAGTCTTGAATTCGGTTTCAATCCTCGGAAATAATTTATTATTATATTAATATTTTGATTACATCAACGGTTTGGTCGTAATTAGAGATGGGCGACGGGAAAATTCCCATTTGGGTATTTATTGGGTATTTTCCCGGGAAAATTCCCGAAACCTGGGTAAAAACGATTACTTAGCTGTACTTCTTTGCAAAAGTGGTTTTAATTAGATCTCTGTATATTTGTTAATTGTGTGTGGAGGTTTACATAATATAATGTTGATGTAAGACCATTTATTTCAAATGATAAAGGTACAAAATATAAAAATTAACATTAAAAGTTAACAAGTGTCAACACAAAGTCAAATTTTTTGTCATTATTATGTTGTAAATGATAATCAGTCTTATGCAAATTATTAAATAATAACATTACAGATGTTATCATTAAGAAATGAAGAAACTAAAAATGAACAATGTAATTTTAAAACAAAGTTATTTAAATTATTATTATAATAAAACCACTACATACAGTACATATTGAATGTTTATTTATCTTTAAATTTAAAAATACATGCATACATATTATGTCGGATCAACTTAAGATGACTTTTCAACGAAGTTAGCAATTAATTTGAATTTATAACTGAATGTGTTCAAGTTTCAGAGAAATACATATCTACGTTTTAAAAAAAAATCAAAATTCCACGAAATTCAATATTGACAAGTGAGAATCGAGCTAAAATTTCGACGTTTCGGAAATTGTAATACTTAAAACATAATCCAAAGGGGCGAGAACTATGGAAAAATTGGCACCGAAAAATGAAACGCATACTGTACAACTAGCGATGAAAATAAATTGTCTAGAGACTGTCGAACAGAAATTGTATAATAACGCGATATATTAATTAGTATTTATGTAGTTTGAAGATTAGTTACTTACGTTTAGCAAATATTCTTTATGAAACAGCGGTTTTGATAGTTTAATTCCAAAATATTACGATAATTTACCCCGTTTTTACCCACTTTGGGAATTTTCCCGGGAAAATTCCGAGTAGAATCCCATCTCTAGTCGTAATAAAAATGGAAACTTTCAAAAAACTCACCCGTATTACATTTGTCTACATTTTTGATGTATGGGAAAAAGCAAGAAAATAAATGGGGCGACTTTAGTGAAATTTTCGTCTTGGAAACATGCGTGTTCTGTGGTCAACTTGCCACCATTTAAGCGTTAAAATAATATATAAACACCATAAATTTTCCGAATATTTTATCCAATGATGCAATTAGACATTCCAAAAATATTCGTACAATTAAAATTAGTATTATAAACATTATTAAAACTAGAAACGAAGGAGCGAACAATAACATAAATTAGAACTTCAGTGTACCAAATTTACGTTGCAAAATAATGTTAACTAGGTATAGACATCAGTATTAATATATTTAAGTATAAATTGTCATCTGAATTAAAGAAAACGGAGTCGAAATGTAGAGTAAAATAATGGCCAAATATTTGCTTTATTTCACACGTTAAATGTGTGCTCCGCATAAAAGTTTTATCTAAATCGGCACAAACTTACCGGTGCTAAGCAAATGACAGGGTTTGTTAGGAATTTGAATACATGGAAGAAAGATTAATCAAATATAATATTATTTAGATAAATGAAAATATTGAAATTAATATAATTATTTAAACAGCTTTTTTTCCGAGATATTTATATGAGTGGTCACAAATGTCTGAAAAGACCGCTCCGTCCTTATTATAGCTTAGAAAAGAGGGTTAAGTGAAACGTTTAGACCTCAAAGGACTGCTGCATGGTCCTATGGTAGTAGAGTGACGGTGAAAAAATTGATAGATCATAATAATGAAAGTTACACGCCTTTGTGTATGTGTGTATATATTATATACACGGTGTAAAGGAAATAACTCTTATCCTTTTGAGGGTTGACGCGACTGTTAATTCCGAAAAAATTCCTGCGGTTTTAGTGTCTACAGGGTGCTATGAGTCACCTCACAAAAGGACGAGAGTTATTTGTTTTACACTCTGTATATTCACTGGTACAGGCGTCGCCATCTGTGACAGATTTTCCAATATTCGGTATAATTCTAAATAATGTTCAATTTTATCAACATGTTTAGTATAATTTATATTTTGTAAATTCCTAGGGTTCACTTTTTTGATGTTGGAATCCTTGATTATTTTTCTTTTTCTTTTTTTTGTAACCTTATCTATTGTACTTGTCACTGGCAGTAAAAAGTCCGGTATTTTTAGACAAAAAAATTTTTCCATATGGTTTTTTTAAAAGGGTTAATTATCTGTCAAAATATTTAGGATTTTTACGATTGATAAATACTGAAATTTTTTTTATAAACAAATCAATTAAGATCACTTTTCTACTAAAAGAGAAGAAATACAAATCAAAACTGATGTAAATTCTTTTTTTAGAAATCCTAGGTATTTTCTAAGAAAAACTAAGATAGGTTATCAAAAGAGTTTCATCTTTCTAACAATAAATGTTGTCTGAAACCTTTTTACGTTTTTTAATGTCAGGGCGCCGATTTGTACTTTAAATTAAATTTTTTTGATCCCTCTATTCTTCCTCTATTTCCTATGCTTCGATATTCCTGACAATTCGTGTACATATTACTACCACATATCTGCCGTGTTACACGAATCTCAAGTATCTTGAGATATAGTAATTCCGGGTAATAACCTTTAAAAGATTCTACCCAGTTCCTAACATAATTATATTGACAATAAAATTAATTAATTTTTTAATAATATAATATAAAAAACGCCGTGAGCAGCGGGACTCCATCACGGAAGTCGAATTTTTCCTTTCATCTTCGGTATTGAATGTCTACAAGCGAAATGTAATTGAAAATCTACAAGCGATTTGTCATTTTGGTGGTTTCAAAACTGATGATAAGTGTCCGGCTGATCGGGGCTTTAAAAAAAGGTTTTAAGTTTTTAAGGGCTGAATCTTACAAGGAAAGGTTCCCAGGTGTCCGCCTCCGATTTCAATGCCGCTGAAATATGTTATTCTACGTCGAAATCTAAGAGACACATATTTTTTTTATCGGCGGAAAAAACGGTTTGAAGGGGTGAAATCGTCCTTCAAAAATTGGGGTAAAAATTTAATTTTTAAAATATTTCGAAAACAGTAAGAGATAGAGCAAAAGTTTAAATTGGCGATATTGCTTTTTTTTAAAGAGCTATCTATTGATATGTAATTTGTTCAATTTACATCAACAGGGGTGGTTGGGGGTTAATTTTGCAAAAAGGGGGTGAAAATTAAACAATATAAAAATTTTGTTTACAGATTTGAAATCTACGTCAAAAAATCTAATTACCTGTTTTCGCTCAATGTCTTAATATTAAGTCTAGGGGTATTTAACTAGGGGGTGACTGTGTCGGATAGTCGTACTACTTGGGTAGATCAAGAAGTTCTTCTTGATGGAAAATAGTTTAAGACAATTAGAGTAACGTAGAAATGAAATTTTCGATTTCAAAATTCAGTTTGAGCAACACTAGAGAGGGGGTGAGTCACCCTCTTAAATTACATACTAGTTTACTAACACTCTTTTTTACTATTAACAGACTGACAGTGGGTAATAATGTCATAATAAGTGGTTCTGAAGTTGGACTATCGGAAGGTTTTTATTAGGTTTTCATTCATTTTGAAAATATCGTTATATTTGGTATCGATAATTTTCGACTACGAAAACGTTTGTTTGTCAATCAGTGTATAAAATATTATTTATTTGAATAGTCATATTAACATATTTTTATATATCTAACTTCAAAAATGACGAATTTCCATAAAAATTTTTATCCCTTATTTAACCCACTTAGGTGGCGAATTTTCAAAATTTCATTGTTCTAAACCCAACGGCTTAGGCTGTGCGTTGTCTGTCAGTCAGTCAGTGTTAGAAATTTATTAAGTATATATTTAATAATGTCTGATATTTTTTTCAAATCAAGTTTTTTCAAAACTATGATTTTTCAAATACCTGAGATGCGTTTAACACGACAGATATGTACATTAGAGATATTTTTAGCTTATATATAATTCATAGTATGTGGTGAAAGCTATATATTACGTATAATTGCAAACACCAATTATGTTTTCGGATGTTTGGGTAGTAGAGTGTTTGGGGTTCCCCTTTTCTGTAATGTGCTGTGTGACAAAAGACACAAATAATTACTGTTGTTTCCTGCCTTAGCATTAATTTAAAATACATTGCTGCCTATCGCTGCAGTATAAATTACATATTTTACGGATGGCTATAATGCCTCAACATTTTAAAATTTATTGTTCACGAAAACAGGGAAAAAAATGTTTAAATTTATTTAAATATTTGATTAAAAAGTGTGTTAGAAAATTTTTTTAATTTAATGTGTGACTGTCAGTCAGACTGTGATAGTTGAAATGTTTGCAGTACGAAAAGTTAACGTTATTAAAAATTTTTTTGGTTTCCTTAGGGAAAATGTCTGCAAATGTTGGTACATCTTTGGAAATAAAATATTTTTTAATGGAGACGATAATCACAAACGTTTATAAACGACTCGAAATAGACTTCTGTCGAATTATCATATTTCTAAACGCAATTTTGCCATTTTGAAAGCAAAAATGAAAAGTACACACCCAAATTATCCTAATTAAACCAGCTAATTGATTATTATAAAGTGTGATCTTAGACAAAAGATATTTTTAATTTGATCAAGTTCACTAAAATTCTTCAGTGCCATGAAAACTCTTCTTCCCATTTTTATCTAAAATAGACATGTTAAACCATCAAAAAAGTATTTTATGCATTCGTCGATAAAACTAAAGTTCCCTTCGGAGTAAAAAGGGGAAAGTGCCTGAATGGGAAATTAAAAACTAATAGTAGCATTAAGTTCGCTATATGATGTCTTATGTACCAATATTAGGGCTTTAAACGTAATCGTCTTCAGGTAAAACCACTTTTTCAAAATCGGCTTGCGTATAGAAGAGAGGGAGGAAACTTGAAAATGGCGCCTCCCTCTCCAACGTTTGACATAAATTGTCAAAAAAACTCATTAGTATATAAATCCTTTACAAAACTCGTATTTTTCCCGTTGCGACAATGATATAAATTGAGGGTTTTGTAAAGGATCAAGATAGGTACAAGTTGATTTTTTATTTTAATAAATCTACTATGAAAGCACTACAAGCTGTGCAAATTTCAAATTTTTATCATAAGAGATACAGGGGCGCATAATTCCAATATTTGGAAAAAAGTCAGTTTTTGGAAATTAATAAAAATTAAAGGATATAAGTTTCACAAATCAAATAGTATGTGTTTGTTTCATAATGGGTTGTTGTACCCGTATACAGGCTATTCTCCTGCAAAATACTAAAAGGTTTAAAACATTCTTTCTATAAGAAAAAAATGTTCAAAAAGTGAATTTTGCTAAATTTTGATATCCATTTTTAGGTAAAGTTTTCTTATGGAAGGGACGAAAATAGGTTAAATATGAACATCACCTAAAATAAAGAGACATTTATTACCTTTAAAATGGTTTTTATTTCAACCGTTTAGGATGAACGGTTTATGAAATATGCCCACTGGCATAAATGGCTGCAACCACAAAAATCTGTGCAAATTGTAAAACAAAAATGGCTACCACGCTTAAGAGATTCAAGATAATTCTTCTTAATTCTCAATACTTCAAATATAATATAGAAAAAACTGGAAGAATATTATTTTTTTCTAAAATGGTCGAGCAACTAACTATTTTTTTAGACCATTCGATATATAGACCGACTTACAATTAGTATGATTTTGGCGCCCCCTGAATGCGCCCGGGGCAGGAGCGCCGGTTTGCCCATTGTTTTAATTTCCCATTTAGGCACTTTTACGCCTCTTTACCCCGAAGGGTCCTTTATGTTTTCGGTTTTATTTCTTTACTAAAATGTACAAAACTTGTACATAAAAATTAACCTGTACGAAACTTTTTATTTAACAGCTGGAGGTTGGAATTTGTTTTTAATGCGTTTCAAGTACGACATAATTTTAATGTATTGTAAGTACCTGTTCGTACCAAATTTATATTATTTATTGTGAATTTCATATTAGTTGTAGATAAAGTATAGTATGTAACTCGGTTGTAAGGCATATTAAACACTCGCGCAATTACGTACTCGCACAATTGTTTGCCGCTATGTGCCTTTTACGTAACTTTTTCTCTCGTGTATAATATTCCACTTACAACTTCAATTACGTAAAATATTATTATGCAAAAAAACCCGTATTTGTTAATTTTTGATATGCACACATATTTTGTTTGTTTAACAAATAGGTATGTAATCAAGTATATTTTATTTTAGATGACAGCTGACATCTGTTAGAATTATAATGAAGTAGAATTTAAGTAAGTTACAATGTACTGATTAAATAATGTGTATATATTTATATGTAATAAAGTTAGGAAAATGTTGAGAAAATGTAATACAATATATAGGTATTCAGTGAATGCATGTTTATCAAGTCCTTTTTGTTATTTTATATCCTTTTCTCTTTAAATTTTTTAATTGTAAATATATTTTTAAATCCTATTATGCTCTGTATTTGTTTTGCACCGTTTTTTCTATATCATTAAAAAAATATGTTGAAATTTGAACTACACTGTTAATAAAAAATTTAGAATTTACAAGGCAAAATACAAAAAAATTCAATAATTGCGCCCTCAAAGAAGTTTACAACTCAGAAGGGAAAACCACGCCTTTATTACATAGGTCCGCCTTGTACTTGGTACGTATTTTTAAACCAAACATGTACATATAATCATTGTAGGAATACATAAGTGCTGTGCAAGTTTTGTAGTTGAATCGTTATAGTCAGCATCAAAAGTTGCAACGAATGACGGCGAAGGGAACCTTTTGTTGCATTTCTTGGGTTTATTCTGTAAATTAGATGTATAAACTAGAAAGAGTATTGAGACATATAATTTCGTATGTTATCGGGGTTTTACTTGAGATTCACGTAAAATTCGTATTCTTCCAACGTTGATGCACATTTTTTTGAACAATTGTGTACAATAAATGAAGATTAAAAAAGTATATAATTTTATAAATAAAATATGAAATTTATTATCATTTTTTTTTCCAGCAAATTTTTGTTGTTGATGGGATTATTAAAACAACAAATCCGATTACAAAAATATGTATAAAAATTGCGATGGTTTCTTGTTTGAATTGTTTGATTGAATATTGAATTTGAAAGTGTCTCGATTACTATAATTTTGGTATTTCAAATATTTTGATGATACCCATCGCTAATATGCTAAGTGAAAATTTTGATAAATTTTGTCAAGTGTATTTATTAATATTTTAAAATAATATATTTGATTTAATTTAAATAATTGACTGCAAAAGGTATTAAGCTATAATGTAATAAAAAATTTTACCTAAAGTTAATATTTAAATTAATAAGTTTTAATATCTATATAATAGAACTCAAGAAAAATTCAAATTTTGCCGCTAGCGCAAATTGTTTTTTACGAGAAAAATATAATTTATTGCACGATCGTGTATTTTCATGCACTTATAGATACTGTTGATAAGACTAGTAAGTTACGTCAGGGTCCGCTCCAAGGGGGGGGGGCAACCCGGGAAGTTGCCCGGGGCGGCAAATTTTTAGGGCGGGATTTTTGTTTTTGTAACAAGAGGATGGCATTTTACAACTGAAAAGCCCAAAAAAAAAAATTGGAAATTTTAAAAAGGCGGGAAATTTTAAGGGCGGAATTTTTGTAAAAAGGAGGCGACATTTGCGCAGCTGACGAGCAAAAAAAAAGAGGGTGACATTTCTGTGTTTCTATAGCTGATGACCAAAACCAAAAAAAAAAGGTCGCCGATTTTCCGCTGGAGCGAAATTATTCGTTTTTGCCCGGAGCGGCGTAAATGCTAGAGCAGGCGCTGGTTACATTTCCCGAACGTTTGTTTATATCCATGGAAACTAAAAAATAACAATGCGATAAGTAAAATAGGTGTTCGGTACGTGAAATTAGCTCAAAAATGATAGTAATTTGAACAATTAGGAAAATTAATCGACTAATATGAGAATTTTCACTAGTTTGCATATTATTATTATTGTTGCCATTAAATTTGTCTTCATATTTTATCGACATTTCAAAAGGTTGTTCAATCATTAAAATTTTCTGTGTGTTTTCATAATATTTCTTTCATTTTGCAAGAATAAATTTGTAGCCAATATTAATTATTAACAATTAAAGCTTCATCAATTTCATTATTCTCACTAATATTATAGTTTAACAAACTATTTTCTTCAATTATTTTAATAGAAAATTCAAAAAAGTTTTCACGCCAATATTGACATTTAATTCTTTATTTACAAATACACTAGTGCTTCGAGTGAGAGAACAAAAATGCGTATGTATTGGTCACATGGATATAAAAAAAAAACATTAAATATTTTTTATGTCATCAAATCATTACTTTGTACACAGGGTGGAATTTTAATAAGTCTTATACCTTCTCGGAATTTTGATAAAATTTTACGATGATTTAGAACGAAATTTGTCGGAAACAACATAGCTTAAAAGATAACTATTTGTTTCCAACAAATACCGTTCTAAATCATTGTAAAACTTTTTCGAAATTCACCAAAATGAATAAGAGTTATTAAAATTCCACCCTGTATACATATATAATGATTGTTTACATAAAAAATTTTTAATTTTTTTTTTTATATCCATGTGACCAATATACGCATTTTTTTCTCTCACTCGAAGCACTAGTGTATTTGTAAATAAAAAAATTAGGTGTCAATATTGGCGTGAAAACTTTTTTGAATTTTCTATTAAAAAAATTGAGAAAAATAGAGGAAAATACAATACACGATGCGGGTCTCGTTTTTGCAACATTTTCTCGATCAGTAAAAACAACTTATCGAACTTATATTGTAAAATACCAGTTAACGTTGCATTCCAGCATTTTTTAAAATAATTGGTTTCCACTTCGGTGAAAGATTGCTGTGAAATTTATCTTAATGAGTATTATCTTAATGATAAAATTTCATTACAAATTCTAAGGAGGAAGATTTCGAGACTGTCACTTATTATTACACACAGAGAAAAAATTCCAGTAAAAATTACTGAGCTGCCTCCGGTAAACGAGTCTTAAGCGACTAGTCCGTAGGAAATTATTAAGCAAAAATATAAAAAATGCGTTTCAAACATTATTTTTTACGATTCATTTGAAAATTTTTCCTGTACACCTTAAGAATTTTTCCTATACACCTTAAGAATTTTTCCTATACAGCTGCGTAAAATTCGATGGGCTAGTAAAATTTCAAGTAGACACCGGAAAAATTTACTTAATTTTTTGTAAAATATACTGGACATATGAATAATTTTTACTGAGTCGTTGTGCATTTGTTATTTGTCACACACCACTGCATAGCCAAGCATCACATAAACTGAGAATAAATAAAACAAGCATGCGCAATAGCACCGAGCATGCGCAATAACACGACCAACACGACTTCAGACTGCAACTAACCAGGACTGGTTCATTTAGTTGTTCAATAACCAACGTGACTGGATGTTTATATAGTGTTTTTTTTTTATAATAAATTTTTAAAACAAAAAATTGTTGTTTCATGAATTTTTGTATAGTTTTGATATGTTAATTGAAATATGTTTTTATACAAATTATTGTAATGTGCTTATTGTTAAAAATTTTTATCATGTAATACCTATGTCAAATAAAGAATTTATATATTTTTTTCCACAAATAATAAAAAACCACAAAAATTTTTTTCTATATTAATAATTTGATTTTAATGCTTACCCTTCTATCAATATCCTTTTAAACTATTTTAATTCAATTATTTATTAATAAATAAAAAAAAAGCCTTATTTATAAATAATACGGTAATTTTTACTGAGCTATAGGATAATTTAAAATTTTTACTATAAATTATCGTATTTTTTGCTTAGCCTGTCACTTATGTCCGCATTACCAGAGAGCTCAGTAATTTTTTACCAGAAATTTCAGTAAAAATTACTGTATTTTTTTCTCAGTGCACGAAAGGTTTGTATTTTTTTTATAATTTTATGTTTATATAATTATAATGAAAATTTATTGCTTTGCAATTTAACGAGAAGAAATGTCAATTAGTTAAAAGTTTTTCGAGTAAAGCTAGTGTTCCACCTAACATCTAGATTTTATAAAATTATAATTTTATGTTAAAATTATGATTCTATTGTAAAATTATATTTTAGGAGGTGTTTCACCTAACATCTAGATTTTATAGGCCGATTATGCCGACTATAACCGATTGAAAAAACGACTACTTAATATAATAAAAAAAATGGTACCAAATGTTACTTTCGGGAAAAAAAACTTATATCTTGCATACTACTAATACACATTTAGGTACTTAAAAAAAACTTCCATGGCCGTTGTACAATTTAACATGATACTAAATTTAGAGTTAGAATTTATTTTTTCATTAATAATGGTCATTAATAATATAATATATAGACATACATTTGCTACATCTGTCACTTCTGTATATGAATTTTTTTAGTTTTCGCCATTTTGATTTTTAGGTGGGGGTTAATTTTACTTGAAAAAGTAGAAAAATTTCTACTATTAAAATTATAATTTTATAACATCTAGATTTTATAACATCTAGATCTTACGTATGTTATACCTACGATTACACTAAAATTTAAGCCACGCCCCTGTAAAATTATAATTTTATATAATCTAGATGTTAGGTGGAACACTAGCTTTAAATTGCTCCTAGACCAGAAATTTGAGTTGTAGAAAACAATTATGGAGAATGAATTTTTTTTGTTTATCAGTTTTTTTTTTTGGGGGGGGGGGGAGAAAGAGTTTTTGAGACGGGGACACTTTGTTTATAGGTAATTTTGAATGATCCTCTTTTTTTGAAAATTTGATTTTAATTGTCAATAACATTTTATGTTATTGCTATTTGAACGATTACAAACAGTATTTTTTTTTATTTTCAGTATTTGATAAACCGAAAAATTTTATTTTCGGTTTTTCTATGTTTTTACAAAATAGAATTATTGTTATTTAAATGGCTTTTATGAGCTCTTTTTAATGGAATATTGCATTATTTGCAAAAATATAAATGCCTGGTTTTTGTAGAATTAATAAATTTAATTTAAAATAGTTAGAATTATTTTTAAAATAGTTAGAATTATTTTTCAAATTTGTATAAATGGGAAGGAACATAGTTTAGGTTCAGAAAGTAGTTGAGTGGCCAGAATTATTCGTCCGGATTTTGTTTACAAAATCTTGTTCTAAAAATTTATGTTACCAGTTCACCTTGATTTTTTCAGCTTAAAACGTGCACTTAAAATAAGGTATATAAATTTTATGGCAAAAAGTGCCGACACGTTAATTGTTGGTACTGTATAGATATGAATAATTAAAATAGATAAAAAATACGAAACAAATTTTAAAGATACAAATATGTCCACACTTTCTTAGAAAATGCCCGGCGAATAATTTTAATCACTCAACTTACTTTCTGAACCTAGACTAATAATAATAATTAGTGGTTTAATCGATTTTTATTTAAATAGTAGCATTTACCCACGGCTTCGCTCAATAATTTTTTCCATCAAACTATATCAAAAGTAACTAGATCACAGGAGTTCTATACTAAAAACCGTAAGATCACCGCAGTTTTATACCAAAAGTAGTAAGGTTACAGTAGTTTTATACCAAGAGTAGTAAGGTTATAGCAATTCTACACCAAAAGGGTAAGGTTACAGTAGTTTTACACCAAAAGTAGTAAGGTTATAGCGATTCTGTACCAACAGTTGTAAAATCACAGCAATTATGTACCAAAAGTAGAAAGGTCACAACAGTTCTACACTAAAAGTAGCAAGGTTACAGCGGTTCTACAACAACAGTAGTAAAATCACAGCAGTTATGTACCAAAAGTAGAAATGTCAGAACAGTTCTACACCAGAAGTAGCAAGGTTACAGCGGTTTTACAACAACAGTAGTAAAATCACAGCAGTTATGTACCAAAAGTAGAAAGATCAGAACAGTTCTACACCAAAAGTAGCAAGGTTACAGCGGTTCTACAACAACAGTAGTAAAATCACAGCAGTTATGTACCAAAAGTGGTAAAGTCACAGTAGTTCTACACCAAAAGTAGTAAGGTTACAGCGGTTCTACAACAAAAGTAGTAAAATCAGAGCAGTTATGTACCAAAAGTAGAAAGGTCAGAACAGTTCTACACCAAAAGTAGCAAGGTTACAGCGGTTCTGTACCAAAAGACTTATGAAAAATAAAAATGACATATGAATATGTGTTTCATTTTTCATGCGTTCTGTTCCAAGAGTGTGTTTCAACAGAAATTTTCCAAATAGGAATTTTGCATATGTCCAACACAGGAAAAAAGATCCCCCATTTGTTCAAAATTGTCAAATCCATGTAGATCATCCTACCCCTGGTTGTACGAATTTGTGCAAGGTAAAAGTAGTAAAATGCAATAAATTTTTATATTCCTGTATGAAATTTATTTCAATGCCCCCTAAGTTAATTTTGTACCGGGCCCCGCTTTTGGTTGGGCCGGTTCTCTGTATATGCTAGTTTTTGTAAAAATTAATACAAATAATCTAGTATTTAGTATGTTCTTATATTTTTCTATTCGATCTAGTATTTCAAATCTAAAAAAAAAAACTGCAGCAGAAAAACAACGGATACATATAAAAGAAATAATCTTAAAATACGTTTATCAATATTCATACGATTACACAGACATTTAAATAATTCACTACTGTTCTGCTCCAAAGACCAGTGGTATCTACTGCTTTAAGAGTATTTATTTGTTGGAAGGCATAAAAAGGAACTGTTTGCAAATAAATAATAGTCGAGAAAACAAACGAAAAATAAAATAATTCGAGGGTTGTTAACTTGCTATATATGTATAGTAGTGACATAATATAGCGGATATCTAGATGTACTGTACCTCTATAACTAAAGTAAATAGAATTTTCAAATAATACAAATTCACAATGATGATTCACAAAATTTTGAATTATTTATAAGTAATTGTCATTAATATTTGAAAAATTTATTTCAGCTCGTTCTCTATATATCTATCTATATGCCATTTGTTTTGAGTTGAAATAATATGCTTAACATTTATGTTATGTATATGAAACCGATATACAGTAAAATGTCTTATGAAGGGAAGTAGTTCTATTAAAATGCCATGTTTATTAGCATATAATACCTTTATAACTAGCAAGTTAAGGCGTTGTATCATTTTGAAAAAAATATGTTCCTTTTTTAATTGGATTAAATGATGTATTAACATCTTTAGAAGGATATTCAAAAGAAATTATGACTGTGAAAATATTTTAGAAATCATTTTGAACCGGATTTCTGAAACGGTTTGGAACGGTTGAAAACGTTTAAAAATGTTGATTGTTGGTAACTGGTTTTCATTATAGGTTATCTATATTTCCATAAATAACTCACAGGTGACGTTAATGATAGGTATAAGTACACAAAACGGTAAACACATTTTGAAAATTTACATGCGTTTTTGTCAAAACTACATTTCCCAAAACGGTGGCCGAAACAACTCCAGCAATTTTTATTCGATTGGTTTGAAACGTCACTTGTCGCTTCTTAGATATACACAGGACTTTCCCATTACGCAATCCATTGGGGCCGTAGAAGGAGAAATTGCAAAATGAGAAAGTCAAAGGTCACGGGCGTCAATGTGTCTGATTTATATATTTGCATGATTTACTCTTACAAATTATTACTTATTTGACAAAATTTCAATACATAAATTTTTATAATTTTTTTTTTTTAACTCAAGATAGCAGCAGGTAAAAAATAGAAAAGACACACCCGAGTTAAAATGTAAGCAGCATATTAACACATTCAAACATATTCGCTTTAAAACACGGAGGGGTGCCAGTATACACATCTTGTGTGACGACGTAAATGTTAAATGGGAGCGTGTGTCATGGGAGAGTGCTATGTATTATCTACATACGATTTTTGAAATTGGCTAACAAATAAATTTTTTATAAATAAATTAAAGTTGATTTTTTCATAGATTTTCACAATTTTTTTTTTAATAATATTGTGTCCTACTTTAGTAAAACTACTCTAAATAATAAATACCCCTGTCGCAGCATCTGCATAACATAGCGAATTTCCAAATTTTGGGGACTGGCGGATCTCATCTAAGAACTGTACCTATTTAAAATAGTTTAGCTTTCTAAGAGTAAAAGATTTTTTAAAATCGGCTGGGTAATTAGTTTTGATATTTTTGGAACCCAAGAACCCGAACGGACTTTGTGCAGCATAGTTGTATCCATCTAAAATAATTTAGTTCTCTAACAGTGAAAAAATTTTCAAAATCGGTCGGTTAGTTTATTTTTTACAATAATGGGAACAGTAAACCCTGGCGGAAATCATACAACATAACCTTTATTCATCTAAAATAATTTTAGTAAAAAGTTTATCCTAACAGTAAAAAACGGGTCCTAGGGATCTCATATAACTTATGGTAGTTCGTAAGGTTCTTGTGGACATCATTTAATTACTTAATGAATTCAAATACTTTAACTTACTAACGGTGAAAAAATTTTCAAAATTTTCGACATTCGCTAAAAAAATCATTGAAAAATATTTGATATGTTTCGATCAATTAATGGTCAACATCAGCAAATAAAAGTTACTAAAATCGAAGAAAAGAATGAGTTATTTGTCCGTAGAAATTAAAATACAAATTCTGAAAACGAGCAAAGAAATATTGAAAAAACTAGATCGGCAAAACGTTCTGACAAATAACACTACCCAACTAATACTTGCCAATTTGAATGAAACTTAACATACTTATTAAACAGCGAAAAATATTAAATACGTGTTTTTTTATTTCGTCTAAATACGCTTTTTAGGGGTAGAAAACACCATTCAACCTCTGTAGATGAAAACAGTTATAGCTAAATATTTTTGAAACGGCATATTTTTTGAAAAAAGGGCTGAGTACCAAATTTGTAGAATTTAAAGCGATGCACTTGATAGTGACCCTGAAATCGATTTTCAAGGTCAGTTGAAAATGATTAGCCATTGCCGAACTTTGACCATATCCTGTACCTATAAGCAGTAATTTCATGTATTGACTCAATCTATCTTCAAAATTGATTTGTTGCGTTATTTTTCTAAAATAAAAAAAATAAAAACCTGACGAAATGAAAAAATAGGCGCAAATTTATAGAAAAAATTAGAAGAAAACATTTTTGTAAGTAATTTTAGAAGTTAAGAAAAGATTTAATATCACTCCAATTGTAAGTTAAACCTTAACTTTATGTTATATTAGAAATTTTCAAAATTTTTTAAAATTTTTATTGCTACTCTATAGTTATCATATTAGGAATTCAATTCAACATATGATTAACTATTATTTTTCCGATTGCGATTGAGCAAGTATTTTTCAAAATTACTTCTTGATCACTTATTTTCTATCTTGCATGTGAAATTCGTTCGAATATACTTTGAACCATTTAGGGATGAAAAGTAAACTACTCCTTTTGAAAAATATTAAATGATTTTCAAATGACTTTGGAAATTGACCTCAAGGTCAACTTCAAAGTCAAGTGCATCACGAGAGTCAAGTGCTTCAAGATCATCAAGTGCATCACTTTGAACTCTATAACTTTGGTCCTAAGCACTTTTTTCAGAAAATATATCGTACCATAATCCACTTCTATGTTGATTCCTGGTCTCTTTTCCTGCGTTTCTAATATTTATGTCAATAAAAAATGTGCTACCGTAGACAAGGATGAATAGGTACGCATTCCGACTTCACACCGTATTTTTTTGTATTTATTTTATGAGTACCTAATCTTTAATATATTAAAAATTTACGCGAAGATGGTCACTTTATCAGCAGTATCCAAAAAAATTTAAAAATATCGGTGGTTTTTGAAAAATTAACAAAAATCGTATAATTTCTTCTCTATGAAAAATTGGGGTCAAAAGAGACGAGAAAAGAGTAAATGGGGACAACCCGTAGGGTCGACCAAAATTGAAATTCTGATATAAAATAATTTCGAACTTTTTGTATTTATACATTCAAAAAAGAAATAATAGGTACTTGATGATTTTCTGTAAAAATAAACGTAGAATCTAAAATAAAGTTTATATACTCCTGTCGTTTACCCCTAAGTTTATATTCCTCCTATTCTTATTTTAGTTCAAAAAATAATTTTTCAAAAGACTAAGACATAATAATTAATAACAGTGAGATTCTACGTCCATTTTCAGACTTTTGTTTATTAAATTGCGTAAAAGCTAGTAAATGCAATAACAGATATGATGAATTTATAAGGATTTTCTTGTACTACAAAATCTTAAAAATATGGAAACGCGTACTTTTTTTTCGTTAATTGTGTTTTATTCTTTTGCACAAAATTTTAAAAATACTTTATTTTCTTAAGAAAGGGAGGCAACTTTAGTCACAGATATGCCTATGAACAGTTTTTGGTAATCCGGGAAAAACGAAAACACTTTTTAAAATTTTTTTATTGTTAAAATCGAAATGTTCTTTTAAAGAGGGTTAAAATTACCATATTTTATATTAAAATTTTAACACAATCACTCCCTAATTAACGAGCCTTACTTAATATTAGCAAATTGAGAAAAAACACGTCAATTAGATTTTTTTACACAGATTTTATTTGTTATATAATTCAAAAGGATATTTTAAAAATGTGTATGAATGGCTTTCATTAAATAAATTTCAATATATTTTCCATTTATTTTAACAGTGGAATGTCCTTATTAGTGGCTATACTTTCGGCTTGGAGCGAATTAGACGAAGATTTTCTTCTAAAACCAAATTTAATAATTAATTAAAGAAATAAAAAAAAAATTTGTGGATTTCCTACCGTTCAAATATGATCTTTATTGTATGTATCTTTATTGTATGTAAAAATGTTATTACATTTTTTCAAAAAACTGTAAGTAAACTGTAAAATTTTCTTTACAAATATGTTAAAATAGAGAAATGTTTCCTTTTTAATTTATTTTTAACTCTTTTTAAATGATTCACTTTAAAATTTTTTAATATTTCTTAATCGAAATTCCATAAAAGAATGTGTCAAAATTTAAAAAAATTTTTCTTTGTTAAAAAAAAAAATTGAATGTGCAAAATTATTTAATATTAGAATGCTCTGATTATACAATTCTAATCATAACTGTATTGTCAATTGGATAAAAAATTACGTAAAAATATTATTGTTTGAATATGATTTAACGTAATTTTTATACGATTGAAGCAAACTCTTATTAATTTTAGGAAGGTGTAAATATAATCTAAATTCTGATCATATCACATAACAGATATCGTCGGGATTTTTTTTGTAAAAAAAAATGGAACAGAGATACATTATAAAAACATTTAACTGACAGAGAAATAGAATATAGCCGAATCGTTAAATTGGATTAAAAAAATCATGACACGCTACTTATAAAGCGGCTTTTTTCGAATTTAGCTAGCAAAAAATGAGACAGAAAAAAAAAGAATGCGAGTGCGAGTGAAATGGAGAACGACATATTTCCTAGTTTTTCTCGAAAAGTAAGTAATTTAGAGCAACGGTATAAAAACATTTTTTATGCGTTTTACCTTTTACAATGGCTTAGTGTAAAAAAAAATTTGAAAAATTGCTTAATTCTGGCAAAAAACTCATTTTGTTGACAAAAAACGCCCGGAAAACCTACTTCTGGGCATCCGACGTGTCTGGCTAACGAACTCATCCAACGATTTGGAAAATCGAATTCGCACACAAAATTTCATAAGCATTAAACGTTTCGTTCGAGAGTTATCGCGCGGATACATATATATATATATATATATATATATATATATATATATATATATATATATATATATATAAATTTTAGTGAATATCATTTTCGTATTCTAGGGACCTCAAAACATATTTCTGATATGGTCTCGGGCTTAGGTCGCACCATGACACCTGGCGTAAAAGCTGAATTTCCAGTTTTGGAAATTCGCTAAAAAATGCACAAACTAACCGCACGAAAATATTTTTTTTTAAAATCAATTTTAAAATATGTAGTTACATATACCTATAAATATATATATATATATATATATATATATATATATATATATATATATATATATATATAATGAGGTCCACCGGGATCTTGCAGATCCGAAAACGCCAGAAATAAGCTATCGAACCGATTCTGAAAATTTTCTCACTGCTAGAGAACTAAATTATTTTAGATGGATGCATAAAGTCCGTTCGGATTCTTGGGTCCCAAAAATGCCAAAACTAATTACCCAGCCGATTTTAAAAATTCTTTTACTCTTAGAAAGCTTAACTATTTTAAATAGGTACAGGTCTTAGATGAGATCCGCCAGTGCCCAATATTTAGAAATTCGCTATATTATGCAGATGCTGCGACAGGGGTATTTTGTTTGTTCTAGAACTCTAAAGAAAACACCGTTTATATTCTTTAATACAGTTTAAGTTTACAAACTTAGATTGTACCGTCTAGACACTACCTAATTTCCTATTATAGAATATTTTCGATTAATCTTTCTTAATGAAGTTTCACTATAATTCGTGAATTGATGACAAATAACTACAATAGATGGCGTGCACGGCATGCACAGTATACACACCTACATAATATACACATTTAGTTCAATCGAAAAACAAATGAATGAATAATTAAAACAATTGAATTGAACGCTCCGTTCGGTTCCATCTATTGGTGATGTCTGCTTTGTTGTTGTGTGCGAAAACTTTTGTAGAAAACAATTCACAAACAATGTTTGTTTGTGTTTTGTTTATTTTGAATTGAATGACAAACTAAATGCATTCATATTTTATAAACGAACTTTATATATTCAGCTTTCATATTTAATGATTTTTATACCTACATGTATGTGGTGTTTTGTCTATGTAAAAGGTGATCAGCATGTTAGGCTGTTACGCCACCTTACTAGACAAAAATATTAATATACATATACAAGGGCGCAACACCCGGAGGGGGTGCAAGGGGTTCGGGCCCCCCTAGAATTACGTGGACCCCTCATAAAATTACGTATGTTTTCCTTCAATTTATTTTATTGATATTAAAAAGTAAAATTTTTAGTGATCTATACTGATATTTTTTATTTGAAAATCGAATTTTCGGAAACCTAATTTTCGATAACATTTTACAAAGTTATCGGAGAATTGTGTTGTCAAAAAAATTGGGTTATTTAAATTATTGTTGGACCTCCCCGTTCGTTTCGAAACATTTTTGAAATCATATAACATGACCTAATGTTATAATTGTTCCGTCAAAACTAATGACGGAAGTGATTCTAGACTATAAGAATTTAGTCTAAAATTGAAGAATTGCTTTTAAACAATTGGCTAATGCTTAAAAAAGTGTCGATATGTGTCTGAATAGCATGGTAGACGAAGTGGTCGGAAAACGACATTTCATATTATGCGACCAAATGTTATGCCAACTAATAGCGGAAATGATTCCAGGACACAATATTACTATTTAAAATTAAAGAACTGCTTTTATATATGTGACCGCTCCGCACAAAATTCTCCGAAATTTTACCGGGTCATGACTGACGGTAGATTGAAAAACATTGTTCTACAACATATTCAAATACTTGTCAATTAAATTTCTTTATTATTTCTAATCTACTATATGCGGGAGTTCCGGGACGCATTAGACTCATTCCGGGATTACTTTAACAAAAATTTCAATGTGACACAGCAGCTGCTTTTCCGGAACGGTTGGGTTCCTTAAGGAATTAGTTTCTTATTCAGTTTCATAGCCAATAGCCCTAATAGGTAAGAATGTCAGTATTTAAGATAAGTAAAACATAGCTTTTATTGAATCTGAACGTCTACTTGAGGAGAATTAAGTAAAGACGTAAAACTATCTTATCTGCAAACTTTGCATTAAATTCCATTTTCAATTAAAATACTTTTCTTGAAAAATATTTAACCCTAGAATCATACGTTGGTCTACGAGTCAAGTTAATCATACATCGGCGTCGTTTCGACGAATGGACTTTTTACGGGGAGTTTTAGAGTTTATTTGCAAAAAACATTTTTTTTACATAACAATACTACAAAAGCGAACAAAATATTTAAAAAAAATTGGATTTGGAAAAATTTCTTAATATAAATATTTATTAATTTTTTTAATCTTTTTATCAAAGCATATTTTCACTATAAAAATTAAAAAATAGATAAATACATCAATTGTATCATAAAACATGTCTTTCAAATAATTAATTTATGAACTATTATGAGTCAGTGGACATGTGTGACTTTACAGAATGTGAAATTTCTCAGTCATAAATATTCCTATAGATATGTAGTTATTTCCCCATTAGGCACATTTGTAAATTTTCTAAAATTTGTTAGTAATTTTTCGAATAAGACCTCAAAAAATAATAAAAATTAAAATATTTTCCACAAAATAAATTGTTAACCTTTTATTAAGTCACTTGAAACGCATTCTTTAGTTTTCGATTCAATATATTAAAACTTCAGTATTATGTCGTCTCTATAAGTCAAACAGCTGTAATCATCTTTCACATTATCATAATCATTGAATAAATTAATTATAACATCCATATCTTTAATAAATTTTAGAACAATTAGGAAAACTTTTATATGTGGAGTACAAAATCTTAAAAAAAAATATAGGTTGATCATACATCGTCGTCCTTTTGACGCACACTATTTCAGTATAAAAAAAACAACAATAGCTATAAACAAAATTTATACGTCTTATGTGTAATAATAACAAATAAATTAGATAACAGGAATTTCACAGCAAGCGGGGACCGACAAGTTGTAGTATTGGAGCAGGTAGAGAAGTTCGTTCGTCGTTTTGACGAGTATGTATGATTCTAGGGTTAATTAGAGAACACAATCTGGTGGTCAAAGAAAGAAACAACTTTGGTATTATGTAACTGCTTGTCCTTTTAATTACATATTATACCAATAGGCGTGAACAGTAGGAACTAACGTGAACAAAGCTATTATTATGTATTTTGTAACATCAAAAATAATAAATATTAATTACGACGTATTAAACAATTTGAATTTTTAAATACATTAATTACAATGAAGCTACAGAATTTTTTATAAGATATCTATAATATATGTATTATCCACCAACTTCGAGAAGAAAGTTGACTGGCCGTAAAATTTTAAAAATTATGATTGGCTGTTATTAATAAAGAACAACGAATATGGCAAATCAGATAAATTCATCTTTGTCTAGCTGACCTAATTTCCAGAGTAGGATTTACATACAAAAAAAAAAAAAAAAAAAAATCCTGCAAAAATGAAATACATTCAAAAACTGATGTTTCAAGTTTTTAAAACAAATTTTTGGAGAATAATAAGAAATAATTAATAAAATAAATTTGTACACATACATACAATTTGTACAATACATTTGACACTTATGTGTTATAAATTAAAATTTTTAAATTAAAATTTAACCATAAATTTGAAAATAAACACAAAACAGGAACAAAAATTGATTTATTGGAATTAAATATACATTTTTTTCTATATTTGGTTAAATATTTACATTTGAATTAAAAAATGTAGCTTAAAAGTAAGTAGAATTTTGACAGAATAAATAGCACATTTCAATCGAAATATATTTTAATATAAACTGAAAAATCAAAATACAAAATCGTAGCAAACAGGTACCGTAGTGACTGTAATTTTAGAGCAGTTAAAAATAATGTAATGCCTGACAACACATACCCCATTTTATTTTTGCTAATCGATCACATTATCATATCGAAAACCACAATATAGAGAAAAAGAAACATCCAACATCCATTCATACCAACAACTCAATTTTATTATTAGGTTTATTACTTATATAAATTATCTGCATATTACAATTATTTTACCTATACTGAAATTTGATATTAGTTTCATGTTCGAGTTTACGCATTCAGTTTTATGAAAAAAAAAAAAAAAAAATATGGGAAAGTACAAAATTATGATTTTGTATATACTTTCTTATCTTACTTACATGTACTCACGTAGGAACTTTAAAAACGATGTTTAACTATATTCACTAAATATTTTGTTCCAGTGTAAAACTGACTTGTAAAATTTTATTGCCCTTATTGTCAAGTCAGATTTGATGTATTATACAAGTAAATGTTTATATAACAGGGAAACATCTAGGTATACATATAATAAAATTGTAACGGGACCGTGTTTGTACATGGAATATTTTTTTTTTAATTGTACTGATACTGTAGTTAGTTATCGATTTAGATATCAAAACATTTTTGTCTGTCTGTCTGTTAACGCATCACGCAAAAACTACTGGACGGATTTTAATAAAATTTGGTGTGATGATAAATTATTACCTGGGTCAACATCTAATATACTTTTTACTTCGAGAAAATGTCTCAATCCCCCAAGAAAATAGAAAAACCATTTTGAGCATGTGCACACATTACGCAAAAACTATTGAACGGATTTTGATGAAATTTGGTCTGGTGTTAACTTATTACCTGGATCAACATATAAGATACTTTTTATTAAGGCAATGTCTCCTTCTTTTGGCAAAATATAAAAACCATTTTGAGCATATGCATGCATTACGCAAAAACTATTGTTCTATGCAAGTCCTGTATAATTATTACACTTATATACTTCTCATTGATTTTATAACAAAGCATCGCGCGAATGACGTCACGGATGAAGCTAGTTATGACAACGATACTTTTTCCCTGCATAATTTTTAAAATTGGATTTGCCTTTGAGAAGCCTCTGAATATTCCTCAAGTGTTGGTTACTTTTGGAAAAGAATAATATTTTGTTACAAGTGAAATAAACTAAAATTGGTCTGTAGTCGTTAAACAAATGCAATAAATGAAGCAAAATTAGACGATATTATATAAAATTATAATTGTCTGACGTTATTCAAAAGACGTATAGATTCACAGATTGGTTCTGACCGTTCAAAGTCCAATTCTACTTGTTATGTATCCTTATTTATTGCATTAGTACAATACCAATACAACATAGCGTAACAAAGATAGGAAACATATTTGATGGGCCAAAATTAATCTGTTGTACTGTACTTTCTTAGGTTTTCTCTGTTTGTTACATATAAAATCGTACTAAAACTTCAGTTTCTTCGTTATCAACATCTATACGTATAAACATATGCAAATTAAAATCAGCAGAAAAACTAGAAAATGGGAAAATTTTTTGCTCGATGTTCTATTTTATCTCTCTTTTGTCATCGTGTTGTCTTCGTCTTGTTCATCGATGAACAAAATCAAAATTGATTTGCATACATTTGTTTATTAATATTGACGGTTGTCTGATTTGATTCTATATATTTGAAATGTTTTTTAATAACATTTACATATTTTATTCGAAAATATATAGACTGTGGGACATAAAGGGGGTGGGAAGAATTACTGGAGGCAGAAAAGGTGATCGATATAATACACATAATAATCATTATTCAATACAAATATAGTGATTGAATATTTATTTTATAACGTTGTCTTATTGTATAAGTGCATTAAATATTCTTGCAAAATAGGTTGAATGAATACAATTCGAGCAAACAATACAGACGGCTGAGAGAGAACGTATTGTGCATACTCGTATGAATTTCTTTCTTTGTTCATCGTGGTTACGATACGTTAACCCTGCGACATTGTTTATTCAGTACGCGCAGTAAAAAAATTGTCGCATCTATTAATAGTGCAGCTTGTAGTCTTGTACATATTACTTATCCATTTTTGTATTTTCGAGTATATATTTGGCGTACTGTAGGACTCAAATTAGGTAAAAAATTGCGATGTATGCATCAAGCGGCATTAAAAAGGTGCCTACCAACGCGCCTATACACACTGTAAAAGAGTAACGGCGTTATAAAACTCAAGAAACGGATTTTTTTTTCATTTTTTTTTATGCTGAGTCAAGAGTTTAAAATGTTACATTCATTTGATACAGACAGTTGTAATTTTACGGTAGGGAACATTCCAAAATATTCCTCTGGTAGCATTCTGCTCAGTAAGTGAATTTCTCTTTTTGGCAGCCAAAACTCTTTAAAGTAAAACTTTATCGATACATATTTGCTAATAAAATTTGATCAGTACAATGAGATCTGTCTGTCTTTTGGATTTTAAGACATATTTTTCTCGCATCCTAATCAAACCAAATTAAACCAGAATTAGTTTTCTTTCTCTAAAACTAGTTTATACAGAATAATGGTTCAAAACCTATCTTATGTGATTTCTTTGTGCTTTTTACAATAGTGTAATAAAAACTTCGAAAAACTATTGACTTTTGAAAAATTTTATCTGTTCTACTCAAGCCCTAAGCGTGTTTGTAAAAGACTGTGGATAGCTGTGTGCCAGTGAGTGGTTCGATACCGCTTAAGCTGACTAGTCACACAGCAACTGTAGCCGAGTTCAGATCGATTGTTATCAACCAATTTCAACAATAAGCGAATACATATATAGTAATATGCATGTATCAAAATACTGGCATACATGTGGGTATACACATGTAGTGTAATCCCCTCTTCGTACAGACAGTGTGACGTTCATACACACACTATCGCACATCCACTTATACACTGATACGAGATCTATGTTGTAACATGTTGTGTGTTTGGAGGGGACAGAAATTAGGTCATTTGTGACGTAAGCTACTGTTCACATTGAAAAAGCTGGTACAGAGATACGGAGTTTGTTTCTGAATATTCTGTGGTTCTACCCAATCGTGTAGAAAAAATACCCAAAATATCCAAAAAAACCCATTTCTAGGCATCATCCACAGGTTTAAAGTTTCCAGTATACATATACAAATTTCAGTGAATATTATTTTCGAGTCCTAAGGACCTCAAAATATAATTTTGTTATAGTCTTGGGCTCAAGTCTCACCATGACAGCGGTTGTAATAGCTGAATTTTCGTGCTAGAAGTTGGCTAAAAGAGTGAAACAATTTATTATTTCCATATAAATGTCAGCTTCTAAGATCAGACTTGCTAACTTCCCAGTTTTCCACGACCATACAACAAAATTTGTTGTGTAGATAGAGCTATGGGTATGAAAGTTTTTCCGCCATATAACCCATTGTGTATAGGATACCATTAGAAAAAGTTCTTAAAATGAAATAGAGGTTCAGGTCCCACTTGGGATTCACAGATTCTTTAGTATTCTAAGAGAAAATTTTTTATTAAAGTACCTACAGGACAATTCATATTTGTAGTAAATTTTAATAAAATGTTGAGCCTTTGATTAATGTAATTCCAACATCAATTCAATTAGGTAAAGAAATAATATTAAACAAGTACACAAATGTACATTTTCTGAATTGAAAATTCGAGTAGCATAAAAATTAAATAATATATTTTTGCATAAATTTAAATCTTGATTAGAGTAGGAAAATTCTATATTTGGTAAAAATTATCCATAATAGATAATTTTATTGATATGTCCCGTTGATTCTATTCGGCAGAATTGATTTAGAATAAATATTGACATTTATAAGTTATGTATGATAGAGAAAATATACCCGCCGTACCATAGACATAATATTAAATAATCATGCAATTTAAATTTAAATTATTAAATATTGATTATATAAATATGCTTTTTTGATATGGATAGATATATGGTAATTTATATTTGATATGTATTTGATTTGTAAAATAGGGCAATAGGGTATTTTCATAGGAGTGTCATTTGCTTTTCAGTTGTTTATACAGTAGGTAACGATTTGAAAAAGTTCAGAAAGTGATATTGTAGCCGAAACTTGTACAAGCAGTCAGTGGCGTGCATCATGTTTTGAACTTAAATTATAAAGTGTGGCCATTTTAAGCGATTTTACAATATAAGAAGCACGTTCTATTGAGTGTAAATTTTGTTCAAAATAAATAATGTAGTCAATAAAGCATCAAAATGATCAAAATCTCGAAATTCTCTACAACAGCTCCAATTTTTATGAATTTTTTTTCAAATTGTATGTTTGTATTATTTAAAATCATAAGCATTGTAAGTGGCGGACTTAAGGGGGACCACTAGTGTGACATTTGTAAAAAACTGGAAATTTTTTTTTGCATGTTTCGATAGTCTATACGTCCAAAAATGACATACTAAAATTTCAAATGCATATCTCAAATAGTTTTTGAGTTACAGCCATCCAAAGAACGAATTTTGATTTTCATTGTTAACTTTGAGGTATTGAGAAATGTATGAAGGTTGATAGTTCGGGAGTTTCTGGACGTGGCTGCCAGTCACATGTTGTGGAGAAGCTAGACCCTGACACATTTAAACGACTCATCTAGTTTTACTATGACCGTTATAGTGAGTACATCGTAAATAATTTTAGTAAAAATTCTCAGTCATTAAAACTAATAGGTAAAGTAAAGAAAAACTACATTTTTCAAATTTGCTGCAGTTATAACTCGAAATCAAAGCATCCGATCGAGTTGATTCTTATAGTAGCTTTTTTTTTATATATGTATGTTTCTTCGTACCACGAACCTCCAGTTTTCCGATCGAATAAAAAATGTAATCTTTGCAGGCCAAAAATCATCAAATATTCGCGCAAAATTTGGAATTTTTTTTTTTAAAAACTCCGCCATTTCGTTAAATTTAAACTTTTTTTTTCGATTGAGGTTCATGGCACGGGAAATACCTTCTAGTTTAATAGGCTTTTTAGTTTTTTTGATTTCAGGTACTGTGAAGGTCGCTATCACGGCAGCAGTGGGGGAACTTTTTTTTTGAAGCCTCAAGAGATTGCGAATAACTCATTGAATTTTCAATTTTTTGGTCCAAAAATTTTATCACGAATTTATTATATATCAACCAATATATGCTTAAAATATTAAAACTTTCCATACAGTAGCTTTCTTTAAAAAACTTCCCAAAAATCATCTTTTTTCAGGCGGTCACACTAGTGGTCCCCCTTAAGCCCCGTATGATCCTGGGGTCCGAAAAAGGCCTAGAATAAATGGCTAGACGGATTTTGATCAAATTTTACTCAAATACTATTGAGATTCCAGAAAAAAATGAACGTTAGGTTGAAATTATCCTCCCGAATCCTTGGGTCTCAGAAAGGATCCAAAGCAAATTGTGGGAAATGACCTTTAAATTTTGCCTAAATACTATTAGAATAAGGAAAAAATGAAGGTGAATTTCCAGTTGTGCTCCAGGGTCCTAGATTCGCCGCTACTGTCCAGATTCGCCCCAAGTGATGGTACCTTTTCAGTAATTTTGTCTATCAAATTTCTGTACCAAAGTGGCGAGGTCACAACAATTCTATGCTACAAGTAGTAGGGTTACAGCGGTTCTATACCAAAAGTAATAACATCACAGTAATTTTATACTAAAAGTAGTAAGATCACAACAGTTCTGTACCAAGAGTAGTAAGGTTACAGCGGTTTTATGTATACTAAAACTAGTAGGGTTATAGGGGTATCATACCAAAAAATTTACAAAAACGAAATGAAAGTTACATAATATGAATATGTGTTCTTTCATTACAATTGTAACTTTATAACATAAAAAAAAACGAGAGCAACCGTGGATTTTGCTTAAAGAGTTTATTTTCAATTAAATTTTTGTATATGTCGAAAACATATTATATCGGTAATATAAACAATTGCAATCCCATAAGGATCTAGCATTTGTTTAGAATTATCAGACCGGTGTCATATAGATCATCCTATCATGGGCGCCCAAACTCGGTGGCAGCCGCCCCTCTCCCCCTAGCTAACCATGTTGAGAAGAAAATTAAAAAAAAAGGAGCTCGAAGAAAGCCGAACGACGCGTTTCTTTTGCTCGTCAATGCAATTTTTGTGAAAAATATCCAGTATTCGTGATTCGTGGTCCCCCCCCCCCCTTCCCACGTAGCTGGTTATGTTTGGGCGAAAATTTTGGAGAAAGCAGAAGAAAGGGAAATGACTTTCAATGTTGTTTTTTGGGGAAATTTGGGAATTTTTATGCCTACATACAAGTCACTTTTTTTCACCCGCAATATCAAAATATTAGAAATATTCAATTAGGTCCCTAGTTTCAGCTCCCCTACAAATCATCATATATGGGTGCCCATGCATCTTATGCCTAATTGTACGAATTTTTGTAATGTAAAAGTAACAAAAAAAAAATCTCACAACTTAAGAAAAAAAATTATCTAAAAATAAATAAATAAATATAATAAAATTGTAATGAGTGGATGGGAAATTATGGGTGCAATCAACTAAAAATGGTTTGACGTCATTAACAAAGAAAACAAAATTAGACGTACAATCTTAAGTTACTCTAATATAAAAATAATAAAAAGGAAAAGAGACTGAAAACTAGGTACTTGCTTCATTTGTTGCATTTGTTTGATGATGTCAGACGTTTTTTAGTTGTTTTGGTCTATAGAAGAACTAAATAATGTAGATACATAATATTGACGACCCATTAAAATGGTCACAAAGGGTTAAAATCAGGCTTAAAGGACTGCGTTAACATTTTGGTTCAGTTTTTGGAGTATATTTTTTGATATATGCAATGTGGTATGCATTTCCTTAGAAATAATATCCTGCCGGACTCCCTATTCAGGAAATATCAGCCTGTATCCAGATACCAAATTCAATAACAGGAACAAAATCATAAATTATAACAGTAAAAAAAATCAATAAACAATAAATTTAAAAAAAAAAAAAAAAGTAAAAAAAAATCAATAAATCCTTACCAATAGGTACCAAACAAACCAACATACGGTGATTGAAAAAAATAAATAAATACAAAAATAAAAGTCCATTGTTTTTTGTGTTGTTATTTTTATCAGAAATAGAAGTATTATACACAACAAAGAGTTCGATATATTCCTCGACAATAAATAAATAAACAACGGAATGGCGACAGCAAGCAGCTTTTACAAAACGTTACGTAAGTACACACTTTGTTGAGTACAATTAGTGACAACATCATGTTTAAAACGTTACATCACTTTAGAAATAAATTTTTCCTTTTTTTTAAGTGGCTTAAATGATGTATTAGTCCCGATACACACTATAGTGCCGATATAGGTAAACTGCCGCTCCGGTCTCGCTCCTTCTTTTTAATTTTCTGGTTGCTGTTTGAAAATTGTTGTGCTATCAACTGTGAACCTCTTCAAAAAAAAGGGTTTGTGTCCGGCCTGCGTCCGTGTCACCACTTTGTTTTGTATATTGTATTCGCCTTTGGGTCATTACACGCCACTTCATCCAGGTCATGTCACGCATGACCTCAGATTTAGCTGAAATTTTTTTTATTTGTTTATTTAACCATCCTAATCATCTGCACAAAATTTAAAAAAATTATCTCTAATAGTTTTCAAGTTATTTCAAGAATTTTTGAAATTTAGCAAAATAGGGTTAAAATGATGTTTTTGTGGTATCACTTTCGGTGACGTTATTATATTAAAAAATCCATAACTTCTGTAATATTTAACATAAAGCAATAATTTTTTCATCAAAATGTTCAGAAAAGTCAGGTGATTACAGGAAAAATAAATTTGGTTAATTATCACTTCATGTTTCTATGTAATGCTTTGTTAGACTTAAATTTTGAAACATTTTTTAATCGATAAACAAAAAATCTTTAAAAGTGATTATTGACCAAAGGCATAGCAGTAACCGTAATAATTTTTTCTCTTAATTTATCCTAAAGATGTAAACTAAAATAATCTGGAACAAAAATAATGGTTTTTTACCCACTAATATTTTTCAGACACGTCCGACGTCTGGAAGTTCATAAAACGAGCTTTTTGGAATAATTTCCCAAAATTCGAAATTTTTGTTTACACCATTTGAAAGAGGAGAAAAAATCACATAAAAAGGTCTTTAAACTATTATTCTATGTCAGCTAGTTTCCAAGAAAGACAAATTTTTATAAATGGAAATTCTCTATTGTTATGCCGGATACTGCGACAGTGGTATATACGGCGACCATTTATCAAAGTTAGTTTTTCTTGGAAACTAGTTGACATAGAATAATAGTTTAAATACCTTTTTTATGTAATTTTTTCTCCTCTTTCCAATGGTGTAAACAAAAATTTTGAATTTTGGGAAATTATTCCAAAAAGCTCGTTTTTTGTTAAATCTGAGGTCATGGGTAACATTTTATGTTTTTCTTGGATGATTTGAAATGAAATGACTCCTTTGGCTAGACGCGAACTACTCCACACAAAATTCTTCACAATTTAATTAAAATTTTTAAATATTTTATTTTTTCTTTGGTGCAGCCTTGGTAACCTACATATGTGTAAATACACTCCGGTTAGGGGAAATTTAGGTAGATAATTTTAATTTCAGTACTTAAACTTTCTGTTGCTTCTAACTATATTTCATTCATTGATATGTATTGTAATATACTGAGCACCATATTATTATACATACATACGTACAGACATAACGTTTTGTAGTAAGCAGCGAGCGTTAACGTTAAGCGTAGAACACAGAGCGGCAAAACAACGAGAAAAAAAAAACATTATTACGACTACGAAATGTATAAATATAAACGAATCAACGAAACATGCTCTACTTACACTGATTAACAAATGTGATAACACAACAAATACATACATATAGCTAAAAGCACATGTATATCATATGTATTATGCTGCGCAATAAATGTATCTGTTTTTTTGTTTTTTTCGCAAATGTAAATTACAAAGTAAACATGATTACTGTTATTGTTTCGGAAAAAGATATTTGGTATCAATTCGATTTTTGTTCGATATACAACAGTATGTAAGTATAGTTTGATGGTACAGTACATGTATAAATTGATCGTAACCATTGATATAAATGTGTATATGCTTAAATATATTTTTGTGCGACCGATTTTTTAAGAGATGTCTATCGTAGTGTATGGTGTGAATAAAAAGTACGAAAAAGGGAGAAATAGTAATTCAATGCATCATTCAATTTCTTTACATATGTATGTATTGCAATTTTTGCAGTATTATAAAAATGAAATCTTGGTTAGGAAAATCAATTCTAGTGAAATCATGAGGTTTTCTATTCGAAATCCTACACGATAGACTATGTGAAATTATTATTCGAGTTATTTGCGCAAAACGAAGACCTTATTTATTTCCCAGTATTTCCCCTAATCAGGACCGGATGCATGGGGGGGGACAGCCGGGGCTCGTGCCCCCTGCAGGTGTTAAGGGGCGGCAAAAGTGTAAGTTCGGGAGCGCCAAAATGTTGGCTTTGGGTTTTATTTTTGCTCGTCACTTGCTTTTTTGCTTGGGAAATTTGAATTTTTCTCGAGGAGGGCGCCAACAACAAATTTTGCCCCCCTTATAATAATTGTGGGTCCGGCCCTCCCCCTAATGATTTTGACTTGATTTTTTGGGGGATATTTTCTTGTTGAAACATAACTCTAAGGAAAATTTCTATTACTAGGAATCACTTTTTCTAGTTCATTTTTCTTACTTAATTGGTAGAAGTTTTGTTGCCTAAATTTTTGAAAACTACCGAGATCACAGGTTCGATTGCACGAACAGGAGCGGATTTACACTTCCAATTGTAATTAAAATATATCAAATACAATATTTGGGAATTGTAACCTATTTTTGTGAACAAAATAATGCACAAAATTTCTTATTAATAAAGCATTAATCTTAGTACAAAAATGGATTTCAATTCCCAAATAGTTTCTTTGACATAATTACCTATATTTTATACTTCAAAATCTAAGGCCGGTTCTGTTAATGCTACTGAATCTGCGATCGGTAGTACTGACACAACCGAAATAATTTTAAACGAGTCTCCTCATCACGTGACAGTATTTGTCACAGAATAATCCGGCTTTATCAACATGAACAAAACCTGACGTCACAATTGACCTAAATTTCTCTCCCACTCCAAACGCACAACATGTTACTACATAAATCTCGTATCTATGTATACGTGATATACGCTTGTGTCTGTGTCATACATCACACTCTATCTGTGGAAAGGGGGGGACTGCACTGTATGCGTATGCTAGAGGTACGGTTCCTGCATACATTATGTATGTATTCGCTTATTGTTGTAAAGTGGTTGATAATATTGACAAACAATCGATTTTCGCACCGCTAGAGTTGCTGTGCGACTGACACACTTAAGCGGTACCTGACACACTCAGACACACTGCTATCCATAGTTTTTTAAACATACGCTTAGGGCTTGGTATTTGCATATTTTTTTGGACCCACAGCTGAGAATTTATAGAGGTGAGCTAACTAAACGTCACTTTGGAGCAGAATATTTCGCAAATGGGCTTAATACTCACAAATTGTAAAAGAAATCTGAACTCAACTTTAACAGTATTTTAAGTTCGGCTATGATTCCCCGGAGTTCGGTAAGAAAACATCGGCTCCGACTCTAAAATTGTTTTTTTCTACTCCTACTATTAAAAGTAACATTTTGCGCATAGCTAACTATATGTAAAAATTAACAAGTGCCCACAGCAGTGGGAAATTATTTCGCACGGCATATGTAATTCTAAAAGTATGTAATTCTAAAAATATACACTGACATTATAAATTTAAAAAATTTTTACTACTTATTTAAATTTTATTTTAATTATTTATGTTTAATTTTACGAAAAAAATGTGCTCGTAGAAAAAGTATAGTGTAGAATACGTGGGAAAAGCTTATTTCTCACTTATTGTATATATACAATATACTATTTCCGATAGCCTTACAATTATAATAATCATACCAACCGCAAAATCTTACGAATACAGTGGAAATTGCTTTTTGTGATCACTATAAGACATAATCCGTATCGAACAACAACACCTATAGTTTCTACTGTAGTTGTTTCTGGCTAGTAATACTATAAAAACTTAAATTTCTAGTAATATTCAGCATTCTGATTAATAATACTGTTGCTGTGTTATTAATTGACCGAAAATAATTCATGTACATGCATAATATATGATATATTGTGTAATAAACAACTCATTCACAATTCATTTGGAAAACATGGTGGCAACCAGGAATAAGCGACAGTAAAATCCTTGGAGCCAAAAGTTATGTGTCAAGTAACTAACACTACATCAGAGATATATTTAATATGTACATAAATGCATCATTATTTAATAGACAGACAGACGTACAGACAGACTAACAGACCGACAAACTGACAGACAGAAAGTGAATGGAACGTTTAGAAGTCACAGTAAGTGTAAAGAGCATGTGATATGATTTGATCTCTTCTTAAATTACTGCTATAACTTTTCGCCAGAGAAATGTCAACTCCATATCTTATATAATGTAGTTAGTTATACTTACGTACGGTAACCACGGAGAATGGTGTTGCGTTACGGTTTCTTTCTATAACTTGTTGTCATTGTCGGTGTCTCTAAATGTGTGAACGTGTAGTGTTTTTAGTGGTTCGTATTTGAATTAAATGTTGTCAAAGAGTACTTGATGTTCTCGAAAAAAAAGTAGTAAAATTGGTTTTTCGAGATTCCAAGAATCAGGTTCAAGTTTTATTGCGTTTGGCTATGCAATCATTTTTACCCTGTCCTAGCGTATAAATCTTGGAATTATCTATACAAAACTTGAGATTTTTTAGAACGAAAATCTTGTCGTTTCACACGATCTTGAAGATTTCTCTACAAAAGATTTGTTTATAATTATTTTCTTATCCTTGTTAGATTTAGTATGATCCTTGTTGAACATTCCAGAAAGTACGATGGTAAAAAATATATGTGTTAAGCCATTCTCACATATTGCGCACAACGCTTTTTTCGGGCTCCTCTTCCCTCAGCAGACGTGTATTGTCTTAAACTTTGTATAAAATTTTTTGTTAATTTTTTGTTGTACAAGTATTCACTTTACTAAATCCTCGAAATTCCTACCATTACACCCTTATAAACCAATAATTTTCTGTACTCGGCGCTACCACCATTCATAATTAAAATCATTATTTTTCGATATGTTGCTATGTCTGTTAATTTTTGATCTTTATTGATTTTTACATTAGAAAAAGTACTTAAATTTCCCTAATTCGATCAGTTACACTAAGGCTCATTTCACACCAAGCCAGTCAAATTATTTCAAGTCCAGTCAAGTCACGTCAAGTCCAGATGCGTCAAGTCAAACCAGTCAGATGCTTTCAGATAGACTAAGTCAAGTCAAATCAGTCAATTTAAATTAGTTATTACTTGATATTTGAAAATGGATGTTGTATTAATTAATGCAATAACAATAATGCGGAGGTTAAGATCATAATTTTCTGTATGTATAATTTCTAGTAAGTAATATTAATTGTTCTAAGTCCATGTTTAACAATGATTTAAGGATTTAACCTTTGAATAACGTATTATTTGAAAAAATAATAGTACTACATATACATACTGGGTGGGCCAAATAAGACCTACCAATGTTAAACACAAATAACTTTTTTATTTTTTGATATAATAATTTTTTTCTTTTTGTAGGTTATAACTGAATTCTTGAAAATTTATTATGGAACCATATAGTACAAGAAAACGGGTTAAAATTATCGATTTTTTCTGTTCTTGTAAACGATCAATGGTTAAGACGGAGCGTAAATATCGACAATATTTTAATTCAAGATCGTCCCAATCTTTAAATATAAGCAGTTTTCAAAAATTTGGAAAATACCACCAACAACGACTACGATATTTAAAGATTGGGACGATCTTGAATTAAAATATTGTCGATATTTACGCTCCGTCTTAACAACTGATCGTTGACAAGACTAGAAAAAATCGAAAATTTTAATCTGTTGTCTTGTACTGTATGGTTCCATAATAAATTTCCAAGAATTCAGTTATAACCTACAAAAAGAAAAAATAATTATATCAAAAAATAAAAAAGTTATTTGTGTTTAACATTGGTAGGTCTTATTTGGCCCACCCAGTACATAAGAAATATACTCTGTGATTTTATTATACACAACCCATACCACACATACATATAATATCTCTTAATACGCATGCATACAAAATGGACAGATGACTTACGTTGACTGATGAAAAAATTCAACTTGTTGAGTCGTTGACTGGACTGGACTGACGGTGACTTGACTTGACTTGACTGGACGCGACTGATTATATGTGAAAGCAAAAATACAGTTTATATTGTAATTGCATTGAATCGGTGTATGTTGAATCAAGATGCGTCAGACTTGACGTGACTGACTTGGTCTGAAATGAGCCTAATTTAAATCATTTTCATAAGGATCGATTTGAGAATAAATAAATTTTTAACTTGATTGATCTATCAAGTTTACTAAATATTTTTAATTCCATAAAACTTGTAAATAAAATGATAGAATGGCGAAACGTTAAGTGAATTACAGGTTTTTGAAATCATAGTTTCTAGCTTCGTTCCAACCGCACTTTTCTGATTAGTTCATGTATTTGTTCATGAACACTTAAGACATGTCACGCATGTCACATTTACGTATCAATACGGCAACGCATCAGAATTACTTATTTGTTGGAACGCGGTTTTTAAATTTAAAAATACTAGAAACTTAACGATGCGCGCCCAGCGCGCGTTTCGTTATGCTAATTGAATCAAAACTATTGTCAAGTAAATTTACTTTTAAATATAAAATAGAAATGTATATGAGGTGCGTTTCTCGCGCGTTTTAAATATCCTTTAGGTCAAAGCTTCTGCCAAATAAATTTACTTTTAACAATAAAATTAAAATGTCAGTGAATTATGATTTTGAAAAAAAAATAATATCGATTTCGTTTGATAAGGCAGGTATATTTGACTCTATAAAACTAACCTTTTAAATGCTTCTAAAAGCAACTAAAAGGGTTGTTTGACAATAAAATTTAAAAAAATTAGTCTTTTTGCGAAAAAATGCTTTGTTTTCTTTAAATTTAGGTACACACTTTAAATTTAGGTTATGTTAACATTTTCTTTGTATTTTTAGTTGAGAAATAATTAAAAAATTTTTAATATTAGGTATTTAAAATTACTAAATTACGCTTATTTAAAGATGTAAGATTAAAAATTTTAATTAAAATAAACGCTTGTTTAAATCTTTGTCCAGTATGCTGGACAAATGTATACTCATTGATGTAAGATTTTAAAAAGTCAGTACCGAAGAAGTTAAATTACAAAAATGATTATACAAACTGAAAGAATTTTGACACGCACTGCGTAAGTTTCTGATCAATTGTCCTGGTACTAACCAACGGACGAATCTGATAGTTCACTGATAAGTTCAAGTACTTAACCATGGTCGGTTGGAACAATTTTATAATCATCAGACGGACGACCAAGTGTCTGGTTGGAACGCTATTATCGTAATACGCATGCGTGTGACGTTCATCTGACAATCAGAGCGGTTGGTTGAAACGAAGCTTTTATTTTTACTCTAAAATTGTTCTAATAGGAACCAAGGAAATAAAAATTCGGTTGTATTAGTCATATTTCTAAAAACCACTTCGCTATTTTGAGAACAAAAATGAAAAGTTCACACCCAAGTGACTCCAATTTAACTATTTACTCAAATTAAAATCACTTCCATAAAGTTGAGTTAAGAAAAAATTACTTTTTTAAGTTAATGACGTCATCAAGTTTATTAATAAGTTCATTGTCGATCACGCGATATCGCGTGGTACGTTTACTTTACTATATAACCAATCACGCGATATCGCGTGACAAATATGAAAATCTACTTATTTAACATAAGATATTTGGCCATCTCACAAAGTCTATATTTTTAGCTTGGCAATGAAAGTGTTGAATTTTTTAATACCTTAGAAATCGTAAATGAAATGATACACTAGTGTAACTAGAACTGAATTGACAAGGTTGTCGAAATTGTTTTCTTTTTTTTATCAAAACTAAGTATATAGTAGCCCTACAAAAAAAGTTTGGTCGAATTAGTCATATTTCTAAAAGGAATTTCGGTATTTTGACAGTAAAAATGAAAAGTTTACATCTAAATTACTTCAGTTCATCCAATTACTCATTTAAAAAAAACCGTAAATGAAATGACACAATGAAAAAACTGCATAAACAAATTATAAGTTTCCGAAGTCGTCCGTTTTTTATTTTTACCAAAACTGGCCATATAGGCAGAGGCGTAGCGACGGGGGTGCAAGGGGGTCTATCATACACCGGGCGCCACTCGTAGAGGGGCGCCAAATGTGCGCCAAAGAGGAGTGTCAAATGTGCCTCAAAGGGTGGCAGGTCTTTGGGGGCGCCAAAAAAATGGGGTATGTGAGGTTTTTTTTGCTCGTCACTTTTTTTTGGGGGGGGGGTGGGGTGGAGGGGGGGCGAAGGCAATATTTTTTCTACAGGCACGCCATTTTTTGACTCTGCCTCGGGCGCTACTTACGCTAGGTCCGGCTCTGAAGGGCGCCTAATAAAGTGTCGTGCCCCGGGCGCCGGTTATGTTCACTACGCCACTGCATATAGGACCACGAGAAAGAAGAATTCTGTTGAAGTAGTCATATTTCTTAGCGGACTAACCATAAAAATCGCCATTTTTCGATATTTTATCGTTTCTCATCGCAAGTAAGTTCAATTTCATAAACATACGTATATACTATATATTCTAACTTTATTTTCGACTTGTCTACGTAATATGCTTAACTATTTATGGTACATGAGGTATACAATATATAGTATTGACTAGAGTACGACTTGAGAAAAGAGTGATCCGTCAGACAGTGGAGGTTTTACAATGAAGAAATTGTGGTTACCATAAAATTAATAACAATTAAAATATCTGTGATAGAGTTGTTGAAAATTTTAAGTACATTTAACAAATGAACATGGATTTTCATGTTAAACATTTTCACTCTCTCGGTGCTTTAATGGCTTTAAATGTTTCATTTTACTGTTATGTATAAGATTGTTGCGAAAGGAAAATTTTGATTTTAATGAATTTTTGTAAGACGTTAAGAATTTTCAAAATGATGTGAACATGAAATTTAAAGCTTATTGTAGATTTCGATGAGGTTATTCTTTTTTATTGTTAGGTCGTTAGATCGTACTTCAACTACAATACCAAATCAAGTTGTATATATTTAAAATTAGTATTAGGGAAGGAAAATGCTCTTTCTGGGGGTTCACTCTCATTATCACAGTACTAAGCAAAAATGGGTCTTTACATTTTAAGTCCTGGTCTTTTGGTCCTATTTTGGGGTCTTAACATGCGACGCTAAAAGCACCTTTCTTTCATCTTATGAGGGGTGCCAAACCATAACGTTTAAGAGTTAAAAAAATAAGTTTTCAGTAGAGACAAAAAGCCGTTTTAATTGAGACATAACAAACGAATTAATGCATACAATATTTATTATTAAACTTTTTAGTTAATACACATAATTAACATACAAATTTGTAATATGCCGAAAAACAGAAATAATTTTAATATTAATTTAAAAAAACTGAAAACGACAAAACGTTGTAAGTGCCATTATTTATGCAAGTCATAACGTTGTAAGTGTATCTTTACTTGCACTTATCAAATTAAACATAAATTTTTAAGATATTTGTTTATGAAGTTTTTATAAAACAATTTATTTTCTCTTGATAAATGCGGCAACATGGCATGAATGTCCTTTTTCTTCTCAGCAGCTAAAGGTACAGGTGCTCCCTTCATCTCAATTTCCAAGTCCTCAAAATTCGTCTTTGTGACTTCAACTTTCAACAGTGAAATTCTTATCCATTGGGCAAAGTCGCTATAACTTTTCTTTGTATAAATTAGGTACACCAAAATTTTCAGATGTTACTCGAATCATAGTAGTCGAAGATATCTGTAGTTTTTTGGTGTTAATTGTCGTTTTAGCCAGATTTATCCAATCAAAAAACGTTGTAGTCTCCATTATTGAGAATAATATTTCTTTACCAGCATTCGCAACAAGCTCAATAAGGTCTTTTGCAATAACTGGCTTTGCACACTTTGCTGTTTTTTGAATAACTGAAAAATCACGATCACAGGCACATACAACGTTATGACTTGCTTTTTAACAATATTGAGGGTGGGAGCCGTCAAGAGTCTGGACGGTCGGAACTTTAAGGGTGCAGGTAAACACCAGCATATAGAACGCTTTACTGCAATGAAACGTATTCCAGTTCGTGTGGCACTTACAACGTTATGGTTTGGCACCCCTCTTATATAAATGGTTCGATTTCTTATTTCTGCAATTCCTCTAAGTCAGCGATATAACTCAAAGAATTCATTGTATGATTTGAATCCAGGGCCCTAACTAGGCTGGGGCAGCCGGGGCTTTGCCCCGGGGCCCTGAATTAAAGCCCCCCCCCCAAGAGAATAGAAGGGAGCCACCAAAAGAATAGAATAATTATTTCTTGGCGGTATTTCTGTAAAATTTGGGCAGGAAACGGCTGATGAGCAAAAAAAAAAGGTCGCCGCTTTTCCTGCGTAGGGGCCCCCAATGTATTTTCTGCCTCGGGGCCCCCAAAGACGTAGTTACGGCACTGCTTGAATCTATTTGTTTTTAGAAAAGTTAATACCAGTGTAGCCAAAATTATGTTTGCAACAAGTTATTGCTTTCCAGAAAAGTGGGTACAGTAGCCGGAAAAGTGATGTTTACATTATATTCTAATGATATCCTACACAACGTAGCATATAAAAAAAGTATCAATAGTCATCTTCTAACACAGAAAAATACCTTGAGGACTAAGAAAAAATTTTTTGTGTATTAAATTAAATCTACTTGTCATAAATATGTACAAAATACATATTTTTCATGTACAAAAATTTCATGTTTATAGGCTGAAATATGTAGGGGTGTGACAGACATGAAGAAATTATGAGGCTATCAGAATTTTTCCTTTGGAATCCTAAAAATGAAGAGATTGCAAGAATATTGAAAAATTACAAGCATATAGAAAAATTTCTTACACTTTAAGAAAAAAGGGTCAAAAACGTGTAAAATAACTTAAATTTAGAGCAAAATTACTCCTCGCTCTGAAAATATGCACTATTATTTGTGTAATATGAAAAAATTGGTGTATTTTTATATAATTTGTGTATAATTACTGTTTTTTTTTAATATTACACAAATAAAGGTGTAACTTTGGATTTTTACAACGTTTTTGGTTTATTTTTACACCACTAAATAGCAAAACTCATGCGCGCGCATATGATTTTATGTATTTTAAAATCATCTGTTATTGGATTGCTGTATTATTTATACGTACATAAGTAATATTCTTAAAGGTTAAAAATTATGTTTTCAAATTAGCTGAATTAAACAAAAATATTTTTTGATAGGATACATAGTTAATATAATTATAACGTGTATGATAAATTAATCTTTAAATATGTTACAAAAACAGTGTTATAGTGGTGTACTGATGTTTTGTGCAAAATGGCTTCTGGAATAATGTGCAAAGAATACTGTAATATAAATTTGTTTGTTTTCAAAATGCTGTCCTGATGATACATTTAAAATATTTCAGGTAAGTTAATTTTTTTAATTTAGCTTCATACAAATAGTTATGTAATTTGATAAAAGTTTATTTTACAATTTGACTAATAATTTATTTTGTGGGTTTCTCAATTTCTGTGAAAATTAAAACATTATCTACAATTCAGATATCTTTCATTCAGATATGTCTAAAAAATTATATAATGCTTGTAAATTGGTAAAATCTGTAGTGATAAAAGAATTATACATATTTTTTTTACTAAAATTTATTGACTTGGGAAACAAAATACCTACAACTATTTATCAAATTTTAATCAAGAGAAACCCTAATTAATGTAGGTATATAATATTTCGTTTTTATGTCATCGAAGAAGACGTATTAATATCGTTGTGTGATTGAATTGAACACGTGATTGAATAATTATTCAGTTGTACATCCATACTGAACAAATGACATTACTTAGTGCGTGTCAAAAACACGCACTTAACGAATTTTTTTTTTTTTTTTGCTTTACAGTAATATGAATTCATAACAGGTTTAAATTGAAACGGCGTATGGAAATCGAGTTTTTTAAGTAATAATAACAATAGTAATAATAATAATGGAATTTAACGTTCGTTTTTTAGACAATGGTATGTAACGGACGTCACTCACATCATTATTTCACAACTTTTTCATGATGATATGGGCGGAGAACAAGAAAAGCGGTATAAAGATTTGGCAGGTGTCCGTCTGCAACCGTCTTCTTAAGGACGATGTCGATATTCATCTGGAATTGCGATGGGAAATAGCAGAAAACTTTCACCAGCATATAACCGGTTACGGAATTCAAACCCTCATTCTACCAGTTCGGAAGTGCCAGTGCCTAAGCACGCCGGGTTACTTTGCTGGTGAGTTTTTTAATCAAAAATTTTATATCTGTACATTCATTAAAGTAACCTAAAAGTAATTGTGTAGCAAAAACGAAAATAAACGAAATTTTCTTAATTTTAAATTGCTGTGAAATAGTTATTGAAAAAAGAAAAAATAAATAAGCAAAAATGGTTATAAAATTAAGTAACCCTTATTTTCTGATTTGTTTAGAAACCGGAATTGGTGAAGACATCTGTGAAACCGCAGCATACATTTTCCCTGAAGTTCTAGTAATTGCAAGAGTCAGCAGAATATTGGACGGAGGACAAGAAAAGCGGTATAAGGATTTGGTAGGTGTCTGTTTGCAACCATCTTCTTAAGGATAATCTCGATATTCATCTGGAATTATGATGGGAAATAGCAGAAAACTTTCGCCAGCATATAACCGGCTACGGAATTCAAACCCTCCGTCTACCAGTTCGGAAGTGCCAGTGCCATAAGCACGCCGGGTCACTTTGCTGGTGAGTTTTTCAATCAAAAATCTAATATCTGTACATTCATTAAAATAGCCTAGAAGTAATTTTGTAGCGAAAGCGAAATTTTCTTAATTTTAAATTGCTGTGAAATAGTTATTAAAAAAAGAAAAAAAAATAATCAAAAATGGTTATAAAATTAAGTAACCCTTATTTTCTGATTTGTTTAGAAACTGGAATTGGCGAAGACATCTATGAAACCACAGCATACATTTTCTGCGAAGTTCTAAGAATGGCAAGAGTCAGCAGAATATTGTTTTTCTAATATTTAAGTATTGTTTAGTTAATTTTCTTAAACTATATTTTTGATATGATGTAACTACAATTTTAATCCATAAGTTTTTAATATTATCATTGTAATCTAATTACAATTAAATTTTTTATAAGATATTGCTTAAATAATTGTGTCTGCAAAACGTAAGCATTGTAAAGAAAGTCATATCTCAAAATTTTGACCAGTTTAATTGGCAGTTACACTGCAAAATAAAGATTACCTATGTTCATGAAAGCAAGTAAACGTTCATGATAAAACTTTTATAATCTTACTTTTTTGGAGTGTTTATTTTAAAATTTACCAAAAAAATTATTATTTTATCATACGACACACTTATATAGAAATTTAGACATAATAAGCAAAATATTTAACATCTCAAATCTTTTTGTATATAATTCCAAATTATTCTATACTTCATATTATTATAAATATTTATGTAAAAAAACCATCAATAATCTTTTTTGATTCTTTATTTTCAATTAAGTTGAATCAGTTTATTTTTTTCAGCACAATTGAATCACTCATACTGATTCAGTTGAACTGAATCAGAATGAGTGATTCAGTTGGATTAATATTACACTTTTCTGAGTGTAAACATTACTATATAAGTGTGTAAAATTACATTTTCAGGTGTACAGGCGTGGTTTAAAAATACATTAATATGATGTAATTTTACGTTTAACTGCGCACTATTGCGAACTGAATGTGTAAAATTAAATCTTGTTGCGTAGTTAATACACAAATAAAACGTAATCTATTACACACCTGGACCGTAATTTTACGTACGACATGTGTAAAACTACACATATGAGTGAGTAATAATTACACCATGATGGTGTAATTTTCACCTTCGTACATTACGGTTTGTAATGTTACTGTCATTATAGAAGGCATTTAATTGCCTCCCATAACAGTAGTAAAACGGTACATTTTTTTTCTTAGAGTGTAACAATTCTGCCATTAAAACCTTATCAATATTTAAAATCATAAAAATTATAAAAATGCCACTGATTTTCTTACTTCTTTCTATTGTTTACCTTATTGTCTTGTCATACATTGTTTATTGCATAGTAATAATGTACGACAAACTAGAAATTTCGTATTTGAGTACCGCATGTACATACTTAAGTTTGTTTTGTAGCAGGAATACAAACAACTTTTATCGTAGACTATAATTAACAATACTCATAATTACATTTCGAATAATTAACTTAAAATACACACATTATTTATTTAAATATGGTACATAAAACAATTAATTTATTATCAAACGAAATCATGTTTTCAAAATTACCGCTCAAATGGTGTTGTTCGTTCATTTGTTTTGTTTGTCATATTCATATTGTGTTCCGTGTGTTCTGTTCCAATTCAATTCTATGCGGTGTGATTCGTGCGTCCCCTTATGTTTCTTATTTAAATGAATTATGTATTCAGTTTGTTCCCTTAACGATTTGTGTTCTTATATGAGTGAATATATTAACGTTTATTTAGATTGAAATAAGCAGTAAGTAGTTTATTGTGAACGAAACTGACATTTTATGATTTTAAATTAAATTTATGTACTTGGTACGAAAGTTTGAACGAAAAAGTAGGTAGAAGTTTAATTCAACTGATTTACGAGTTGTATATATGGTGCTTCCATCTATTAGATAACATTTTATAATATTTTACATTTTTTTTTCTAATAGATTTCGAATTATTTTAAAAAGTGTGATTTTAATCCCCAGATTTAGTTGTTCATTTCGTCTCTTATGATCTTTCCAACAATAATCATAATTTATTCATTTTCTCTACTCCAGTCGCTTTGTTATTTTGTTCCTAAATGAAATTACACGAATGGATAGTTCTTTTAATTGGAACAATTTCGGCAAATTATCACTGACGATTTTTGTTTCAAGCGAGACGATCAGTGAACAAGCTTGTCGCGGGTGAGTAGCGAGCTCGTTGCGATACAACGTTCTTATTTTATACACGCATGCGTACTATAGTCCACCACGTCCGCCTTAGTCATATTGTCAGAGCAATTTACTTACATACATTTTTTTTATAATTAAATAAACAATTTCGTCGCTGTTAAAGTTGCACAATCTGACTCTTTCCTTATAACATTTGGCTTAAAAAATACACCCAACGGGTTCTGAATTTTATAGATTAATTTTTAAGTAAATTTTTATCCCGCAAACATTAAAGTTAAACCTTCTCCGTTTTACTTATGCCATTCTGTTTGAATAATACACCTGTCAATTGAAAGTCAGTTTTGTTAACAAAAATTTTCAGTGTACTTCACGTACATATGTATGAATGGATTATTTATAAGATAAATCGATTAAGTCCAGAAAAAATCGACATAATCTAAATTACAGATTTTCGAAATCATATGAATAAACATTGAAACATTATTTGCGGTATGTTGAATATTGTCAATTCTCCCTTTTTTGACTTTAGGAACACTTTATAATAAATATTGACTTAAAATTTTTCAAAAACAACTTTCCTCATCATAAAAAATTTAAAAAACAAACTTGACAAGTATGTAACTAGAATGTAAAATATCATATATAAAGAAGAATTATCACCCATAATGCTATCGTGAAAATGTAGAACTAACTAACCACTCAAAAACAAATTGTTATCTCTAAAAGAAGAAAATTCACCCAAAATTTATCTTCATTTATAACTTAAAATATTCTTCGTAACGTTTAAAAAACTTTTCTCAAAACACATTCTTAACATTTTTATCATGAATACCAAACTCAAATAAAAAAAAAACACCATAAAAATTCTCAAGTAAAAAAAATTAGCAACATTTTACATAAATTAAATGAACGAAAAAAACGACTAACAGCGAGGGGGGATGGTTGAGAGAAGGATGAGGTGAAGAAAAACAAAAAAAAGGATAAAAAAAACTTTTACACTCTCGCATAATTCCCAAATGAGATTGTCGTTACTATTTGGTTTAGTATGGTAACACTGTTTGTGTAGTTACTTTATAAGGTTTGTTCGTTTTAATACATTTACTTATACATTTATGTAGTTCTGTGAGTTCTGTTCCCTCCGAAAATAACAACAATTTTCATTGGGACACAAATAAAATCACATCTTCACTTTAATAATAAAAGTTTAGTGAGAAAGTTACAAGTTATTTTCTCCATTCCAACATAGTTTTAAATTGTATTACAAGAAATAATTAAGTTATAATATTTTGCTCGAATGAAACTTATTATTTAATAAGTGTACGAAACTATTATTTAATTTTCAACTGTTATTTATGTTAGTTACTTTTTGTTTTGTTTTGTTGGTATTTTTTGTTTTGTTTCGAGTTTCTTTCTTTTGTTTTTATTACATAAAAAATAAATGTAATATACATACAGATGGCAGCATTGATCATTAGGTTGTTATTAAATATTTTAGCAAGTAATAAAAAGAGTTATTAAATTGGGTTTGTCTGTACAGAATGGTGTGGTCAATGTTGGGCAAAGTTAATCTAGAATTTCACTTCGTTAATTGCTGAAGCGTTAATTTATTGCAATTTGCGAGGTTCTTTTTTGTTTCTTTGTAAAACTATTTTGAGTAAGTTATGTTGGTAATTTTCGAGAATAGAGACAATCACTAAGGCATACAAGGAGATGCGCCCGGAGTGAAGGGAGCGTAGAGTAGGGAAGAAAGAGTAGGGAAAAATAAGGGACCCGTATTTTTTCTTATCGGCCATCTTCCACGTTTACGGGGTGAAACCAGCCCCTAAAGTTGGGGGTTCAAATCGTATCTCTTAAGACATCTCAAAAATCATAAGAGATAGAGGAAAACTTTAAATTGAAGAAATGTTACTCTTTGAAAGACCTATTCACCTGTATAGGTTAAACCAGGGCCGGGTTCATAAGAGGGGCTGGAGGGGTGAAAATGGGGGTAAATTTTTTTGTACTACCTGAATGGTTTAATGTATCAAATTTTTACCATCATAGAAAGAGCACCAAAAATTAGGGGATACGTGTTCTTGCGTTTTTTTGAAATATGTGTGTTTATGTTTTTTCGAAATATGCACCCGAATTTCGCTCTGGGTGCATCTCCTTGTTAGAAAAATATCTCTTTTAAATCGAGATCGCTAGGGGAAATAAATTCAAGCTAATGAGGCACCCTGTTGTAATGCGTATCGGACATGCTCGTGGCGAATTCTTTCAATATACTAAAAGAATTGAAAAGTATTCTAGGAATTCCTTAAAGCAAATGAGGTTTACTTTTAGAAATAATTTCTGTTCTAGATATCAGTCTGGCATCATACATAAAAACAAAGCAATGAAAAACTTTGATTTATTCAATTTATCCAATTCTCCGGTGTTTTCACCACTACCTTATACGTGCTGGTAACTAATTATGTAAGAATTTTCTTCGATTTAAGTTTAATAAAAGCGGATAAAAATCATTTATTGTAAATTAACACGTACAAAAAATATTTAAATTCAATTTAAATTTGTTTAAAAAGGGTTAATAGCGTTCATTAATTAAATTTTTAATGTGTTTTAAACTCGCGAACACACAGAAATACGATGAAATTCATTAAAAATAACCGCACAAAATTTTGGTTACTGGAAAATAATTATATAGTTTTAACCGAAATACATTTATAAAACAGTTGTAAATAACAATTAAATATATATATTTTTTTTTTTGAAAACTGTTCTAATAAGCTAGTGTATTTTGGTGACCTCTGTATTTAGATTTATTATAAATTATTATTGACATTGATTGATAGTAAGTAATAATTGTGAAATGAAATTGAGAATATGTTGTGTATAGGGGAAAAAGGGCGGGCTGGGGGGTGTTATTGCACGTACCGTGTGGTATTACATGTTGATATTTGAGACATCCAACGACTGACTAACTGAATGTAACGATTGTAATTTGAGCAAAATAATTAATTAATATCATATATTGGAAATTATGTACGGTATAACTTATGATAAGGTCAAATATTTTGTTTGGATATTAATAAATCAATAATTTAATTAGATTTGTAATGAATAATGATACGACCGAGAACGGAGTGTGATTAGAAATTACAAAAAAAGCAAAGGATAATTTAATTAATTTCTAATTTTAAATTAAATGAAATTTGTTCAACAATCGTTTTTGTTGACATTTGTAATTAGAAATGTTTTTTAGATGTTTATGCAAACGACATTACGCGTACGTAAGCTTTGTAATATAAAAAGTGGGAATGGAAAGTTTTGTTTGTAATTTTATTTTGTGTGACGAGTTCGATATTCAAGCCATTTCATGAAATTTGGTATTTTGGTGGTTATCGAGGTGTAATAATGAGGTTTAACGTCCGTTTTTCAGACAACTAGTCTATTACCGACACCACCCACATCATTACATCTTCAACTGTTTTTTTAAGGAACTATACCGATATTTGTATGGAAATTTGTAGAGAAATTACTGAAAAACCTTCACAAGCATGATCGGCTGCTAGAATCGAACCCACGGCCTACCACTCCATAAGTATCATTGTCTCTGTCACTCGGCGGGTGTATCTATAGACGCTTTAAATGATTAAGACGAGTGTTGCAATCGGGCCATTTGTTTGGACACAAGTTGTTAACGAGGCCAGTAAACCAAAACAAACAACCAAAAAAATATCGACGATTTACTAATCCATACTTTCTGCTGACTCTGATAAAAATGACGTGATTATGTGGGTTAAACAATAATATAAAAAGAATTGTAAAACGATAATCAAAGTAGCGTAGTCGGGGAGAAGGAGCGGAGAAGTCGGAGAGTAGTCAAAAGAAGTAGACGGAGTGGAGAATAGTCAAAAGAAATAGTCAGAGTGGAGAAGTGAAGAAGTAGTCAAAGCGATGTAGTCAAAGTAGAGCAGTCGGGGAGTAGTCGGAGAAAGAGAAGTCGAGGAACAGTATGGAGTGGTAAAGAGCACTGGAGCTTGTAGCTAGTTGCTAGCAGGGGGATGGGCTACTCAGGGTAATTTAAAATACCCAAGGTCGTTAATTGGGAAGTTTGTTTTGGTGGCCAAGAGCAAGAGCTTGTAATTAAACAACGGGAATAACTTGTGTCCAGGTAAGTCCTGATTCTTTCACTGTTATTTTAACTTTTGTTTATAAATGTTTACCTGTCTATTTGGGGAACAATTCCTATTTTGTTTTATTGTATTTTATGTCATTAATGTTCCTATTTTGTTTCTTGTGTCTTTTATTTATTTGTTTGTTAATAAAATTGATAAATTGAAACCATTATTTTATTGAGTTAAAGGTGAACACCCTGAAATTCCCGCAAGTCTATCGTAGTGATTAGGAGTTCGAACCCCGACCTTTCTGTAGGATTTTCAACGCTACCAACAACATCAATTTAATCCCTACAGAAAAGGTCCGTACCGCCGTCGATTACACGAGTTAACTCGTCCTGCTATATGGTGGCTCAAAATGCTGTGATATGTATATATTCACTAGTACAGGTGCCGCTATCTGTGACAGATTTTCCGAAATACATTATAAATTCTAAATAATGTTCAATTTTATCAACATAATTTAGTATAATTTATATTTTGTAAATTCCTACGGTACACTTTCTTGATGTTGGGATCTGATTTTTTTCTTTTTTTGTAACCTGATCTATTGTACTTATCACTGGCAGTAAAAAGTCTGGCATTTAGAGACAAAAAAATTTTTCCATATGGTTTGTTTAAAACGTTAAGATGTTATTGCTGTGTTGAATTTACGACATTGATTTAAACTTTGAAGGATCTAAACAGAGGCGATTTTACGATCGCCTTCGATTTTATGACTTTCATTTTGGGTAGGCCCGAATTCTTTTATACATTTTATAAACATGTAATGGAAATCGTGACGAATTTCGTTGAATTTTGAAATATGTTGTAAAGATCATCTTGACCTAAGATCATTTTTTAAATTATTTTACTAATTTTTCTTCTTTTTATCAATTTTCAAAACTTTTAGGTTTAAAAAATTGAGGAAGTCCATTGTAAAATTGCATTTTTGTTTAAATTTTGGTATTATATGATACTTTTTACGTGTGAAATTTCATGTGACGATTATTACGATTCTAATAAAAACTTAAATAAAAGGAAAATGCCGTACGCCTTTTGACTTCACTGATCTAGAAACTTATACTACTTCTTTTAAATACCGTAAAACCATCTAGACCCGGACACTTTTTTACATTTTTTGGTATAGTTTTATGTTTATACATGTTTCCTTAATATATATCTCCAATAAAAGTATTACCATTAGAAAGAGCGTATATTATTTGTTATATCCCTGACCCATTTGTTTCATTATAAGTAAAAATAAAAAAAATAAAAAATAATTAGTAAGTGTCCGGGTTTACACCCCAAATCCGTCTTGACCGGACACTTACTTAAATAATGTAATAAAATTAAAACTAACCTCTCCCGTCGGGTTTAGGACAGTGTTTTATATAGTCTGATGTCTCTGAACCTGTCAAAGACTTCAAAATATTTTGTGGGAAGGGAGAGGGGGCAATGCATAGTATGCCTCTCCATAAAGTAAACATACGACATGACACCAGAAGGAGGCATAAACCGCGTAATTCTGGGGGAAATATTAACGTATGGACAGTGGGAGTTACAACTGGTGCGAATCGCGGCCATAGTGTAATAAACTGATGTGTCCGGGTCTAAACGGATATACATATATACATATATACATCGAATATAACTTCAAACATCATTAAATGATGCCCGATAAAATTCTGAACACATATATGTCAAAACTAAAACAATATAACAATTATGACGAAAATTACATGCCTAAGTTAGACACACAATCCTGTAAAATGAGATAGTAAATGTTAAAATCCGTAGTTTTTATTGGTACAGCTGTTTAGAGGATGTTTTTCTCTCTCTAATGACGTCAAGAACAAATGTTTGTTATTGCAGGTTATTAATGTAGAAATTATTTAATTTGAAGATTGGTGCAAAGTGTCCGGGTCTAGACCCCCTGTCCGGATCTAGACGGTCTTACGGTACCTAATATGTGTATTGTATTATGCGTTCTATGATTTAGTTTCTAATTTCCAACGATTTGCTTATTTTACTCTCAGCTAATTTCATAATTACTGTGATGACTCTCGTTAACTGTTAGTTCTAACGCAAATGTTCAGAAGGCACTCTGAAATATTTGAAATTAGCTACCAATCTATCTAACCTATACGTTACAAATTAAACTTCTAATGAAAAATCAACAATTAGTTAAGCAATTAATATTTATCTAATTTCAAAATATATACACATTCCAATATATTTCGTATAGTAATTATATTGGAATATTGTAACTAGTGTAACTGTTGCTGATAGCCAAACTTGGAGCCCATTTATTATTCCCTCTAAATGCATGTAATTATTATGCAAAACTTGCTAAAGTTTATCTTTTGTTACATAGAAAATCATTGGAGAAAATTTAGATTATATTCAGTGTTCCAACAGTGTAATGGCGAAGAGTTAGGACGCTCTAGCGACTGTAGAAATGACTGGATACCTTGTATAGTATAGTTAATAAATTGCAGTTCTGTATTGATAGTTCTACTATTTGTGTTCATAAGTGTTCATATACGTGAAATACAGTGAAAATTTCTATTAATGAAATTGTCCTGTCGCTTTTCGACAGTCAAAATCTCTACCCGAGCTATACTTAACTTTGCTAAGTGGCTCGAATAAATGAACATGTTTTTAGTCGAATTTTCTCCGAAAAATTAGACTTATACAGTCTATACGATAAGAGCTGCGAGAGGCGAGAGTAGGGGCGCTATCCGTTTTCGGACCCGTAGAACACGAATATGTAGAAAAAAATGTCTGATATATATATATATATATATATATATATATATATATATATATATATATATATATATATATATATATATATATATTTTCCCGCCACCTTTTAATTTGTGTAGGGCCCCCCTATGGAAGTTAAGAGATGAAATTTGGTAAATGGGGCTCATTTTCGAGGCACCTCATACTATCAAAGAGGGATCAAATTTTGGGCAAATTTTTTTTCTGACCCGACCTTTAAGGGGGTGGTGGGGGGCGGAAAAGTAATAAAACTTTTCCAAACCGGTTTTAAATAATGTTTCGGTCAATTATCTACAACATATCCAAAATTTAGCTTCCTAGGATGATATGGTGGGAGTAGAGGGGGGAAAAACGATTTTCGCTGCATCTAACAGGCCGCCAGCCCCCCAGAATTAACGTAGAGGGTTGAAATTTGGTGTGTTGATAAAGTTCGTACCTAGGTTGTGCTTTTTGGAGGTTTTAATATTTTACCCCCACCCCCCTCATTTTTAAGCTACAATTTCATTCATTTTCGACGTTTTCGAAGTTTGTACCACTCGCACAGGTCACCCGAATAAACCTAGAGGGCTGAAATTTTGTATTTGGATTGAGTTAGTATCAAGGGGGTGCCTTTTGGGGGTCTCGACTTTTAACCCCTACCCCCACCATTTTTATACCCAAAAGAACATGATTTTTCTTGTTTTTTAACAGTTTCGTTCGGGTCAAAATCTCTCCAAATAAACCTAGAGGGCTGAAATTTGGTGTACAGGTTAAGCTAATAGCCAGACACTGTTTTTTGGAGGTTTCAACTTTTAACCCTTACCCCCACGATTTTTACGCCAATATTTCCTTAATTTTTTTGCTTGTTTTCTAACACGTCTAGAGACTCCATAAGGAAACCTAGAGGGCTGAAATTTTGTACGTGTATTCAGTTAGTATCCAGCTAGTACCTTGTAGGGAGTCCGCATCACTTTTCCCCCCACTTCTCCCATTTTTACATCGGAATTGAATGCTATTGTTAAATGTGTTTTAAAAGCATTATGTTTATTCTAAATACAAGTAGGCGAATAGTAATTTTAAAAAATTTAAAAAAAAGTGAACTTACTTTTATGACAAATGAAATACATACATATTAAGTAATTTAAAAATGTTATTAAAGTCACTGTTTATTTATAAATTAGGAATTTTGGATTTTTAGTATTTATAAAATAGAAATTTTGGATTTTTTTGGAAAGAAAAAATATCTTTATAAAGGCCTTCCAGTTTATTATTGAAGGTCCTTTTTTAATATTTAAAACTAAAACATAAAGGCAATTAGCGGATAAGCATGGGCAGGAATGTCCTCGTACGAATTGTGTTGGCTTTTTTTCTGCTACCTGTTTTCGGTACAAAATTGAAATTTACTGAGATACAGCCCTTAAATACTTAAAACCTTTTTTTAAAGCCTCGATCAGCCGAACACTCATCACCAGTTTTGAAACCAACAAAATGACAATTCGGTTGTAGACTTTCAATCACATTTCGCTTGTAGACATTCAATACCGAAGATGAAGGGGAAAATTCGACTACCGTGATGGGGCCCCGCTGCTCACGGCGTTTTTTTTCAAATTAAGTTGTATCTTCTTAATTTTAATAGATTTTGGCGTTACTTGATGGTATTCCATATTTGATATTAGTAAATAAAAACACTTTACTTTGCAAAATACCACTTTTCTTGAATATAAAAACTCTTATGACATTCTTTGGTCAATATGACCATGCTCAAACGTGTAAAGATTATATTCAGATACATGCCTATTATAAATCTTAACTTATAACTTGTTGCAATGGAAGGTGGGAAATTAGTGGGGATAGAAGTAGTGGGCGGACTCACAAACAAGGAAAACAAGTTTAGATGAGTTAGAAACATGTGACATATAAACAAATAAAGTACGAAATACAGTCTTATAGAAAAATAAATAGAATTGTATATGTCGGTATAATTATTTTAAAATAATCTAGAATTGTGTTTGTAAAGTTCTATTGCTTCTAAAATATTTAGCCTGGGTCCTTTATTTGCTTCGTGTAAAACTGTAACGTTTCTCTCCGGTATGTGTTCTGTGTCGACTAAATATCTGGCAAAACAGCCGATATTTGACCGGTGTAAATTTGACACATTCTTGACAATTTAGTTTGTAGACACCCGATTTTTTAAGTTTGTCTATTTTTGTTTTATTGTTATATATTAAATTTCCTAAATTAAGGCTCGATTTAAATTAAATCGTAAGTAAAGTCTTTTTATTTACTAATTTTGTAACTAAGTCTCTAAAAGTGAGCATTTAATACGAGAGTCCAGATACGAGAAATGGCAAAATTATTTTTAAGCTTTTATTTCGAAATCCATTACATTTGTAGTCAATCAACATCGACTGTTACGAGTTATCGAAATAGCAAGAATCTTACTTTCACCACCTTCAAGTTTATCCGCCAAAGTAAGTTCTTCGTCAACAAATCTCACGTTCTAAAATCCAGTACAAACTGGTTGATTCAAAGAATTTTATTTGGGCAACGTCTTTGTAATCGTACGATCTATTTACGCTTACCGCAACATCATGCGTCAACCTACACGAAGTATTCGATATCTTAACATTTTGGTCCTTCAAGCCAGATCACGCGACGGCTTAAGTAGCAAAACCTTTTCACTGAAGTGTTTTCATTGTATACCCTATTCGTAAACGACAATATGTAAAATAGTTATTGGTAAATTTACTATATTCACTTTAAGTTATGCAACTTATCGTACATACATGTAATTCATATTGTGTAACATAAATAGAGCAATAATTTATTGTAGTCATGGTGGAAGCGTTGGTAACAGTAAAATTTATGCATATAAATAATAAAACAATAGAATAGTTATGACCATATCTTTTAGAAGGAGAATAAGAAAAGAATAATCTACAAGCTGTGGAGATTCTTAGAGACAAGGAGTAAGGTAAGAGTACCAATACCTGTCACTGATCCAGTCTTCGTTAAGGGGGTATTCTAGTCTAGAGGCTCGATTTTGATGTGATTTTATGATATTTTATTGATATTTAAAAAGTATAAAAATATATAAAACTTTTTTGAACAAAATTGAAATCGGTACAGGCTGGCAGAGTGGGGACTCAAATAATAGGTGTCATTCTCTTGGTTGACGTAATTCCAACTCTCCTGGTGACCTGAAACATAAAACTTTAGTTAATTCTTAATAAACAAGGATGTAAAATTAGTTGGACGTAGCCGATTTGAAAAAAATAAATTTTTTCACAAAATTGCGCACATTTAAAAAAGAATTATTTTTTCGCCTCCTTTTTTTCAACTTTGGAAATTTTTTAAAAATAATAAAAAAAATTTCAAAATTCCCTATGTCGGACCAATTTTGATAGTATTAATAAGGTCTGTACCAAATTTCAAGTAAATCTGTGCATTAGAACTTGAGATATCATGTCAACCGTATCGAAAAAAGTAGTTTCGAGTAATTTATATTAAAAATTTGAATTTAACACTAAAAAGATGCACAGTATATAGGAAAAAATTAACCATAACTCGGAAAATAATTTTAATTTCCGCAAATCCTTTCAGAGGCTTATTCTTAAAGGTCTGAACTTTGAAAATATAAAAAAAGAAAAATCGAACTTTTCGAATTTTTAGACTAGAATATCCCCTTAAGTTTCATTATAATAATGAATATTTAAATATTGTGCGAGTATACCTTACCTTACCTTTCTTTTGTAAGTGTTATTGACATGGTTAAGAAAGGAATGACAATTCGGTATATACCGTAAACTAGAGATGATCGATATATCGATAACTGTTATTTTATAACTAGTATAGAAAGATAACAGTTATCGTCAATAACTGGAATAACCAGTAACTGGTTAATTAAATAACTCCTTTGGAAATATCGATAACATAGGTCAATATTAATATATTCGAAAGCAAGGATCACAGTAATTTATTTTAACCACCTACGGAGAATTTCAAAATAATAACGCCCCAGGCAAGTTACACATTTTCTATTGTAGCACATTTCCTCACTGATTTTTAAAAAACCCTTATTTAAAAATGAACTATTGTTTATTGTACAGTTATCTATTTGTATTTGTAATTTTGTATCCATAAATTTGTTAAAATTGTGTATATAAAGCCTAAATCCTTGTATAGACAAGTATTTGAACAGATATTACAGTACAATAAAGCAAAAAATGTTCCTTAGTATTCGTCAGTATTATAGATCTGTGCATATTTCACTAACAGAACCGTTTATACGCATATCGAATATCTTACAATATGTTAAAATATCCAAATACCATACCAGTTATTATAATAGCTGTTATAAATAACAGTTATTTTTCAGTAACTGATATTGCAATAACAGTTATTAGAAAATAACCGTTTAGCTCATCTCTATCGTAAACTACTTTATCAGGTAAATTGAACGAAAGGTACCCGATATTACGCATCAAAATTTTTGCGTAGTTCTTCTAAAGCAAAAGGAAGAGCACTTAATAAAATGGACCTTCAATTTGGAGAAAACCGGCTTACGCAGTGCCTAACTACAAGGCTTAATTTCGGTCGGAACGAAGTGGAAAGATGTTCCGACACTCTCCCACGCTTCAAAAGTCATTCAAGTAGAGCACAGGAAATAATATAACTTAAGAAGACCCGTTTTTGTGACTTTTGACTTTGAATATCTTAATTCGCGTATATGAGACTCTACGAGACTTTTGAGACAGTATATGAAATGTCAAAACAAACTTTTATACAAGTTTGAAGCTTATTATCGCGATTAAATACTGGTTTAAACGCGATAATAAGTACGCGGTAAATCGCGATTAACTGGCTTAAACGACTTTATATGGCATCTCTGGCTGGGAAGAGAAGCAATAACTATTTTAGCGGGCAGCTAAAAAAATTGTCACGGAAAGTTAGTTGAAAAATAAATATTAGTTCTTACCGAAATCAAAAATCGGTTTGATACGTTATTTAAGCCGAAAGGTATAAGGAAAAATTGAGCTGTGTATCTTAACAATGACAAAATGGTAGTTAAAGGAAAAATCGAAATTTAAGACTAAAATTTCTCTCTCATGAATAAAGTGCGGGCTTTGGCTACCCTCCGTAAAAAATCTAGTTAGTAGTGGGGACTCAAGGTCCAATGGATGCCCGGGTCTGGCGATTGACTTGCTGATGCGAGCGCGTGAAAGTTTCATCTGTTCCTTAAAAGGGTCAGTGTACATACGGCGTCAGTATTTTCGAAGGTAAGTGAATGGTGTTATTTTTATCTTTGTCGTAGTTTTTCAGTTTTTTTAAACCTAAAATAAATTACTGTATATCGTTATAATTCATTGATGGATCTACCTTAGATGACATGGATAACGTGCACAGCAGTGGAATCGCGACTTTCTTTTTTCATTTTTTTAAATTTTTTATATAAAACAAAATATTGCTCCATTTTTTCTTTACTTCCTTGCTTTTTTTCTGTTTTTTCTATTATTATTTAATTTCTTTTATATTTTCAATAATAAAGCTCATTTTGTACCAAATAATTACTGTTCCGTTTATTATGACTTGCCTGTAAATATTCTCCATTTTCAGGTGCTTGAAAAATTCAACTTTTTGGAGCCAATGCCAAAAAAATTATATTCATTTGAAAGCTCATAGTATAAGCTATAAAAGCCTAAAACCATTTGTTTTAATATTCCTTCATTGTAGAGTTAGGAATTTTTTTACAAAATTTTATTTTTCATGCTTTTTGGACTACTGGTCGATTATTATTAATAACAGTTTTAAACTTTTGACTCTGGAAACTGCTGGGCCATGTAGTAAACACTCCAAAAAGTAACTCAGAATTTATTGAGATTTTTTGGAAGCCTAGAAAACTTTGAAAACACGACCGTTCCCTGAAAAACCCAGTGTACACACCGCGTGTTCTTGAAAATATAGTGTACACGCGCCGGGTTAATAATATCGACCATTTCCTTGCTAGTTTGTAGCACCTTTTTTGTACGTTCCTGTACTTATGTATTTTAAAAATAAATTTTATTCAAGTTCCAAAAAATTTTTTTTGACATTAATTTTTCATTTTGTTTACCTCTACAAGCCTTCATATTGTAACTACATTTAAATACGCATACCTATATATGTAAATACATAATTATTATTCGAGAATGTAAATCAAATTTGAATGATTGAATTACAACAGCACACGAGGGGAGGAATGTGAATTGTGATGATGGGTATGTTGGTAATGTAGAGGTCGTTATATGAAGGTAGTGGAAGTATTTATTCAAGTTTAATAAAATGTGAAAATTGTATTAAACGGAGGAAATCTTCTTCTTGTTATGTTCTAAAACGATAATTTCATAAAATGTTACATTCACAAGTCCTCCACAACAACTACTAAATTAATTTTATATTCAATTTTATTAAATATGACTTGTACTTGTTATGCCACAATTTCATCATGATGCTTTCACTTCGGTATCTATTTAATATGAAACGTCCGGGGATGTAGAGGGATAATGGGAGGACAGGAGGGCGGCGGTAACGTGTACAATTAACGTTTTATTTGAATGACGGAACAAAGACATTATATTTAATAATTTTATATTTTTTGAACAATTAGAATATTTTAAAATTCAGAAGTTCACACACAGAAATGGGTTAGATATAAAAGTTTATGAAACTTCTTGTATAGTACCGAAGATAATTGTTATTTTAAATTATGTTTTAAAATTAATATTTATTATTTTTGTATTTTGTTTTAGAGTTTTCGAATAGAAATGAATGTAGTTTATGTTATGAAGTCAAAACTGAAATTATTACTAGGGTTCTAGTCTTTGTCTATGCAGTTGTGATAAAAAATATTAAATTTTTCACGAAGAAATGAAATATTTTGACTTAAGTTTGATGTTATATAATTGAAGAATGGTTCTTAACAAGGATATAGACAAGGAAGGGACACTGTAAGCCCCGAATCACTTTTGAAATTACAAAAAGTATCTAAATAATCTAATCACACTTAGAAGAAATCAAATTCCATCTTGTATTCCAGGTTACATTAAAATTCGTATTTTTAGGTTTTGGTAATGGTGATCTAACCATTACCAAATGTTTATATCTTCGAGAGGATATCTTTGAGAGGATGATCCCTATATTTAAGATTTTATTATTTGGTCGCTATTTTTGTTAGAAAATTTGACTTAATTAAAGACAGCAGTTTTTACCCAGTTATTTGTAGCTCACATCAATCCTTGAAATTGCATCTTTCGCTTTGGTTCTATGAAAAGTTCTTTCGAGGTTTTTTTTTCGCTAATACATATGCTAATTTCCATCATCCATTCTGGTATGATGCATGAAATAACTAATATAGTCGAAAAAAGCTACGATAATTTTTTCGGTTGCCCAGAAAAACATTAAATCATGGATATGTTTTATAGTCCAATACAAATACAATAATAAACATTGCTTATTTGGTTTACTGACTTACGATAATTTAACACAAACAAACAATAAATATTACCTTAGAAAAGATGATGATACTAGTTACTGCTACTACCTTATGACTACTTTTATATAGTTCAATTTTTGCGGTAGTTGTATTTCCTTTTGCTCAGTCCAATTTAACATATTTATGTTAAATCTTTGAAGTCCATTCCATACATATACAACATTTCCAAGTTTCAAACTTTCTAAAAACAATTATTTTTTAATTAATGACATGTAGACTTGGTTATATATACCAAGGAAATCGAATGCTCAGTTTCAGTTTAGCTGAACAATAAGGAAGCATATGAATATTAATGTATGTTTAAATACGAACAATAGTTCGCCATTCGTAGTAAGGTTTCACAAGCACTCGATAATATTTGAAATTAGAATTATTTTTTAGTTTTTCCAGCCAACATTTTCCTAGTGGAGAACAGTGAATCTATCCCTGGAAATAAATACTTCATAAAACAAGCAAACAGTTATTATTCATTTAAGCAAAAATAAATAATCGACCTATATAATTATTCAAAAGCATTTCTATATGCACAGCGTGAATTTTCTTAATAATATATACAGAGAAATAATAAATTTTTATTTAACTATAAGAATGCTTGTCATTTTAATTTATAGTAAACTTACAGAGTGTACTTTTAAATGAGTCAATAACTTCGAAAATACAATGCTATTGTTTAATAACAATTAAAACACCTAAGTAGGTGTTCCAATTTTCTCGAAATCGATTCACTTAAACCTGTGAATACAAATCTATAGAATATATATTATCTATGACCTTTCGACCTAGAATCAAAGAATTATGTCGATATTTTCTAGTGGAATTGATGTTTGAACAATTGTCATTCATCTTGTCTTTTGTCTCTGTTGTGTCTGTCTATGTTATATATCAATCGTGACACATTGTTTGCAAGTATAATTGCTAGCTACTGTGGTGGTTCTCTATCTATCTATAAGAAAGCTCGTTTCCGTAACCAAGAATGTTGTCGACAACGACAGTAAAATATATAATATGTCTGATATATGCGAATACCTACGTATAAATCGACGTGTAAAAGATTTAATCTTTTTAGAAATTGAGTCATCATTGAGTTTATTTATTTAACTTGCTTTCTGTATCTGAATATATTTCTTAACGAAGTCAAATGTGTTCCTGAGGTAAAAAGAAAAAATTTAGGGGGTCGCTAGACACTTTTTTTGTCACTAAAAGATATGGGGAAACAATTAAACCGATTTAAATGTTGCGTGGTATGGACAATTACATGAAATGATGGAATTTTAGTAAAAATTAAAAAACGGAAATAATTAATCAATATCATGCCTACTTGATACTCAAAAGACTAAATAACTTATTACAAGGTTTTTTTTATTTTATTTTTTGTCTGTAATTGTTTTTATTCTGTAAATTTAGCTTAAAAACTTTTTACTTAATAAAAAAAAAACCGTAACTTTTGTCATGTGAATTTTAAAATACAGATAAATTATTACTTTTTTCTTTCTGTTGAAATAATTACTATACTGGCTTTGAGTATTATTTTGATTTTTTGTCAAGCTACGAATTCGAGTAATGGAGGCTATCAAAACCGACAGAAGTTTTTTTAATTACTAAAAATAAATTTTTATCTTTGTTATCTATCATATTTTCCAAAAAATCAAGCTAATAAACTACTTACTTTTTAATAAAGCTTGTTTTAAAGTGACTGTAATGTAAGTGACCAAAGGGACAGTAATGTAAGTGACCGACTAAAAGTTAATTTTTTATCAAAAATATATAATATTTCATGAAATCTTTTATTAAAATAATTTATTGAAACATTATTTGTTCAAATTTATTCAAATGAAGCTGTTTGTTATCAAAACAGAGCAGAAAATTTTCATTGTATAAAAGATGAAAAATTGTATTCCTTTTTGAGTAATGTAAGTAACCAACTACTTTATCTTGTATAAAAAATTTTTTTTATACATTTATTGTTGTTTGATTTCCTTTCTTTAAAAGTTCAAATCGTATTCGATTTAATTTACGTAAATTTTAGTGAATTTACTCATTAAATACGAAGATATCAAAAGATTTTAATCCCAATTTCAAATCAATTGTAATGTGAGTGACCATGGAATTATCCGTATTGTTAGAATCTTTACGTTATCTCGAGTAACATTAACTACTGTTGCTAATTTCTGTACCATAAAACCTCTATATTCATATTGGTACCCATACCCATACAATTTTAAAAGTATTTCTATTTTAGGTCCTTCTTGGGACATCAAGGCCCTGAGAGAACATTCTTATCTCACTTTTTCGGAAATACCAATAGTATTTGAGCAACATTTTGTCATTTTTGACATTTTCTTTAGCTTTTTAATTTGTTCCCAATTTGGTGGCACTGATGGGCAGTTTTCAGACGTTAGTTTAAATATATTCTGAAATTTCGTACTAAATCAGTTCCTTATAATGCTTCGTTCCGTTCGCCCAGCGAGTCTGAAATAGCAATATTCATATTTCAATAGCATATATATAATTTTCGTAAAATTTTGTCAAGATCGGTCCAGCTGTTTAATTTGAGTCCTATTCAACTAAGACGCTCAACTTCGACTTCACCTTACTTTTAAATCAGATATTCTGAAATTCTTTACAAAATCAGTGCCTTATAGCGTTTCACTTCGCTCTCCCAACGACTCTAAAAAGTACTTTGAGACATTTTTGTAGATATCCATATTGATTGATTTTTTATTTTCGTCTTAATTCAATTTGTAGATATCCATATTGATAATTTTAGGAGTACTTTAATTTCCGTCTCTCAGAGCTTTGGAGAACATTTCTGAACTATGAGTTGAACTGAGCAAATCTTTTTAGCTGTAAATTTTGTGTTATTTAAATCCCCAACATCTTAGAGGGCAATTTTAATTTAATGTTCGTTTTTTACAGGATTTCAATAGTATTTGAGGAAAATTCTTGCCATACTTTAGGACGCGTTTTCCATGGAAAATCTCTGCGTTGTGCATTCATACATATTATAATATGTATGTTTGGCAGTATGTATAGTATATGTGTATGAATGTGTATGTAGTCACCTCATGTCAGATGCTCTTATTCAAAATTTCAGGACGACACCACGACCGAATAGACGATGATGATAATTCACTTATATGAACTCTTCACGAATCTTAATAGAACCCAACAACGAACAACTTCAAACTTAACAAATATGTTGCCAAGTTAGAAAGGTAGGTTGCTGCAATGGGTGTACATGTAGACTTTAGGTATGTACTACGGTATATATATATATATATATATATATATATATATATATATATATATATATATATATATATATATATTTCTATATGCTTTTCTATATATACATATAAAGGTACATTATTTTTCTTATATGTGTGCGTTTTTGTACACTATCCGCCAAATTTTTGTTACTAACTCGTGTAATGTAAGAAATTTTCGATTTTTTAGCGAATTTCCAGAATGGAATTCAGCTATTACAGCCACTGTCATAACGCGACCTGAGCCCGGGACCATGGCTAGAGATCGGATTCTACCCGGAATTTTCCCGGGAAAATTTCCAAAGTGGGTAAAAACGGGGTAAATTCCCGGGAAAATTCCCGAAAAGTGGGTATTTATTTTAATTTACTATTTATTGTAATATTTTTGAATTAAACTATCAAAACCGCTGTTTCATAAAGAATATTTGCTAAACGTAAAAAATTAATCTTCAGACTACATAAATACTAATTAATATATCACGTTATTATACAATTTTTGTTCGACAGTTTTTCTCTAGACAATTTATTTTCGTGGCTAGTTGTACAATACGCGTTTCATTTTTCGGTGTCAATTTCCTGGGCCTACCACGACAGTTTTTTCCATAGATTTCGCCCCTTTAGATTATGTTTTAAGTACTACAATTTCCAAAACGTCGAAATTTTAGCTCGATTCTCACTTGTCAATATTGAATTTCGTGGCATTTTAATTTTTTTTTAAACGTAGATATTTCTCTGAAATTTGAACACATTGAGTTATAAATTTAAATTAATTGCTAACTTCGTTGAAAAGTCATCTTATGTTGATCCGACATAATATGTATGCATGTATTTTTAAATTTAAAGATAAATAAACATTCAGTATGTAGGTACTGAAGTGATTTTATGATAATAATAATTAGAAAACTTTACGTCAACATTATATTATGTAAAACTCCACGCACAATTAACATTATGTAAAACTCCACGCACAATTAACAAATATATACAGATCTAATTAAAAACACATTTGCAAAGAAATACAGCTAAGTAATCGTTTTTACCCAAGTTTCGGGAATTTTCCCGGGGAAATACCCAATAAATACCCAAATGGGAATTTTCCCGGGAAAATTCTTACTGGGAATTTTCCCGTCGCCCATCTCTAACCATGGCAGAAATTTGTTTTGAGGTCCCTAGAAACCGAAAATAATATTCGCTGAAATTTATATATATATATATATATATATATATATATATATATATATATATATATATATATATATATATATATATATATATATATATGTCCGCACGATAACTCTTGAATGGAATGTCCTAGGTTTACGAAATTTGGTGAAAATATTGGAAGTTCCAAACCGTTGGACGAGTTTGTTAACCAGACACATCGGATGCCAGGAACATGGTTTTTGTTCTAGCAAAAAATTAGTTTTTTGCCAAAATTTCCACTTAATCAACAATTTTTGCGAAATTTTTTTACACTATTTAAAAGGGGAGGAAAAATTACATAAAAAAGGTCTTTAAACTATTGTTCCATGTCAACTAGTTTCCGAGAAAAATTAACTTTTATAAACGGAAATTCGCTATGTTATGCAGGATGCTGCGACAGTGGTATCATTATTTTCAAATTAGAGGACTAGGTATAGAGCTCGTAACGCATATTCGTCAACAATTCGGTCATTTTATATACGGCTGAATATCGAATACTGAAATATTATTCAGTCAAATAATTTATACTAGAATAATTGAAATTTGACGCATTTTTTTGTTGAAAATAGAAAAAACAAATTGTAAAGTGCGTGTTAGACAGAGCTCTAGTTCGATTAGAATTACCCTAGAATCTTAAATTTTTGACATTTTGTTAGTCAGTCAATCAGTGAGTATTCAAAATTGTGATTTTCGTATACTAGTATTTTGGAAACTATTCCACCTAATCATAAAATTTGGTTTGGAAAATTGCTTCCATTAACCTTAACCATTCTGAGAAAATTTAATCTTGTAACGTAACTAGCCTCGGAGATTGAGGCGGTCGACAATTTGGATAATGTTTAAATACACATAAGTAATAAAAATGTTAATTAAAAAAATCAAAAAAACCCGACTGCGTAAAAAGCAAACTAAAACGGTGGAAACAAGATGAAATAGAGAAAAAGAAAAATGAATAAAAAAGTAAAGCAATCGGAGGCACACATGTTGAACCATATTAAACAGAAATGTTTAATGCCTCCAACTGTTTTACTTTTTACTCATTTTTTTTTCTCCATTTCATCTCGCTTCCACCGTTTTAGTTTGTTTTTTACGCAGTCGGGTTTTTTTATTTTCAATTTTAATTAACTTTTTTATTTAGGTCTTTTTAGCGTTGTTTAATTATTTAGAAGAAAAAATATATAGGCACGCATATGAGATTACTGCGGCTGGCAGCCTAAATTACCACGAATTTGATATTAAAAAAAATTTTTTATAATAACGCTAATATACTAGTGTTTGTCTACGACTTCGTCCGCGTAGAGTCATTGAAGGTTGTTTAAATTATTTCGTACACTTACTATGTCGTCATCGATTCCACACGAATGAATTCATCGACAAAAACTAGTTGCCATATAAATTTTCAACCCTTGTTCTACCGCCTTTGGATGTGAAATTTTAAAAATCTACACTTGGTACTCGCTTACGTTACTAAAAAAACCCCTGTGCAAAATTTCACTTTTCTAGACCCAATGGTTCTCTACATCAATTTTCATCCCCTATTTTGTATCCTTATGGAATAAAATTCCAAAAATCCCTTCATAGAGCTCATCTACACTACATAAGGAAATCCTGTATAAAATTTCATGTTTCTAGGCCCAGTAGGTTTTTTAATTCAATTTTGCTCGCCTATATATTATATAAAGAACTCCTTTGTAGAATTTAACGTTTCTAGACTTAAAGATTTTCTATATAAATTTTCATCTTCTATTTTAAATCCTTAGGCGGTTTCCTATATAAATTTTATCCCCTATTTTACACTCTTAATGGATACATTTTTACAAAATTTCTCCCTATTAATGCTCATCTATATTACCAAGGGACAACTGTGGCCCTGTAATAAATTTTACCTTTCATAAATTTTCATCCCCTACTTTATACCCTTAGGGGATGAATTTCCATAAATCTTTCTTTGACACTCCCCTTCGTTACATAAAGAATTCGACTGCAAAATTTCACGCTTCTAGACCCAATGATGGTTTGTTATATAAATTTTTCATCCTCTATTTAGGGGATGAATTTTGAAATTTCATGTAGCCTATAGCATCCCCGAGATTAAGAGGAATTCAGCGACACCTTCTTTACCAAAATCCGTCAAGCCGTTTAGGTTGCAGGTTACGCCATAGAAACAGACATAGTCAGAGGATACATACATACATCCTAAACACATTACCCTGCTTCTGATGCAGTCGGGTAAAAATAGTTTAATTTGGTCTATTAACTGGTCATTGTAAGAAACCCTAATTGTGCGAGTCCGAGTTAGATAGTCATGATATGCGTACTGTTTAGTGTACGTATTTTTTTACAAACCTACTTCAAATTTTTTTCTATAGTTTCATAAATCGTGTAGGGTGTCACTGAAACCTCTTGTTAGACTGGAGTGTTAAATAAAGGTGTGGAATTTTTGAGTTTGTTTTGAGGTGATTCACACGGTACAATAAAGTATCAACAGAATTCTATTCTGAAGCGATTTTATTATCATTCTATTCGAAAATATAAATTATTGAATTCCAGAAATTTTTCCATAGTAATTCACTTGATAGAACGTAACGCAAAGCTTGAAGCGCTTTGAGCATTTATCTGTCTACCAGCGGAAAAAAAGAAAATCGAACCTTTTCACAGATAAAACAAGAGAACAATATAAATTAATTAAATTGTTGACGATCGCTTAAAAAGCAATTTTTCAATTAAATTAAAATTAATTAAAAACATTTATATAGTAAGTTTACCTATTCCTACAGTGAAAAAAAATGTAAAAAGAGAAAAAAGTTGATTTACACAGGTACTACATACAATTACGTATTATTTCGACTGGAATAATTATACATCCGACAATAGGTATACAGTAATTAGCAACTCTGCTTCCTGTCGAGTAAATCATGAGTTCTAATAGCAAAACGGGGGAGATCCATCATACTTTCAGAGTCGAATTTACGTAAGGATATTTGGGCCATGTGTTCCAGGGTATCTTCATATCCGTTTCTTTACTCGTCAACTGTATTTTTGGGGAAAAATTTCGAAAATTTCCTGAACTTCTTTGTCGCCTTAGCTCCTTAGGGCCTCAACACGAGCACACGAGTCGAAATTTTTATTTTAGAAGGAAACAATTTTCCACCTCATAAAAATGAACAATGTTTCCGCTATCTTGGCAGACTGTGAAGCTAAGTTTAATAACAATTCATTATACAAGAACGTTTTGATTTGGAAACAAAAATTACTCCAGAAATTTTGAACTATATTTAGCTTTTCATTGATATTTGTCGACAGGAGCAACTACGACTTTTTTCAAGCAGCTAAATTTGGCTCCATTAAGGCGTTATATTTAGCTTACTTACCAAAAAATAAGATTACTCTTCGATTTTTTTATTTTTTTGTGAAAACGGAAAAAGCAAAACAAAATGAGATTTTAGGAGTTTATTGAGAGAGTATAAGTGGTGGTCCAAACGCGGTTATCTCGAAACTACATTTTTTAAACATAGCCAAATGGAAACATAAAGTAAATCAGTGTTTGGAACCAAAAAAACCAAAGTCTCACAAGATGCTGATGGTAGTTAAAGAATGGAAATTGATGACCATCAAAGCCCACAGCATGTTGTCCCCTTTTTCCTTTTTCGAGCCCCACGTTGGGCGCCAAATTTGTGTGTTACTACTTGGGAGAAATGCACACTCGACGCACCTCGACTAGCTTGGTAGATCTGGGGGGGGGGGGTAGTTGGTTACATCCTCTAAGAGAAATAAATACTTACGATTACAATTAATCAAAAAAACTAATCTATGTTGAGCGCCACCATATTTTATTCTGAAAAAAAAAATATGGAAAAAGATGCTAGTTGTTACCCTCTATAATTACCACCATTAGTATTATTTAGCTGAAAAAAAGCAATTGAGAGACAAGAACAACAATCAGGTCAGAACGATGTGAATTATTATTATGTGAATTGTTTCATACAACTATTGACTTTTTAAAGGAAATATACAATAATTCAGTCGAGGAGATCTATATTTTACAAAAGGTAAGTAATGTAAATGAATTATGTTTAAATCTGAATCAATAAGAATTGATATAACGCATTCAATTATATGAACTGTTCAATGACAATGGCGTGGACGCCCAATTCTAAAACATCAAATTTAAATTAATTTCACGCGAATACCTTTCACGTAATTGAATGTACTAATATAAAATTTAAATTTATTAGCTTGTAACTTTTTATTAATCTTTTTTTTTAGGTAATTATAGGCCGGCTGATAAAATATTTCCTACAAAGCTAAAATATGAATTATAACATTTAACCTAATTAAAACTAATGTAGCGGACGGAGGTTGCTGCGGTTCTGGTAAATAACTACATTGAACATTATACTTATATAAAATTTTCATTCACAGAAACGTCCGTTCAGCTTCGCCGACTTAAAAATCTGCAGTTATTAGCAACGAAACAAGGTAAATTTAATCAACAATAAGAATTTACTACAAAAATAATAATACAATGTTTCACGAGTTTTGCGGATACTACTAATACATCATATTTCCAGACGAACACCACGGATTGGAAATGATACAGTCGGCAGCATCTGCACTCCAACAACAAAATTGGGACCAACTTCCGCATAGTAAACGGCACCAGCCAAAAATTTTTCAGCACGTGGATACCAAGTCCAACCTCAATTATCAGAAAATCATCCATGAAGGGTTCCGAAGAAGAAATCCAAACAATGGAGCAGTATATTTAAGATAAGTGCTTAATACTTTTCTTTACTAAAAAAATGTTACATACACAATATGCAGCACCAAACTGTAGAGTAGCTTCCAAATCCCAATAATGGTTAACTTAATAATTATAATGGTTAATATAATGGAAAATAATAATGGTTAATGGTTAACTGATTCGCCACATGGCGTGCCCTTCACAATTTAATTGTCAACGGTCCGATACCTCTTGTCACATCTTCCACGCCTTGGCTCCAAAAAACGAAAGAGCGTTTTCAAGAGCGTGAACCCACTAGGGGCCACGTCTTGTATCCTTGAGCTCCAGTGGTCGAAAGAGAGCGAATTCCTTCTGTTCCTCACCTATTTCACTTTCGGAGTTCTTTCTATTTTATTCCAAGCTTCCGCACATGCGCACATACAAGTGATTGTCATCTCCTTCAATACTGACAACCTTCACTTAAATGTCACTTGGTTTATTTACATAGAAACGTCAAAATTGTAACCTAAATTACAACTGTCAAAGTTCCTTTCACACAGCCTACGTAAATTACACTATGCTGATGTTAATATTTAAACTTTCTCTTTTTTTGATAAGGTTTACAATAATTTAATACAATTTTTTGTTTTTAGGATCAACGATGCATGAAACAGTTTCTATGTAAACGGTCGATGTACATATTATACTATACAAAGTTAAATTGTAATACTGAAGGAAAATAAACTATTTTTCTAAAATTGCTGTTCTCGTCAATCAACCCGTATCATTAGCACGATTGGATGGGGAAAAGTATTGGAACCCCAAAAATTTGTAACAATGTGACCCGCCAAAAATTATGGTAGATAGATGAAACCATCTGGATCTGTGTAAGGCCTCGTTCACACTGAAACGGTAGATAGCAATACTAAGTAGAATGCATAAGTAGATTACTTAATATACTCACCGGCCTCTTGTACTGATTTGTTTGGCTTGTACGTCTTACTATCTATATTGACTGCATCGGTTTCCACGAGGTCCAAATCTATTCGAAATGGTGTGTGGGACTTAGGGCAATTTGTGAAATCCATATTTTATTTAACTTACACTCTGAAGATAATAGTAATAATTTAAATGTGTAATTTACATGTCTTAGGTTAAGTTATTCGTCTCCAGCTGTGTATTCTAATGTGATTTAAATAGGTTACGATAGAGAGACAGTAAAGAAAATAAAATTAAACAAACATATATCTACCTACAAGTAGATAAGAAAAAAAATAAACAAAATTCTTTTATAAATGTGAATCAATTAAAGTTGAGTATCATCATTATCCAACGTTATGCTTACAGACATATGTACGTACGTGGAAAACTCCCTATGAAGATGACGTCCAAGTCGAAATGAATAGATGAGTAGGCGTATGAACAAGTTTATGCTTCTGTTTGAGTCTGGTTGCCTAACGGTATATGTTGCTACTACATAGATGTTATTATTCTTGGTGTCAGTGACTCAAAAACATTTTTGGTATAAGTGACCATTTCGGTTCAAAGATAGTTCTATGAAATCCGCCTGTATCTCCGTCATATCCCTCCTTATAATTCTTTCGAATTATTAGCAAAACATTTTTTTTTTTTGGATATACTTTTCCGTACTGGAAAGTAGGGTTAATAGATTTTCTCACGTACCATATCATGTGGGATGTCGTTAAAAAAGGCCCTTAAAATAAAGTTATAATTTTTTCTCCTCCTTTCCCTCCCGCTCCGGTAACGTTTTAATCATGGATACAAGAAATTTGAAAAAAAGGAATAGGTAATACTACTAGCACTTGCTAAGAACACTCAACTAATTAATCGTAAGATTATTTCAGCTTAGCTGTATCGGTAATATTCGGATATACAGGCAACCAAATCTTCAAAAATGACTTGCAGTAAATGAAATCTTACATTGAAGCATGTGTTAGTAGTCGAAAACATCTTCCAAAAATCCAAAAGTCCAAATCGCTGAGCCTCAAAGTCATATTACACTTTCTTGGTTAAAAAAAAAATTTGTGTTATCATGGATCGCGATCGGCCTCTGCGGTTGTTGTGATTATTTTCAGATGCTGAAAACGTGGGCAGTAAAGTGTTAATTTATCAGTACCCAAAAAAAATTATTAAAATTTTCGACCGGGAAAGTGTAATGCTTCCTTAAAGAAATTTAATTTTAGATAAAAAATGGTCTACTGGTGAATTACGTTACATCAGTATTACATTATAATAAATTATCAGAAAATGTGAAAACATGTAGGGGAGAGGTGGCTCAGTAGTAACAAAAAAAAAATATACAGGCTAGTAACTTTGTATTTATTAATCATAGAGAATTAAATTTTTGGTGCAAAATACGGACATTATTCAGGTTTTCAACGAGCTGCACAAAAATGTTCTATGTTGGCCTATAATTAAAATAACTTCACTTTTGTAGACTAAAGTGTAATGTTACAATCGGCACCATCAGAGGATCAATTGTTACAGTGCTTAGATTCAATTACAACACTTATTATTTGGTTGCATTTACATGTTTGATACTATAATTAATTTAGTTTTCAAAATTCTTCCTCACATGTTGAGTGAGTACGGTGACAAATACCACAGTCTCTGGCAACAGGTTTGAATTTTTCTCCTTCTATTACTCTTTTAACGGTATCCAGGTATACTTTATCGAATACAGTTCCTATCCTAGTTTTTCGTTTTGTTTTATACAGCATCTTTTCATTCTGAAAACAGTATGAATTAGATTAGGGACTGATCCAACAGGCAAAACTAATCGTAGTAGGATTGAATCGAACGACAACCGTAACCGAAAATCGATATATCAAACCAAGGGATTTTACCAAAGTGTAACTATTAATAGAAGGTATTTTTTTTAAATTATTTATCTAAAGCGTTTCGATACATACCTGAAATATAAAGTTTAATTTTATTCAACTAAAATATTTAAAGGCGGAGCACGTTAATCTCATGAGAGCGGCAAGTCATTTTGTGCTCGAATTACACACAAAATTTTTTCTACAATCTTATAAATTTTTTTTTTTATTTAAAAGATACTTGAAAAAATCATAATGGACGTTAATATTTACTTTAATATTATAATTTTTGCAGCTTCAGAAATATCTGGAGGTGTACTTGAGAAATCAGTGTCACTATTACATATTTCCGTCATATATATATATATATATATATATATATATATATATATATATATATATATATATATATATATATATATATATATTTTTTTTTTTTTAAATATTTTATTCTTATTATTTATTAATTATAGTTATTTATTATTTTTAATTAATATTTTGCAGTTATTTTGAAATTTAATAAAATTAATATTTCACTTGATTACGGTAAGCATAATCATTTTAGAATCTGTTTATTTATTTGTTACCGTAGAAGATATAAACAAAACGCCTACCCGATTTGTAGTTACATATACGTTGAGCGAGCGACAAAGTATTACTTTGCCGCTTTAAAGCGCAAAGTAGTACTTTGTTGCTCGGCAACGACAGTCTTTGGCAAATACACATTTTGTGCTCTCTTTACAGAGGGCAAAAGCCTACTTTCCACTCAGATTGTAGAAAAAAATTTTATTAGCTACAAAATTTAAAATTAATCGTCAAGAATCAGAACTCTAAGAAACCGTAAAAATTTTTAAACTTCATTTAAAACCCTATACTGACTCTCGGCTCTATGTGCTCAGCTCCTTAAATTTAAAATATTTACTAAAAAGAAAAATTGTGGATATATATGTAAAACTATTGGAGTGTCAATTGTAACATGTTACAACTGACACTATTAAATTTGTTACAATTGTTGCAGTGCTGTTTAACTTTATAAAAAAATTTGTAAAATATTAACTATGATTAAAAAAGCGATACTACCTGTCTGATAATATTATTTAATTGCTTGTGTTTTCAATAAAATCACTTTACTTTCCAACTGCAAAAATCACGAAATTGTCAACAAACTCAAAATTTACGGTTAACTTATATAAACACATTTGATATTTCTGAGAGAAAACTGCCAAATGATATTAACACTATGAGGCCCGAGCACTTTCACAGTAAACTTCCCCGGAAGCCGACAATATTTTTAAACAAATTTATGTAAACAAGTACATAAAATGATTCCACAGAACACTAAATGCTTCAACATGTACGTGTTAGGCAGGTCAGAAAATGAGTACATACATAGTTATTATTTTTGATAAAATACACATATACATACAAACATACAATACACACATTCATACGTATGTGGATACAAATATTATTTGTAAATAAAAGATGCAGCCTAGATATTTTGATAATAAAACATATTGTTATGTATATTTAATACATAATATGTACAAAAAATGGAAAGTGTCCGGTACGTAGTAATAAATTATTTTTATTAGAATAACATAAAATCCTTTTTATAAGTATGTATTTTTAAGTGTTTTGTTTATTATTCTAAATATTGATCGCGGTCGGCCTCTGAGGATGTTTTGTTTGGGTTCGGATGCCGAAGCCATGGGACTGAAAGTGTTAACTGAAAGTTTTGTCAGTAAAGCACAACTTCAGGAGACACCTTATGATATGTAGTACTTCTCAATAGGATTGATAGATGTCTCGCAAATTTCAAAGCTACAATTGACCCACTGTTACTACTGCGACACCTCTCCCCTACATATACATTCTAGCTTGTACGTATGGTATTATCAAATTAATTTATAAAATTGAATCAAAATACGTTCCTTAATGATTGACAGTTTTTTCCTCTTTATTATGGGTAGGTAATAAGCATATTTTATTATAATGTCTTCAAATACAATTGGTAAATATACCCATGTTATCTTTTGTATAATTCTGACAATGTCGGATGGTCTCTATAGTCTCTCTCTCACATCTTCGTCGTCCTTTGACGTCACGGAACACGAAAAATGGTTTCTGGATTGTTGATTGACAGTTTGAAATAGAATTATATTAATGTTTTTTGGCAAAATATGTATGTTTTATTTAGTAGCCAGAGAGTGTTGCTATACAGAATGAATTCAAGGTTGTATTGTTAAAAGAATGTAGGAAAATCTAATAAAATATCGAAAAATAAGTTACCCATTCCGGGTTTTCAAAATGATTATATTAATTATAAGATATCATATAAACTATAAAATATTTGAAATATTTTAATCTATTTGATATATTTTATTATAGAGCACATAATATAATAGATAGGGCAGACTGGGGCTAAATGGTAAATTGTCAAAACCATATTTCTGCATTATCTTTTAAACGTCAACTTTAAAATAATACTTTAACCTTAGAGGGCTTCCTTGACTAGAAAGCAAACGACGTTGGTAATGTGAAGTTCATCTGAGCATTATGGTGTATATAAAGGTGTTTCGATAATGCCGAAGTAGTTTTCTTTGCTGCTATACTTTTTATTTGAAACGGAGTTTTTACAGACATATCCTCATCAAAGTAAGTATATTAGTTGATTTATGTATTGTGAATACGAATCTCTAAAATCTTTTTTGTATATTTATCATCATTTTTGTGACCGTTGTTAAATCTCAAAACATACCTTGGAGCTAAGTGTTAAAACATTGGTGGGACTAAATGTTAAATGATTTTTATTTTAATTTTCTTGTATTTTCTCTTCTTATTTGTCGGCTTATCGGCTTAAGCGAAGCAACTTGTAGATAATCCAAACATATTGCAACTGTTAAAACCTACTTTTCGTTATCGAAAATTATCGACATCGAGTTATTTTCTATAACCTGATTATAATGGTTTAACTTATACTGCATTGTCCCACTAATCTGGTCAGCAATAGAATATTCTCAAAAAAATTAGTTTTTGATACTTTTTGTAAACGTTAGCTTTTGATTGTAAATATCTCGTAAACGGTGCATCGTAGCTTAAAAATACCGAAATTTTTGAAGGCTTAAGCGAAGCAACTTGTGGGTATTTCAAACATATTTGGACTATCAAAACCTACTTTTCGTTATCGAAAATTATCAATATTGAAAATAACGATATTTTTAAAATTTAAATATCTAAATTTTTACATATTCGTTATCTGCTGTGTTATAAAATTTTCTAAAATTTTTAGTAGCTTTTATTTCCAGAAAAAATAAGTCAAACTGATAATGTTTCATTTTCCTCCTTGTAAAAGTTGTAGTCTTCAATAAATGGGTGTTTTCTTTACATCATTCATCGTTTTGGTATCTTTTTACATATTTACTTTCTTATACAACTCAAAAAGTGGTTTCAGTAGGTTAGAAATATGTTGAAACAATCAGTTTCATCCATTTAACATTTAGCCCCACCATGGGACTAAGAAAAAAGGAAAAAACGTGCATTTTCCGTGAAAAAATCACAAAAAGTTGTTGAGGACTAATTTCTCTACAAGATAATTGTATATATATTTGAGGATTTGCTAATTCAAAAAAAAAATATTTGTTAAAAATTTACCATTTATCCCCTACGTATGTAACAAGTTGAGTTTCTGGGCAAAAATCAGTGAAGCCAAGAGGTGCGCGAGAGTTTTTCTCAGGATCGTAATAATTGTCATATAAAACTTGATGTCTGAAAATAATATTAATTTGTATTTAATGAATTTATTCACTTTACTTACGAATAAAAGTTATTTCAGTTTCTTTCTTCGCCACATCTAAACTTTTGATTTGATATCATTTTTTAAACTTTTGAGACTTTGCAAGTTTCAGTACTGCAATAAATTATTATTTATCAAAAAAATTAATTATTTCGTAGGTTTTGAAAATTATGGATTATTTTTAGAACTAAATGTGCGTACTATCTTCCTTTAAATAAAATGTAGTCATATAACTTAGTCAAATATGTAGTCATATTACTTAGAGAGGACTGTAAGTGTTATTTTTGTAGCCTTGGTTATAGCTTGAGAATCCAAGGCTGAAAGTTATGAGCTGAGTATGAATTATTTTTTCAACTAAAAAAATGTTGAATCAACTGAAAAAAATTATAAAATTAATCGTAATTTTAATAATACCCCTGTCGCAGCATCTGCATAACATAGCGAATTTCCAAATCTTGGGCACTGGCGGATCTCATCTAAGACCTGTACCTATTTAAAATAGTTTAGCTTTCTAAGAGTAAAAGAATTTTTAAAATCGGTTGGGTAATTAGTTTTGGTATTTTTGGGGACCCAAGAACCCGAACGAATTTTGTGCAGCATAGTTGTATCCATCTAAAATAATTTAGTTCTCTAGCAGTGAGAAATTTTTTAGCATCGGTTCGATAGCTTATTACTGGCGTTTTCGGATCTGCAAGATCCCGGTGGACCTCATTAAAAAATCAGCTCGACCGTATATTCTAGGCGGACTTTATGTAATATATATATATATATATATATATATATATATATATATATATATATATATATATACATATATATATATATATATATATATATATATATATATATATATATATATATATATATATATATATATATATATTCAAAACTCGTTGTGTAGCATTCTACGCCGCATTTGCATCCGCAGGACAGTTGTGGATCTCAGATAACACAACCTGTACCTATCTAAAATAGTTTACCTTGGTAATAGTAAAAAGGTTTCAAAATCGGTCAGTTATTTTATTTTTGACACTTTTAGGTCCTACTGACACTTCAGACCTTACATAACGTAATCTATATGTATCTAAAATAGCTTAGCTCCCCAACAGTGAAAAAATTTTCAAAATCGGTCGGCTAGTTTATTTTTGACGCTTTTGGATCCGATGGACCCTGGCAGACTTTACATAACGTAATCTATATTTATCTAAAATAGTTTAGCTCTGTAAGAGTGAAAAAATTTTCAAAATCGGTCGGTTAGTTTATTTTTACCACTTTTGGGTCCCATGGACCCTGGCGGACCCTAAATAACGTAATGTATGTCTATCTAAAATAGTTAGTTCCCCAACAGTGAAAAAATTTTCAAAATCGGTCGGTTAGTTTATTTTTGACACTTTTGGACCCATGGACCCTGGCAGACCTTACATAACGTAATCTATATTTATCTAAAACAGTTTAGCTCTGTAACAGTGAAAAAATTTTCAAAATCGGTCGGTTAGTTTATTTTTGACACTTTTGGATTCCATGGACCCTGGCAGAACTTACATAACGTAATCTATATTTATCTAAAATAGTTTAGCTCTGTAACAGTGAAAAAATTTTCAAAATCGGTCAGTTAGTTAATTTTTGACACTTTTGGGTTCTATGGACCTTGGTGGACCTTACATAACGTAATTTATATTTATCTAAAATAGTTTAGCTCTGTAACAGTGAAAAAATTTTCAAAATCGGACAGTTAGTTTATTTTTGACACTTCTGGATCCTATGGACTCTGGCAGACCTTACATAACGGAATCTATATTTATCTAAAACAGTTTAGCTCTGTAACAGTGAAAAAATTTTCAAAATCGATCAGGCAGTTTATTTTTGACACTTTTGGGTTCTATGGACCGAGGCGGATCTTACATAACGTAATCGATATTTATCTAAAATAGTTTAGCTCTGTAACAGTGAAAAAATTTTCAAAATCGGTCAGTTAGTTTATTTTTGACACTTTTGGGTCCTGTGGACCCTGGCGGACCTTACATAATGTATTCTAAATCTATCTAAAATAGTTTAGCTCTGTAACAGTGAAGAAATTTTTAAAATTGGTCGTTTAGTTTATTTTTTACAATTATGGGATCAGTAAATCCTGGCGAAACTCATACAAGTCTAGTACTCTAACAGTAAGAAAAAGGTTCTAAGGATCTCATATAACTTATGGCAGTCCGTAAGCTTCTTGCGGACATCATTTAATTAATTAATTCAAATACTTTAACTTACTAACTGTGAAAAAATTTTTAAAATCGATTGGTTAATTAATTTCTGGCCTTTTTAGGTCCCGAAAACCTTGACCTCACATAAAATACCTTAAATCCATTTGAAATGGTTTAATTTTTTAACATTATTAATTATTAGTGGAAAAATTTTCAAAATCGATTCAAAATATTTTTCCGTACATACATAATATGTACATTGTACATATTTTCTTTTGTTTCATATTTAATAATATTTATATCATAACATAATCTTCAATTTCTTGTTTACTTAAAAATTCAATAAAAAAAAAAAAAATTCTTCATTACATTAGCTTAGAAAATCTGTTTAATTTACATTTTTTAACATGGGATAGAACCATTCTAATTATAATGCAATAAATGAGAAACAAAACTCTATACATGTATGTGTGTTATATCACATATATGTGAATAGTTTTCACTTGTTCTCACAAAATTCTTTAATAAAAAAGTGAAATATTTTTATACTTAATAAAGAACTGAGATATAAATATAAATTACTTATTAGACTAACAAAGAAAGAATAAAAGTGAAAATTTACATTTTCTCGAAAAATACTTAAAATAGAAAGAAAATTATAAGAATATTTTCTTCATAATTTTTTTTTTCCTTTTCAACGATGTAAAAATTGAACTGCCTTATGATAGGATCGAATGATAAAAAATGGCCAGAAAACCTACTTCTGGGCATCCGACGTGTCTGGCTAACGAACTTAGCCAAGCCAATTCAGAATCCAGTCCGCACACAAAATTTCATAAGCGTTAGACGTTTCGTTCGAGAGTTATCGTGGGAACACATAAATATATATATATATATATATATATATATATATATATATATATATATATATATATATATATATATATATATATATATATAAATTTTAGTGAATATCATTTTCGTATTCTAGGGACCTCAAAACAGATTTCTGCCATAGTCCCGGACTCAGATTGCGTCATGACACCTACTGTAATAGCTGAATTTCGAGTTTTCGAAATTCGCTAAAAATGAATAATAACCGTCTCTGAGAAATTATTTTTAAAAAAAAGCTATTTATTAATTGTAAGTAAGCGATTACTTACGTTCCTAGGAAGGTACGTAAACTTTTACGACCTGTTATTTTTTGTAACTATAGTAACCAGAAAATAGAATGGTAAATGCTGTTTATGCGACAAGTTACCTGCTATACAAACGCCAACCTACGAATCAAGAGGTTGAAAAATGTGTTATTCCTAGTTAGTGAATACATATTTCTTGACCTATTTTGTATTTTCTTATTCAGTGATAAGAATTGAAGTTTATAGTGACTTTTAGTAAAGAAGTTCACTCTGTGTGACGAAGTTGACTGACCCTTTTTAACAATTGAATTCACTGTTTAATTGTTTAAACTTGTAGGACAATATTTAGTAATACACCCAGCAAAAAGTATGTGACTGTTTAAACTTGCAAAAACAATGGCACGACAGTTTTGAGGAATGATTTCGATTTTCAAGATTGTTTTCACATTTTGAATACCGCTGACCTCGTCAGCTATATATTTGTGTAGGTACAGATAATATGCTGATTGTTGAAAAGGGTTAACACTTGAAATTTAACTATCGTCAAAGTTTATACAGCTAGGGTAAACTGTCGGTATCCTGTATCATGTATGTACATAAGCATAATCTGTTTTAAGGATTTGTAAATGTTTTTTGAATACATATGTAGGTATGTAGGGGAGAGATATCAGCACTAGAGCGTTGAAATGTGCCTGTGATAATAATGATTAGATGGACAAACTTGACCATTTGATGGGGTTTGGGAGGTGGTGGATAGATAGTGGCCGGTCGAGGGGGGGGGGGGGGAAATGAAAAGAGAAAGTTTATTTTCATTGTCGTTTTAATTGTATTGCTGTTTATTTTTTTAGGGTAGTTTTTATCTGGCATGCATAAAACCGCAAATTTGCAATGATCTACAAACAAGATAAATTAAACGAACAAAAACAGGGGAGATAATTTTTTAAAGGGTCCTTAATTAGAGATAATATTTTGTTTGAGCTGTGTTTTTCGAAAATTAATTTTTTCTGGAATAAATTTAAATAGAAAATACTTGTTTTTACAACTAACATGCTTTGCACAAAATTATGAGGTGTTACAATTCGTATCGTTACAAGACTTTTGATGTCATTTTTAATGTTTCAAAAACTACTCAAAATAGATAAATTTGATTACGGTACCGTAAAACCGTCTAGACCCGGACACTTTTTTACATTTTTTTTTATAATTTTATGTTTATACATGTTTCCTTCATAGATATCACCAATAAAAGTATTACCATTAGAAAGAGCGTATATTATTTGTTATATCCCTAACCCATTTGTTTCATTATAAGTAAAAAAAAAAATAATAATTACTAAGTGTCCGGGTCTACACCCCAAATCCGTCTTGACCGGACACTTACTTAAATAATGTAATAATATGCAAACTAACCTCTCCCGTCGCGGTTAGGACAGTGTTTTATATCGTCTGATGTCTTTGAACCTGTCAAAGGCTTCAACAAAAAATTTTGGGGGAAGGGAGAGGGGTCAATACATAGTATGCCTCTCTATTAAGTAAACATGGTATGACACCAGAAGGAGGCATAAACCGCGTAATTCTGGGGCGAATATTAACGTATGGACAGTGGGAGTTACAACTGGTGCGAATCGCGGCCATAGTGTAATAAACTGATGTGTCCGGGTCTAAACGGATATATATATATATATATATATATATATATATATATATATATATATATATATATATATATATATATATATAGCATGTATTTTTTTATATATATATCGAATATAACTTCAAACATCATTAAATGATGCGCGATAAAATTCTGAACACATACATATCAAAATTAAAACAATATGACAACTATGACGAAAATTACATGTCTAAGTTAGACACACATTTTATTTCTTTGAAAAACTGGAGGATAGTAATCCTGTAAAATGAGATAATAAAAGTTGAAATCCGTAGTTTTTATTGGTACAGCTGTTTAGAGCAGTCATGTCAAAGATACGGCCCGCGGGCCGCATCCGGCCCTCGGACCATATCAATATGGCCCGCGATCACATTATATCACAGAGAGAAGAATCTTGTTCTTAGAGATTTTAGACAGCACTCGATGCGTGTACGGAAGTTCAAAAATGTGCGCGCTTTAATTATAAGTAACTTCAAGAGTAGCGCGTGCCTAGACGAGCGAGAGTGTTAGTTATGCTTTTATCTCTGTCGCGCGCGCGAAAGCGGCTTCTGTTTCGTCTGTGCACGTAGCGCACACTGCACCCCTCCCCGCCGGTTGTAGTCTTTTTGCAGTAAGTTTCAATTTTTTTATTTTAACCTGGCCCGCCCACACATTCTAAATCTAATATATGGCCCTCTGCAAAATTGAGTTTGACACCCCTGGTTTAGAGGATGTTTTCTCTCTCTAATGACGTCAAGAACAAATGTTTATTGTAGCAGGTTAATGTAGAAACTACTTATTTTGAAGATTGGTGCAACGTGTCCGGGTCTAGACGGTTTTACGGTATGTAAATTTCAGCATTTAAATAGAAGTTTAGGTAGATGCGTGCAAGCCCGATCCTGGCCACTTGATCGCCTTTGTTCTTTTAACAAAAATGCCGCCCTAAAAAGAAAAAAAAACTTTCCTGCATTATGAATTTTTATATTTTTTCAAGTTTTCCATTTTTTGAAACGTCGTTACCAGATTTTCAACTATAAAAGATTTAACGAGGGGTACTTTGTTTTCGTCTGTGTATTAGCCAATGGTGGACACTTTGTAGGATAATTTTTAGTGTTGAACGTCTGATCACTTTAAACATGGCGCGACTTAATTCAAGCTTTAGCTATAAAATAAATTTTAGCAAGACCTTAAAGTACAATCAATTAGTAAGATCTATAAGACATTTAGAAACATAATTTTACTGGAATTTTCTTTTAAACGTTTCATTGGATTAGAAGTTATTACACCTCCTTATACTGATATCCATATTTTTTTTAACACATTACGTTATACATGAGTAACATGAACAAAAGTTCAAAATTCATTTCAACGAAATTCAAATTATATTTCTATTTTATTGGCCCTTTTATAAGAGAAATCTGGAATTTTTAAAAAAATTTATTAAATTACACATTTTCTGTGAATATAATAAATTTTTTTAATTATAAAGATCAATAATTTTATTATAATTCTTAACATTTTAGTGGCTGTAATAGCTGAATTTCTAATTTGGAAATTCGTTAAAATCAACAATTTCAGTTTTGGGGGAAGTTAAGACTTACCACATAGTATTATTGACTCTTTTACAAAGACAGTTTGTTGCCATAAATAATTTTGTTGAAGAGAATTTCACAATAATGTAACACACATTTTACATACGCAATAGAGAGATTAATTTCTAACCGAAACGGCGAAATGTTGTCAGGTGTGTGGGGTTGAAGTAGATAGAGCACTATAACGCATATGATCATAGTTTCGACAGTTACAGATTACAATTACCATAATTGAACAAATTACTTTTAATTTGACATTCAGACGTAAACATCGTTTGCTAATAATTGAAGTTAGGTGTTTAGTAATTATCGTATATATATGTTTCACACACTACCTACTTGTCATCAGATATCACTTTATGTGTGCGTAAAATAAGAGAAGGGGGTTAGGTATGAAGTTAGCTATATGTATGCATGTATATTGTGCTATTCATCAAGCAATTTTAGTTAATTAATATAAATAATATGTAATAGCGATTAGTAATTTCTCACCCTTGCTTGTTAAGTGTGAAGAGAATAGCGTAAGGGAAGTTATTGTGTTAATTATAAATAGATAGTGGTGATGTTGGAATTTTAGGGGAAAGCGGAATAATTGTTTCATTCTGATACGATGTAACGCTAAAAGCGTATTCTTTAAAATTTTATTATAGGTATTCTTTAACCCTAGAATCATACGTTGGTCTACAAGAAACGTTAATCATACATCGGCGTCAATTTGACGAATGGACTTTTTACGGAGAGTTTTAGAATTTATTTGCAAAAAACATTTTTTTTTACATAACAATACTACAAAAGCGGACAACATATTTAAAAAAATTGCATTTGGAAAAATTTTAAATATAAACATTTATTAATTTTTCTAATCTTTTTATCAAAGCATATTTTCATTACAAAAATTAAAAAATAGATAAATATATCAATTGTATCATAAGACATGTTTTTCAAATAATTAATTTATGAACTATTATGAGTCGGTGGATATGTGTGACTTTACAGAATGTGAAATTTCTCGGTGACGAATATTCCCGTAGATATGTAGTTATTTCCACATTAGGGCCATTTGTAAATTTTCTAAAATTTGTTAGTAATTTTTTGAATAAGATCTCAAAAAATAATAAAATTAAAATATTTTCCACAAAATTAATTGTTAATCTTTTATTAAGTCATTCGAAACGCGTTCTTTAGTTTTCGATTCAATATATTAAAACTCAGTATTATATCGTCTTTATAAGTCAAAGAGCTGTAATCATCTTTCACATTATCATTATCATTGAATAAATTAACCATAACATCCATATCTTTAATAAAAGAAAAATTAGGAAAACTTTTATATGTAAAGTACAAACTCTCTAAAAAAAAACATTGGTTAATCACACATCGTCGTCCTTTTGACGCACACTATTTCGATACAAACAAAACGACAGCAACTATAACCAAAATTTATACATTTGCTGTGCTATAATAACAAATAAATTAGATAACAGAAGTTTCACAGTAAGCAGGCAACGACAAGTTGTAGTATTGGAGCAGGTGGGAAGTTCGTTCGTCATTTTGACGAGTACGTATGATTCTAGGGTTAATGATGCGTTCGCTATACATATAATTTTGTAAGGTTAATTTTATTGTACATTTCTGAGATAAAAACATTTAAGTATACTACATTTTCGTGGATAAAAACAGGGCCGTATTTAAAATCTGAACTTTTTTGTGGAATTTGTGGTTTGTGGAATTGTGGTTTTATCGGAGGGAATTTTTCTGAAAGTTAACCTGTAAAATTTATATTTAAAGGCAATATTTAAATTTTTGGGGCTACTATTCAGTTAGTGTCTCCGTGTATGTAACAAACAAGGATAGTTTCGCTTGAGGGATTTAAAGAAAGTCTTTTATCTCGATATATTTTTATGCAATTATGAATCGATTGGCGTATACTTTGGTCGGAAAGAAAATATTTTATTCTTGGCGCTTGTTGTACGCATGAATGTTGACTTGACTCTCATATGAACTGTCCATTGAAGAGGTTCAACAGAATTAAGCCAAACAAAATAATTACCTGATCGTCTTTAAATCTTTAGAAGACTGGCCGCACCAGAATATTAAAACTAAGACTTTTTGTTTTTTATTTTCAAAATGTAACTAAAATTTTTGAATCTTTTTTTGTCATGTGGACATAGAAGCTACTTAAATCCAGGTTAAAAAAAAAAAACATATTTAACCTTTACGTATCGGGTTGAAAAAATCGATCAAATGCAAGTCATACCTGCGCGCAAATAGTGTTTCGTACAATAAGTTGCTTTTTAAACATGGACTTGATGTGACTTGCTCTAGAATTTTTCAATTTTTAAAATTTTGACTCAGTCTATACCTCATTATTAATGTTCATAATTTTTTACATAGACTTTTTTGGACGATTCTTTTCTGAATAACTGTGAAGGACCATAAGTCTAAAGCGTCTTTCCGAAAAAATTTAAAAAATTCATAGAAAAATATATATGTGTCAATAAGTTTGATATCTATACAGGATGTAAAACAAATAACTCTCGTCCTTTTGTGGGATGACTCATAGCACCCTGTAGACACGAAAACCGCAGGAACCTTTTCAGAATTAACAGTCGCGTCACCCCTCAAAAGGATAAGATTTATTTCCGTTGCACCCTGTATATATATATATATATATATATGTATATATAATATATATATATATATTATATATATATATATATATATATATATATATATATATATATATATATATATATATATATATATATATATATAGGGAAATAACTCTTATCCTTTTGAGAGCTGACGCGACTGTTAATTCCGAAAAAATTCCTGCGGTTTTAATGTCTACAGGGTGCTATGAGTCATCCCACAAAAGGACGAGAATTATTTGTCTTACACCCTGTATATTTACCAACTATTCAACATTTTTCCCATTTCTTGTGCTAAGCTTCAAATTTTTATGGACGGATGCAAAAGTGACTTCGTAATTGTCCCATTTTGTCAATTTTGGTATGGAATATTAAAAAAATAAGTAAATAAAAAAAAAAGACTAGCATGGGTTAGCTAAAGCCACATGCCAGATAAAATTAGATAATAATTAAAATAAAATTCCAAATTTTGATAGAATTTGATTTCTGGTGTTTAAAAAATTGGTTTTTGGTAGTTCCAAAATGTGCGGCAAAATATTAAAACTATTTGCTTTGAATTTATTCTTCCAGAGTGATTAATTGTAAGTGTTATTAAGTGATATCTTCAAAGTTGAATTTCGGATAAATGACTGTAAATTATCGTACAATTAAAATCTCACTTGGTGTGAGAAATGGTGAATATGGAAATGGAATAATAATTATTATTTTATGTGATCAAATTATATAAAACTGGATAGATAAACGTTAAATTAAAAACATATTATATTGCTTCTAATTAAAATTAATTACCGTATCTATGACTCTATAACATACGCTCGTTTAAGGATAACTTTACCTTCAAGTTGCATAAAAATAATAAACAAATTTAATATACAGAAATTCGTCAAGGGCGTGTTGGACGCGTATTAAGTCAGTAGCGAAAGATGATTCGTCATAATTGTTAGTCACTGTATTAATCTTGATCACTTGGATGCATGAGTGCTTTGGAGTGATTGTCGGTCATTGCGCATTTTACTTCCCGAGGCATAGTTACTGTTGTCAAGTTCGACAAATTGAAAAAATAAACTAATTGAGCATTATATAATTTTGTAAACGCAATAATAATTTTTTTTCATTTGCTGAATGCCTTTAGTGTATTAGTGCCTATCTATTTATCTATACTATCATTCCATACCAGTGCGACATACTACCCTACTACGTATTGATAAATTTGTGATAATTTAACGCAATTGAATATAATTACAATGAATAAACAGCAAAAAAATTAAATTAAATGTTTACTACACGAATACGACTGGTCGGTATTACAGTTTACTATCTTTTTATATGTTAATAAAACTAAATTTTAAAAATAAATACAATTTCGAGTTTTTATTATTTTTTGCAGTAAATAGGTTTAAACAAATGTATTAACAAAATAAATTGTGACGATTAGAATTAATTGACATAAATAATGTTATTTTTGAAACTTGAAATTTTTAACTATTTTGCTTTTTAATGAGAAATACATTTATAAATTAATCTGGTAAATACTGGGTTGGACAATATCTTTTAAATATATCTTGTGTATGTGTAGTACCAAATTACAGGATAAATTCAAAAACTGCACCCTCAAAGAGGTGAGATTTGTAATGGAGCAAGGCACGCCTTGCTTGAGCCTCACTTTTATTTATTTACTGCTTGCTTAGGTGAGTATGTATATCCGCACGACTTGACTGGTTCACCGTGATCACTGACAGTGCGTGTTCATCTTCTTTAAAACTAAATATACGTATACAGATCATATACGTATTTATTGTGGAGAAATAGTTGCACTCTTTGGATTTCTTCTGTAGTATATTCATTAAAAATTTTTGTATTTTTGGAAAATTTAGTTAAAAAATACATATTAAAGCTAAAATTCACTTTTTGGAGATTATAGACTAAGGGCTAGTGGACAATTTGCTATAGTCGTTTGTCGAGGAATTTCAGCAAACACGACATTGTGTAAAGTATTATGCAGACGACATAACTCAGATGTTATAACAATTAAGTATTAAGTTTGACGACGACATAATAGATTTTGAATAAAATGCACATGTGTATACGGGGAATACCCGAATTATGTTAACCCATTATATCCCACTCCTGTTTCTACTGGTCAGATTTTGATGAATTTCCACACAAAGACCTAGAATGGCAATATAAAATAATTCCCCAAAGATGATCCTTGTATCCTTCCCAGGATAATAGTAAAGGCCTGTATTATATATAATATTCTGGGTCGTGGTGTATATAAAAACTTTGGCAGGAAATATGAAATGAATTTATCAGAAGTAAGGTAAATATTGTTAACATTAAGAAAACGAAATAAAAAGGTTAATGATCCTTTTTTTAAAACTAATTTATTATTCTGGACTTTCTGAAACTGACACTACGAAAATAAAAGTGGTTACGTTACTTAAAATAAATAATATCTGTTACCCCGATATCATGTTATTTTTATTGAGAATATTTAATTTTTATTATGTTTAGGAAAATTTTCACACAAAATCTTTTCAAAATATCCTAATGGTTTTCCAATATTTCCATTTAATTTGTCAAAATTTCTAAAAAAAATCACATATTATTAGACTACTAAATCGTCAGTCGCATTTCATTCCTTCTTTGTTTAACTATTTTACAGCTAATTATCTTTATCTCTCATTCACGAAGTTAGCCACGAACAAAATACGTGGAATAATCTCTACAAGATATTACTCTTTGACTACGTTACAACCCGGCGTGTTTTAAAACATATCTGTCAGTTCTCTACTGAAATTTTCTATTTTAATGGTAATTTTTACACAGGCGGAGAGAGAAAGATTCAAAGAGCGTTATTCAATTGTAATTTTATATATTTAAATACCTTTAATTAAGAAAATAACCCGTAAAGTTGACTTTCCCACGGTATTACGTGTAATATTGTGGTCACTAATGGGTTAATGGCTATGATGATAGGAGGTGCCGGTGCGATGAGCCACCGTACCAAGCGGGTAGAGGAGAGATGTTTTGAACACTAAACAGACAGACGTATTTTTGAAGAACTAATTTGATATTTTTAAACAACGTAATTCCGAAAAGCGTCTCTCATTTTTTTGTTGTGTTTCGCGGTTAATAAACAATTAATATTAATATTAAAAAATATTTAAATAAAATTAATTAATTATATTAATTAATAAACTTATATTAATTTTAAAAAATATTTGAATAAAATTAATTTAAATCAAGAACAATTTGACTTTTATTCATTAAATTAAGAAATTAACCAATATATCCGTTGCGCAATTCAGACCAAACGCCGCGTTCCGCAACACGTTTCAACCGTCATCAAATAGTACTTGGGAACACAGAAACGCAGTTTCTCGTAATCTCGGCTGAGTTGAGTCACTTCTAACTTTCAAATAGGGTAAAAAGCAAAGTCCAGTTTAGAAAAAGTAACAATTATATTATTTTACATATGAAACTTTTTTTGGGGGTAAAAAGTAATGTTAAATGTTATATATTGAAATGCCAGAACTGTTACTTTATGTTTGAAGGTTTTAAATTTGGTAAAACATCGTAACACATTCCTCACTTTTGAAATAAAATTCAGTTTTTCTAATTTCTAATATGAATTTTGTATTTTTCTGTGAGCCTTGCCACAATTTTTGAAGAAAATTTAAAATTTCAGTAAGAAAATATCGTTTGCACTTTAAACGAATTCGCTAGCAAAAATTACAATAAAATGTAAAATGGAAATTAGTTTCTAGATTTACTCTTAAAGGATATGATACTATATACGTTTAAGAATTCTGTGTACTAGAGTCTAAAACGATTTCTTTTGTTGACGGTACCAAAAATATATTATTTGTCGTTACGAAATTCAAAGATCTTCACTCGGATAAAACTACAATCCAACCTGTACGATAAAAAGTAATATCCATTGAAATTTTGTTGTTCGCAGATTGCTTTTTTATTTGGCTTAAGAGCTACATTGTTATAATTTGGAGGTTAAAGTGTGCGGTTAAGGGTTAAATACACTCAAAACGGTATTCGAAATCCTATCGCATTAATAAAAAGATAATCTGTCATTATTTTAAATGTTTTTTATTTTTATTCTACTCAAATAAAAAAAAAGTAAAATAAAAATTTTAATTAGTGCACAAAAAAATAAATGAAATAAAAAACCTGATTAAAAATATAAAATCTCTTAATTTATGTTTATATTTAATTATTTTGTTTATTTATTTACAGATTTTTTTATTTATTACTTTTGTTTACTTGGGTACAATTCATGTGCAAATTTAATGTATGGATAGGACTGTCAATGTATTTATTTAAAAAAAAAAAACGGTATTTATTTTGCTTTTAATATTCGCGATTGTTTTACTGTAGAGGCGTCCTGACACTCCGTCATGAGTGCAATAAATGTAATTTGCATAATGCTTTATATAGTTGTAACAAAAGAAAATACAGTATGCGTCCAATACTTTCTCAACCAACTGAAAACGCTGAAAAATTTGAATGCCACAAGTTATTGTAGTTCAGTATCTTTGTTTAAAAGTGTCTGAAATTTATTAATCAGAGCTGGATTTGTCTTTGACAAGTCCCTTGGTACCTTTCACCAGTAGGTCCTTTGTAAGAAGGTGAAAAATGTCTAAAAAAAAGTTTCCAAATAAGCTTAAAATACGATCAGCTGTTACTTGTTAGATAACATCTATTGATAATAAATATTTTTTTGGGGAAAACCATCAAAACTTTGAAAAAAAAAATGCTATTTGTTTTACCTCTAAAATGTGTATCTACGTAATTTATGTCTTGTAATGAATATGGTCCTATTTACTGAATAATAGACAGTATATTATTTCCCCCATAGCACACTTCGCTAGATGCTTCAGTGAAACATCCTACAAACTGGCCGTATGTTTAGTGTACTCTATTATAATATTTCTTATTAGTCTATGATTTCATTGCTCCCTTTATGAGCTGAACCGCATCCATTCAAGAGAAATTGAAAATCTATGACATGAGTAAGTCATTACAAGTCTGATGCCGTTCCAGTAAGAATATTTTATTAAACCTAGAGGGAATAGAGTATGTATCGAGTGTGGCGCTATACTGTAGAAGAGTCCTGAGTGACTGTCATTTTAATTTTAGCAGTTTATATACCTACTTGCTTTCTAATCCCGTTTTTGATCTGTGTCTAAAACACTGGAATTATACTGTACCTTTTTGATAATAAAGCTGTGCTTGGAAACATACATACAAAGTGTTTTAATTTATAAAAAATACCAATTATATTATATGCAGACAGTGTTTCATTTCGTCTAAAATTATGTTTTTGTTTCTAAAAATTTTAGTTAACAGACTCGTTTGCTTTGATTTTGGAAGATAACATTTTAACATATTATGTATATTCCATAAATTTCGTTACAATGTTGTTACAGTTGATTCTTTTGTAACCACAATATTTCAAAAAACGAAATGCATTTTCACTTTGAGTTTTGTGTGAAAAACTTTGCTACTAATTTACCACTGACACCAGGCAAGCATTTTATAATTTATACAAATTAATAAAATGGAATAAAATAGTAGTTCCTAACACACAAATACCCCTGTCGCAGCATCCTGCATAACATAGCGAATTTCCGTTTATAAAAATCCGTTTTTCTGTGATTTTTCACCCTTTTAAGTGATTTTTCCTCCTCTTTCTAATGGTGTAAATAAATGTCGAAACAAATTTTTAACTTTAGAAAATTTTGGCAAAAAACTAATTTTTTTCACGAAAAATGGTCAAAAAAACCATGTTTTAGGCATCCGACATGGCTGGCTAACGAATTTGTCCAACGGTGTGGGACTAAATATAAATTTAATACATAAATTTTAGTGAATATTATTTTTGGTTTCTAGGGACCCCAAAACAAATTTCTATTATAGTCTCGGGAGATTTATTTCGGAGCTCTAAAAAATAGAACTTTCTTCGGAACCCTAAAAAATGGCATATAAGTAACATACAAACATATGTATACATATGTATGACGTATATGACTTATATACAATCTATCTTCCTGTACCAGAAACACATTCTTTCATATAATTATGCATATAGGTATACCCCTGTCGCAGCATCCTGCATAACATAGCGAATGCCCTTTTATAAAAATTAAATTTTCTCGGAAACTAGTTGACATAGAATAATAGTTTAAAGACCTTTTTTATGTAATTTTTTTTCGTCGTTTAAATGATGTAAAAAAATTTAGCAAAAATTTTTAAATAAGTGGAAATTTTGGCAAAAAACTAATTTTTTGCAAGAACAAACACCATGTTCCTGGCATCCGACGTGTCTGGTTGAAGAACTCATCCAAGATTTTTGGACTTCCAACGTTCTCACCAAATTTCGAAAACCTAGGACATTTCGTTCGAGAGTTATCGTGCGGACACATATATATATAAATACATATATATATACATATATATATATATATAAATTTGAGTGAATATTATTTTCGGTTCTTAGGGACCTCAAAACAAATTTCTGCCATGGTCCCGGGTTCAAGTCGTGTCATGACAGTGGCTGTAATAGCGAGTTTCCATTCTGGAAATTCGCTAATATGTAAGTACAACATATGTACAGATACCTACACTACACCATGTATTATACTTAAAATTTATGATATAGAGAAGATTCGGAATCTGTTGTGAAATTATTTTATGTTCAAAAGTCATACAGTATGATTAAAATATTTGCTATGTATATCATATATGTTCAAATCACAGACCAGTGAGACATATAATATAAATGTGTAATTGAAGCAGTCACATACGACCAAGTTCCGACATTAATAGCATTCTGTTATATCGTAATTGATTTGTATCCGTAGTTACACTTACAAATAATTATTGTCAAAATATAATATTGATAATAAAATTTTACTTTTTTGAGAAGAAACTGCAAAATTTTGAAAGAAGAAAAGTGGTATTCGCTTTATTTTCAAAATACGTACGTATACAAATTATGTCCTGCAATAATCATAGTCGCATTTGCTCAAAAATTGATATTATATTATTTCATTAAATTTCACCCGTCTCACCCGTGTTACCTGCTTCAAGAAAAATGTCTAGAAACTGGCTTTACGCTTTGTCTAGTAGTATAATATAATAGTGTTCATTGATCTGTGGTTCAAATACATTTTTGACTCGTAAGCAACAATAAAAAAGGCTGAAAAAGAATCATGTATCTTACTCTTTTTAGATAACAAAATTCGCAAATACCTTAAAATCGGCTAGACCCGGACACTTTTTTGCTATTTTTAGGTTAATTTTAGATTTATCATGTTTCCTTTATAAATATTACCAATAAAAGTATTATCATTAGAAAGAGTGTATATTATTTATTATATCCCTGAAAAGTAAAAATAAAGAAAATAAAAAATAATTAATAAGTGTCCGGGTCTACACCCTAAATCGGTCTTGACACGAACGCGTACTTAAATATCGTAATAACATGCAAACCAACCTCTTTCGTCAGGGTTAGGACAGTGTTTTATATTGTCTGATGTCTTTGAACTTGTCAAAGACTTCCAAAAATTTTGTGGGAAGGGAGAGGTGTCAATGCATAGTATGCCTCTCTATGAAGTAAACATACGATATGACACCAAAAGGAGGCATAAACCGCGTAATTCTGGCGGGAATAAAACGTATAGATAGTGTAACAAACTGATATGTCCGGGTCTAAACGGATATATATATATATATATATATATATATATATATATATATATATAGCATGTATTTTTTTACATATACATTGTATATAACTTTAAACATCATTAAATGATACGCGATAAAATTCTGAACAAACAATATGACAATTATGACGAAAATTACATGTCTAAGTTAGACACACATTTTTTAAATAATTCTGTAAAATGAAATAGTAAAAGTTGAATCCGTAGTTTTTATTGGTACAGTTGTTTAGAGGATGTTCTTCGCTCTCTGATGACGTAAGAAAGAAATGAAATGCACAGGCGAAAAACGATCATAGTCATAAAAAGTAAGAAATGCCAAAATTCATGCTGTTATGTTGGCAGTATGCAGAATATTGACCCCGTGCTAATATTATACGTTAAAATGAAACATAGTCCGTGATATGCAGGGAAAGAACAAATTGTTTTGCCGAAAAATGCGCATATAATACATGATTCAATGTCAAATTTTGCGAAAACGGCTAGCCGTTTCTTTTCTGCTGGCGTGGCGTCTTCTAGCTTACTATATTAATTATAACCACTGAAAGTTTTTTTGCTTGGTTTTCAAGTAAAAAATTGTCATGTTGAAAAATGCGCGATTCACACTTTAAAGTTTAAAAACGCTTCCCTGAAAAATTTACTTTTTGCGACTATGATCGTTTTTTCCCTGTACCCTTCAAATGCATTCATTGTTGCAGGTTATATAGTGTAGAAATTATTTAGGTACTTTGCAGATTGGTGCTACGTGTCCGGGTCTAGCCGGTAAGAAGAGAAAAACATATGATTCTATTTAAATTTTTGTAAAAGTATATATGTCAAATTTTTCGATTCGGGTATTAATGGTGCGTAAGTGTCTCTTCCAGTTGCGGAAATTCCTGTCAACTAACAGCAATCTTGTTTTGAGTGATGACATTTAAATAAATACGCAACTAGTGTCTTTACCTTAAAGGGACAAATACTTTTAGAATACTTTTTTTTTTTAAATTATATATAAAAATGGCAGATGTAAATGACTTCCATTGAAGCGTGCTTCTCCGCAGTGTCCCAAATGGCTGGTGAGTTTTTTTTTTTTTTTTTTTTTAAAAAAAAACTTTTTTATTCTGATGAGATTTTCGTTTATTTTTGCATTAAAAAATTATTTCTTTGTACTGATATTTCCATAAAAGTTCGGTTCACATATAGAACTTAATAATATAAAGCAGTGGTTTTCAAACTTTCTGGTCCATGTTGCCCGTCTACAATATGTATCCATTTCTTCTAAATCGATGATTTTCAAAATTGATATTCTCCTTGCTAGCGAAAATGAGTTATTAACGTAAAATCTGTCAATATCTGGCCTGGAACTTATACATAACTTGCATGAATTCGCAATTTATTCAGAACAAACAAATTCCAATAATCGCGAAAATATTTTTGGACTTTTTTAAAGTTCACTTTGGTGTTGATATTTACTTCCAGCTGGGCGAAGGGATGCCAACTTTGTTGAAATCAGGGAATAAAAAAAAAATATTCCCGTTTTTCCGGAACGAACTGTATATATTTAGCAAAACTATTCAGTATGTGTGCGGATACAAGCGAATACATGTGAAAGACGAAAGAACATTTGAAATTGTACTCCATAATAATAAATCCAACTTTACCAGAAAAGGGAACTAACCAGTAAGTATTAGATTGTGTATGCTACCACATATTATATATGTAACCTTTGATATTTCATCCGACAACTACTAGCTGCTGTTACTATCACTATAGTAAGTGCTATAGTATATACTGCTAAGCCATACATAAACAGAAGCAAGAGAAGACATTCTGTATAATATTCCATGTACTTGTATGATTGTATGTATATATCTACCACATCAGATATCTAGTACTTAGGGAGTTATGTACATAACTACACCTAAAAAGTACATATATTACGTAAAATAAACGTTCACATGTCGTTGAGATACACTACCAGTCACAATTTGGATATATTAGTAATAAAACATCAAAAAGTAGTAATTAACTAAATATTATTTCTACACAGTAAAAAACATTTGTGTTTGCGTACAAAAAAACCAGTGGTTAAAATCTTTGTGTCAAAATAAGTAACAAAACCCTGTGTTAATGTAACATTTCGTGTTTGTGTTAAATTAAAATATTAACACAAATTTCGATTTAACAGAATAAAAATGTTAACCTGCTTTTAACAACACAGAACTGACTCAAGATTTGTGTAGAGAAAAAAAATGTTATAAGTGTCAATCGAAATACGAAATACGAAATATATTTTTTCTAAAAACGGTACAATATTTTACAAAATTTTAATGTAATTACAATACTTCACTTAAATCTAGGTACCTACAACTAGTGCTTAACCCTAACCTAACATGTACAATCTAAGTAATACAATACATGAAAATACTTAATTATTAATGACTCTATACAAAGGAAAATTTTCAAAAAACCTTTAAACATGAATAATTAAAAATAAAATAAAAACTTAACCTAAACACACTTTCTCTTCACTTACTCCGTCCGCACGTACACATCTGACCGCCCCCCGGGGCCGAGGGCAGTCACGGTGGGGAGATATCCTTCGGCAGGATGAACTTCTTGCTCCGCTTGGACAGCGTCTTTGAAGGCAGGAACATGTCAGCAATTCGGTCGTTGTGGTGAAGACGGCATCTGGCCAGGTGACGTGAAGTTAGTGACATTATGTAGTCAAGAACAGGTTCAACGTCTGATTCTTGATGTAGTTGACGTACCGGGGTACGTCGCGGGGCGTTCAGGATAAGACGAAGTATCCTGTTCTGGAACAGTTGCAATTTGGCAATGTTGCCAGATGAAACAGTGCACCACACAGGCGTAATGAGTTCGTCAATATCTTTTAGAATATATATGTACCCAAATGTATATAATAAAAAACATGAGAGTAGTTCTTATTATTAAACAAAACCGAAACATTATAAGTTTTTTCAGTTATTGACGAATATAGTATTATTAAACGTTTAAAAATGAAACAATTTCCTTATATTTTAAGGTTATTTTGTTACAGATTCAGTTAAAAAAAAATCATGTAACCTTACGGGATTGTATCATGTAATATACAATTTCGTAAGCTTACATGATTTTTTCTAACTGAACCTGTTACAAAATAACCTTCAAATGTAAAAAAAAAGTTGTTTCATTTTTAAACGTTTCATAAAACTATATTCGTTAATAACTGAAAAAACTTACAATTTTTCGGTTTTGTTTAATAATAAAACTACTCTCATCTTATATATCGTATATATACATGGAAACAAATAAGAATTTTTTCAAAGGACTGACTTTCTTTGAGTTCTTTCAATCTCATTCATAATAATATTTGAACAAAATCGTTATAATTTTTGACGATTTTCAAATATCTTAAGCGGAACAGCGGAAATAAAATAGTGAATATAAAAGTTTAACAACTCTAACTCTGATAAATCTAAAAAATTAACACAAAATGTATGTCTCTCTTGCTCCTCTTCTGTGTTAAATTATTGACACAAATCTTGTGTATGGATTTGACACATATGCTTTGTGTTAAAATAACACAAAGAATTGAGTGGACCGTTCTGGACATGTGAAATGTGTTAATTTTAACACAAATTTTTTCACAATGTAGGTACCTTCTTGTAAGCACATATTAGCAATAAATTGTCAAAAAAAAAAAAAAAAAATTAAAATGTGACGAGAGAAAAAGAATTTAGAGCGTATTTGTATCGTTGACAGGGATGTGTTACGTAAGGATTAAGTACGATAGATAGTCAGCTTGAGTATTTAACTTACGATGCTACTCAGGGAATCATGTGAACTATGTCTCGTGCAAGCTTCTAGGTAGGATTACAAGATGATACGTAACGGAGTCGGAGAGCACCAAATTTTAGTGAATATATAAGGAACTGTTTCCCGCCTCAATTTGTTTTTTTTTTTGTAGCATGTTAATTACATCGAAGACTATACGAAATGAACATTTTCTGCCACTTGCAACCGCCGCTACAAAAGTTATCGGCCATTTTGTGAAAAATCGGCCATTTTAGTCGTACTTTTTATTGAATCAATTTGTTTTGGACAAACTGCAACTGAGAACTGACAACTAACAGAAATAAACTGAGCAACTGATCAACTGACTCGAGTCCTGATCTGCAGGCCTTTATATACTCTTACAAATCACGCCAAGTCAGTTATTTTTCTTAGTAAGGTTATCGTTGAAAACAGATTTTTAACAATTACATGAATGTTTTTAAAATCTGAACCATCCAATCAAAGTAGAATCGGCAACAAACAAAATCAAGTAAAGAACTCCAAAATATTTAATATTTGTTGAAATAATTGAAATCGTATTTGTTATTATAACTGCCGAGATCATTTTTTTCTACAGCTCATTTTACAGTAAAAGTATAGTAGATATAAAATATATAAGTGTATCCAAATTTTCGATTGGTAGTGCACCTATATTTAACAGTTTATATGTAGATGAAAAAATATCTTGTCGAGTGCATGTATCATCTAAAAAACCGAGGTAGTTGTACCACTGAATACGATTCTAGGTTGATTCGAGTTGACTATTGCACTATTTTTCTTTCACTATCTATCCATATTTCGATTCATTTATATCGAGTGTCTACTGTGAAAAAAATTAGCGCTAGTTTAGGGCAAGCGAGTAATTTTGCAGTTTCTTTAACTCTGAATTATTACTTAAAAAGAGTGATTATTTTCTCAGAAGTTTGTTGATAACATTTTGCTAATTGAATAATTAGAGTAGAAACTGCAAGTAAGGGGGACAGGATACAAATAATCAATATTTAATAAAGTTTTTTTTGATCTATATGTCGATTACCGTAATGATCATACTTATTCGTTTTATAAACAGATTTTTCGGAATTTGAACCACGCTCTGCTACCTCTTGTAAAGGCCTCAAAATTAAAAAAAAAAACACTATACATATAAGGAATAGGTATATTAGAGAAAATGTTTATTAACCCTAGAATCATACGTACTTGTCAAAACGACGAACGAACTTCTCTACATGCTCCAATACTACAACTTGTCGGTGCCTGCTTGCTGTGAAACTTCTGTTATCTAATTTATTTGTTATTATAACACATAAGACGTATAAATTTTGTTTGTAGCTATTGTCGTTTTTATTATATCTGAATAGTGTGCGTCAAAAAGACGACGATGTATGATTAACCTATATTTTTTTTTAAAGATTCTGTACTCCACATATAAAAGTTTTCCTAATTTTTCTAAAATTTATTAAAGATATGGATGTTATAATTAATTTATTCAATGATTATGATAATGTGAAAGATGATTACAGCTGTTTGACTTATAGAGACGACATAATACTGAAGTTTTAATATATTGAATCGAAAACTAAAGAATGCGTTTCAAGTGACTTAATAAAAGGTTAACAATTTATTTTGTGGAAAACATTTTAATTTTTATTATTTTTTGAGATCTTATTCGAAAAATTACTAACAAATTTTAGAAAATTTACAAATGTGCCTAATGGGGAAATAACTACATATCTATAGGAATATTTATGACTGAGAAATTTCACATTCTGTAAAGTCACACGTGTCCACTGACTCATAATAGTTCATAAATTAATTATTTGAAAGACATGTTTTATGATACAATTGATGTATTTATCTATTTTTTAATTTTTATAGTGAAAATATGCTTTGATAAAAAGATTAAAAAAATTAAAAATTATTTATATTAAGAAATTTTTCCAAATCCAATTTTTTAGTCGAATTTTCTCCGAAAAATTAGACTTATACAGTCTATACGATAAGAGCTGCGAGAGGCGAGACCAGGGGCGCTATCCGTTTTCGGACCCGTAGAACACGATTATGTAAAAAAAAAAGATGTCTGATATATATATATATATATATATATTTTCCCGCAACCTTTTAATATGTGTAGGGCCCCCCTATGGAAGTTAAGAGATGAAATTTGGTAAGTGGGGCTTATTCCGATGCACAACAATACTATCAAAGTGGGGTCAAATTTTGGGCAAATTTTTTTTCGGACCCGACCTTTAAGGGGGTGGTGGGGGGCGGAAAAGCAATAAAACTTTTCCAAACCGGTTTTAAATAATGTTTCGGTCAATTATCTACAACATATCCAAAATTCAGCTTCCTAGGATGATATGGTGGGAGTAGAGGGGGGAAAAACGATTTTCGCTGGATCTAACAGGCCCCCAGCCCCCCAGAATTAACGTAGAGGGTTGAAATTTGGTGTGTTGATAAAGTTCGTACCTAGGTTGTGCTTTTTGGAGGTTTTAATATTTTACCCCCACCCCCCTCATTTTTAAGCTACAATTTCATGCATTTTCGACGTTTTCGAAGTTTGTACCACTCGCACAGGTCACCCGAATAAACCTAGAGGGCTGAAATTTTGTATTCGGATTGAGTTAGTATCAAGGGGGTGCCTTTTGGGGGTCTCGGCTTTTAACCCCTACCCCCACCATTTTTATACCCAAAAGAACATGATTTTTCTTGTTTTTTAACAGTTTCGTTCGGGTCAAAATCTCCCCAAATAAACCTAGAGGGCTGAAATTTGGTGGACAGGTTAAGCTAATAGCCAGACACTGTTTTTTGGAGGTTTCAATTTTTAACCCTTACCCCCACGATTTTTACGCCAATATTTCCTTAATTTTTTTGCTTGTTTTCTAACATGTCTAGAGACTCCATAAGGAAACCTAGACGGCTGAAATTTTGTACGTGTATTCAGTTAGTATCCAGCTAGTACCTTGTAGGGAGTCCGCATCACTTTTCCCCCCACTTCTCCCATTTTTACATCGGAATTGAATGCTATTGTTAAATGTGTTTTAAAAGCATTATGTTTATTCTAAATACAAGTAGGCGAATAGTAATTTTAAAAAATTTAAAAAAAAGTGAACTTATTTTTATGACAAATGAAATACATACATATTAAGTAATTTAAAAATGTTATTAAAGTCACTGTTTATTTATAAATTAGGAATTTTGGATTTTTAGTATTTATAAAATAGAAATTTTGGATTTTTTTGGAAAGAAAAAATATCTTTATAAAGGCCTTCCAGTTTACTATTTAAGATCCTTTTTTAATTTTTAAAACTAAAACATAAAGGCAATTAGCGGATAAACATGGGCAGGAATGTCCTCGTACGAATTGTGTTGGCTTTTTTTCTGCTACCTGTTTTCGGCACAAAATTGAAATTTACTGAGATACAGCCCTTAAATACTTAAAACCTTTTTTTAAAGCCTGGATCAGCCGAACACTCATCACCAGTTTTGAAACCAACAAAATGACAATTCGGTTGTAGACTTTCAATCACATTTCGCTTGTAGACATTCAATACCGAAGATGAGGGGAAAATTCGACTACCGTGATGGGGCCCCGCTGCTCACGGCGTTTTTTAAATATTTTGTTCGCTTTTGTACTATTAAAAAGTCCATTCGTCGGAACGACGCCGATGTATGATTAACTTGACTCGTAGACCAACGTATGATTCTAGGGTTAAGAAAATACACAGTAAAAGAAAGGATGACCCTTGTTTTAAAATGATCAAACCTTCCTAAAATTCAAAATATTTTGTAAGAATATATAAAAGAATAAAATCTTGTTTTCTATTCTCAGGTAGTTCAATTTCAATTGGTCTCTTTCAAGTTCAATTGGTCTCTTTTAAATAAGTTTTTTATTTCTTTCAATTTTCATACTAACTAGGAGGGGTCCAGGTAAGCTCAGCGGTTAGAGTAATATGTATTATCAAGTAATTTTACAAGTAATATTTCGTAGGATAACTTTAATGATATAATTAATAAACTGATAAATTATATAAAAAAAAATTAAAGAAATTACATATGCTGAGATTAGAACTCGGAACCCCACTATCCATTCATATGGATAATACATTTTACCAAAACCGCTAAACTACGCACAAGCTCGATACAACACACTAAATAACTTGTATATACAGTCAAACCAGGATAAGGGAGAACTCTGTAAGTGAGAGTAATTGCCAGGTTCCGTAACTTTACCACTCTAAAACCTATGAGGCTTTTCGCTCAGGGACCTCTATAACTGAGACTGCTAATTGCCTGTACCTCTATAAGCGACAGTCAAACTTTTAAATTCTTAAAATTCTTAAATTTCAAAGAATTTATACATATTTTATTAGAATGCCTAATTTGCTTATGTTCTTGTTTTCTTATAATTCGAGGAACACATTTTCTATTCAAATAGTCCAAATGCATTTATTTTTTTTGTAAGTTTATCCATGTTCAAATATGTAGGTATATGTATATTATTCTAATAAGTAGTATCCATACAATACATGCATGTTTCTCAATACACAATGGTTATGTACTTTTTTTCTAGACCTCTATAAGTGAGATAAATCTATCCCGTACCTCTGTAAGCTAGAAACTCGGGTTAGTGAAAAACCTCTATAAGAGAAAAATAGATCGCGGTCCCTTCAACTCTCGCTTCTCGATTTTTGTCTAAACTTTAAATGATTCTATATATTGATGTAATGCTCTTATTAATGGACGAAATCCAATCAAAATTGGTGAGGGGTGCCTCTCCTTGTAAGTATTCAATTTTTCTGTAAACACTTGGTATATCAGTTTCACCGAATGTGCAAAAGATGTACAGTGAGAAAGATAATCTAAACGTATTATATAATTCTATGAATCCTGATTATAGGTATGTACAGCGAGTAGACATTCATATGTAACGTTTATTTTTTAACATAATATTTGGTATGTATGTGGATATTCACGTTTGGTCTGCATTAGAAAGAAATTCAGTTCGGACAGAGGCAGTAATAGTTTAAAAATATTATTTAGTTTAAAAATATTATTATGTATAACCTCTTCAAATATAAAATTTTATTTTTGGTATTATAAAAATATGTTTATTTTTCGTTCATATCATTTCATATTTTAACATTATATATTATGTTAAAAGTGGATGAAATTAAAAATGTGGAAAAATAAATTTTTGCACGATCGTGTATTTTTATGCACTTACCAATACTGTTGATAATACTAGTAAGTTACATTTCCCGAACGTTTGTTTATATCAATGGAAACCAAAAATAAGTGCGGTAAGTAAAATAGGTGCCCGGTAAGTGAATAGGAGTGCGGCAAGTGAGATTAGCTCAAAAATGATTGTAATTATGTATTTATATTGAAATTAAAAGTACAATTTGAACAATTAGGAAAATTAATCGATTTATATGAAAATTTTCACTAGTTTACACATTTTTTTTTATTAAAATTGGGGTACTGCTGCCGGTGGAAGGCGCGGTCAGCAGCACCCTGCGACATCGCCAACGAAGGGCATGCGCCGCCAAACGTGAGAAATGAAAACACACACAAAACAGATAGGGACACATAGATGCTATAAACAACGGACAAACACTTACGTAAAAAGAAAGGAATAACGAATAGACCCTGCCATCCCAGGCAAGTGAAAGTCCAGTGAAATACTCGTTGAGGACAGGACTCATCGGGCATCGGGCAAAATAAGTAAGGTGTCCGGTCCTCAATTGGGCTTAGTAACTGTCTTTACACCACTAGATATGAAGACAAGAATCAGTGGTGTAGGGCAAATCTACATAAACTTCTAAGAAAAATTGTAAGAAGCTATAAGAGAGACGAAAGAAGGACTATACTTGGACCTCAAAAACTATACCATTGGGGGCCTGAAACCACCCAGGGCATAAAATATATAAGAACATGAATAAAGGTTCTGGTGGTATGTAAAGCCGTCTACTGCTTTATTCGAGTGTCTATTCTACATAGTTGAGGGCTTGGAACCACCCAGTAGATAAGAGAAATAATCGAATTGAGGCCGAAATAAGTTTACTAATGAAACCACCAGATCACAACTACCCAGTTAGACCAGCTGACTGGGTATATATAATACAAAACAATAGCAAAAACGAATTTAAAACAGTACCACCAGGGGTGTAAGGAGCCTCTGGTGTCATAACAAAGAATAAAATTTAAAAACAAGCACAAGACGAATAAAACCAAACAATTAACTCGAGACTTATTAAAAAAACAAAAAACAACGATATCACAGACTTCAGAAACCTTGTAGCTCTGTGACACGATTCCGCTCCCCATAGTCTCGACAATTCCGAAATGGCTTCGTCAACACCTAGGAGCTAACACGTGTAGGAACAGTGACATCTGATTACTGAGCAACATGTACTGTTCTGTCAGATAACTGATTACTGGGTACATGTGCCGTTCTGTCAGATGTAGGGGTCAACCCACACGGGAGACCGGTACGATGACTAGGCCACGTTCGTCCGAGTCGAGGCTACAGAGAACGGGACAATGCCACAGAGTATCACAGTATATCAGACTTATGTCCCTATGACCCCGACCTGGGCAAAAGCAGTCCCAGGATGCTCAAGCTCGCATCCTTATGAGGGAAGACGACATCTTCTTATTAAGCGAGCTCGCTCAAGTCGTTCGGGCAGATGTCGATTCATACGCTTGGGTGACGCGAATGAGTGCGTCGAGTACCGCATTCCTACCCGTCGAAGTCACAGGGACAAAAAGTCAACGTAATATCACAGACGACTTATCACGGTTGTGTTCACTGGGGTGCACCGTCCAGTGAACACAGAGATAAAAAAAACAAAGGACAAAAAATTAAAAACAAAAGTGCAAACTATCACAATCAGGAAGACAAGATACAAAAAAAATCACAGTCAGACATCACTAATTCGACTAATCGGAAGTCAAATCACGATTTCGGTATTCACACACATATGGATACTAAACACATTCGACGCTACAGCCAGACATCAGGGCGAGAATTACAAGCATTTAGCAGACGATGGTATTTCTCACATACGGTGGAAACCTCTGTCGATCCTACGACGTTCGTCCTCGTCGAAAATTTTGATCCGGCATCTTTTGTGAAAACAGTGGTACCTCGAGAAGGAAAGGTGTCGATCTTGGGTAGTCAGAGGCTAATGGAATCCGAAGATTTCTATATTGCGCGTAAACTACCCTTGGGACTCTTAGCCTCCTTGACACCAATGGGGGATAAATATCCCTCAGGGGTATCAAGGTCAGCTGCTATAGGTACCCTCACCACTATTATTATTATTATTACTATTACTATTATTATTATTAATATTATTATTATTGCCACTAGTCTTCATATTTTATTGACATTTCAAAAGGTTGTTCAATCATTAAAATTTTCTGTGGTTTTCATAATCTTCCTTTCATTTTACGAGAGTAAATTTGCAGTCAAAATTACAATGCTTCATCAATTTCATTATTCTTACTAATATTATAATTTCACAAACCATTTTCCTCAGTTTTTAAGAGAAAAGTCAAAAAAATATTCACGCCAGTTAAATACTAACACTAAATTTTTTATTTACAAATATAGTTGTCAGTTGTCACTATAGAAATTCGTATTATAGTTGCTATAAATATTTATAATATTTATTCGTGGCATTCTATGTGATAACATAGAAATATAAATTTCACCTATATTATCCCAATTTAATTTTTTATTTAATATATTTTTATTCTTTAATAATTTTAAATCGATAGTGCAAAAAATATTATACAATATACGATGCGTTAAGTGCCTTTACTGATCTTGAAAATTGCAAAAACTCGACCCTCGTAAAAGCAACATACTGAACTTATATTGTAAAATACTATTTTGATTTTCGTTTTAAAAAAAAAAAAAGACTAGAGGCGTTCAGTCCGGAGATTTTTTAGTCAACTATTGCTGTGAAAACAATATCAGTGTATGAAAGAGGAACTGGATGATGGTGTCATGTGACATTTCTAAAATTTACAAAAAGTTACTTTTTGAAAAAATATTACATAACACCTTCATTGACGTGCCTTTTCAATTATTGTACTATTAATATTCCAATAAAAAAGAAAGATTTGTTAAATTAAAAAAAATACTTTTAAAGGGCTAATAATTACAGGAAAATATTGTAAGCAACACATTCTGAAATTATCTTATCAGACTTGTAGATTTCTCTTACATTCTTCTTACAGGGTTGTGTTAAAATCTGTCTACTCTCCCAGTAAAACATTACTTTGAGGACTTATTATGTAAATATGTAATTATCATTTTGAAATATGAATTCTACAAACACCTTAATTTTTAAGGATATTTGGGAGGTAAAATCGGATATAAAAGTATATGAATTAGAAATTCGTGAATAATTGCGTTGTATAACAAACTATGAGGTAAATAAATAGTTATCTTTGTTAAATAATAGCTGTCACTACAACTGATTGTACAATTCATCAAACTATAGCTCTCAGTTGAGTACAAGAGCTGAGTACATTCTGAGGATTTTTCGGAGAATTTCAAAATGCTATGAGACGTTAAAAAGTTATTAAAAAAAAAAAACAAACTAATTTTACACGTACTCTTATGGAAATTTGAAAACAGAACAGATTAAATAACTTTTTAACGGCTTAGTGAATCGGTTTGAAATTTTCACAGGGGCCTTAGTATTTAATGAGGAACATTCTACTAAATTTTTAATCGTCTCGTAGCATTTTGAAATTCCTCCGAAAAATCCTCAGAATGTACTCAGCTCTTGTACTCAGCTGAGAGCTATAGTTTGATGTATTGTACAATCAGTTGTAGTGATAGCTATTATTTAACAAAGATAACTATTTATTTACCTCATAGTTTGTTATACAACGCAATTATTCACGAATTTCTAATTTCATGTACTTTTATCTCCGATTGTACCTCCCAAACATCCTTAATTGATATAATTCTCCATATTCATGAAATGAATTGAATTTAGTCTCATTGCCGTAATTTGTGTTAACTCCTCGATAACTAGCCCCAATGTCCGTTGATTTTTCTTATTTTTTCTTTATATTTAAATACTTGGATATTTTCAACTTCAATATTCTATTACTTTTCGGAAATTTAACAAAAAATACGCTCGAATAAAATTTAATTATCTGCAGAACCAAAATATTCGCACGAGTCTACCTAAGTACCGGAAAGAAGTTGGCGCCGAAAGTTGGAAAATCTTTCTGTTTTTTATATGGCTAAATTGCTCCCAAATTGCTCCTTTGGAATCAGTAATTGCTCCACCTGGAACTTAATTACTTAATTAGTTATCTACAAACAAAAAAACTTTTTTGTTTGACTTTTTCTATTATCAAAATCTTGTCAAATAATGCATTTTTATACAATTACTTTATATCAAAAAATTACTCCCAATTTGCTCCATCTAATTTAAAAGTTAGTTATTAATTTCTCTGAATAATAATTAAAATATATTAAAATAAAAAATATTATGAATTAGGTTATGTATTATTAGAACGTATAGGCAATCCATTATACATTTAAGTCGTTTGCATATATTTAAGGATAATTGAATTTTGACAAGTTATATAACATTATAAAAAAACAAAATATTTTAATAATTATTCAAAAAAATTAAGATTTAGCTTTTAAATTAAATAGAGCAAACTAGGAGCAATTTATTGACGTAAAGAAATTATATAAAAAAGTATTATTTTAGGAGAATTTGATAACTTAAATAACGGAAAAAAAATTTTTTTCTTTATAAATAACTAATTAAATAATTAAGTTTCAGGTGGAGCAATTACTTATTTCAAAGGAGCAATTTGGGAGCAATTTAACCATATAAAAAACAAAAAGATTTTTCAACTTTCGGCGCTAACTTCTTTCCGGTTACCTAAGTTGATCGGTATTGAAGTTGTAGACGTATTCATGTTAAAATTGTGAGTGACACCCGTTTCAAAAATCAATGCTGCATATTTTTCTTAAGAAATACCGTCACTGGAATTTCTTTTAACAAGCAAACGATATTTATGTAGTCTTAACATTATGAACATAACCTCACATAGATTGTATACGGTACTGTGAATGTAGCTGCTTTTTTTCCTTTTCTATTTTCACTAAAGGATTAAGTAGCATATTTATACTTGTTATGAAAAGTTCATTTTAAAATGATTTAACTTAAGTTGGCTTTAAAAAATATATAAACTTACTGCATCGAGTTTTTCTACTCTATTCACTACTCTAAGCTCGAATAAACAATAAAATTGTTCTTTTGAAATATAAAATGCTTCCTACCTATTAATCATAATATGCGGAGACGTATAAATAAAAATTTTCAGTAATCTTACTTAAGAGCATTTAAATGTAGTTTTATAAATATTGTGTATAGTTTGACGATATTAGTGCTTCTTTAGTAGGCGGTTTATAAAATTGCCCGGAATTATGTAGATCATTATCCACATCATTATTTTGTTATATTTTATTGGATGAAGGACAAAAAAGTAGTGAGGGCTAGAAAGAGATACTTCATAAACTTTTTCTGGCTTTTCTATCTAAGCGATCATTAGTTTACAAAATTTTAACAAGCATTGCAAAATAACACCTTTATCACCGTTCCTAATATTCATTACAAATACACTATTCTCAAAGTTAACAGTAAAACCAAGTTATTAAGAAATTTCTGTTATCCGTCTGTTCGGTTAACCGTCTCAGTCCCGGTCCTTGACCTTACGGTGACGGTTAATCGAAGTTCTACTATATTACGTATTCGTATCAATATGTATATCCAATATATTTTTTGCTGCACAATAGTAAGTACCTTAAAGTACCCAAATGTTAACTTCATAGCCGCAGATACAGTCTCCATTCGTATGTTTAAATACGGACAAAAGTTCGCCATACGTAGTAATGTTCCACAAGCGCTCGATCATATTTGAAATTGAAAATAACTGTTTCTCACATTAAAAGAGAGTAGTAATACATTATACATATACATATACCTATACATATACATATATATATATATATATATATATATATATATATATATATATATATATATATATATATATATATATATATATTATATATACTGTGTGAGTTTTTCGAGAGTTGCCATTTTTATTACAGCCAAACCGTTGATTTAATCGAAAAATTGTTCAAGTAAGAGTTGTAGATATCGATGGGGGCAACCGATTGCTATAGTCAGGAGCTTTATAGCTCTTATGGTTTTCGAGCTATGATACAAACTTATAGATTTTTAAATGGGACTATATATTAATTCTTCGATAAAACTGATCTAATGCATTAATTAACAACATAAATGAGCAAAAAAATTTTTTTTACCCAAGTTTAATTTTTTAATTTTTTTTTTTAATTTATCAGTTAGGCGGTAAAAATATGCATATGTACTTGAGGCTGCTTCAACCGATAGTGTTTTTTTTCGTTACATTTCCATTACATCCAAGAAAAGAACCTTTTCTAGTACCATTTCCGTCATAAAAATTTGGTTGTAATAGAAATGGCAACTCTCTAAAAACTCACATATATATATATATATATATATATATATATATATATATATATATATATGACTGAATGATTATCGGACTGGATTGGCTCTCGACCAGAGGATAGTGTTATAAGAGGAACTTAACCCTAATTTTTAACAAGTGGCTGATTTTTTTTAGTCGATTCAGAATTTAAAAAGGAATAAAAAACTCCTATACTATTTTTTTTATCAAATACCGGCGTCACTGTGAAAAGTTGAAATTAATGAAAGTAATAGGTAAGATACAAGTATACATTTTGTATTAGTAGTACCTACCTATTCTATAAACGCAAATGCTATATAAAAAAAATATTTATAACATTTAAGAGAGGGAAAACTATTGACAATATGATATTTTAGAATGAATACGTAGGGTTTTAAATCAAATATTTATAAGAATACTTGTCAAATTATTTATGTTAATCAGTTTTTAACATTGAAGCCGTGGTTTAAACAAAAAATAGTATTTGAATTTTTTATTTTATTTTAAATTCTGCATCGATTAAAAAAAACCAGTCACTAGAACGCTCGTGGTCACTTTTTCAATTTCTAAGCATCTTTTTAAGAGTAAGTAATTCCTCGCCTATGTAGTCTAGGTGGCAAGACATCTGACTAATTATTTATCAGTAGATCCTAGGTTCGAATTCAAGTCGATAGATTTTGATAATTTTGATAATTATTCAAGAGTCTGAAAAAATATTTACCTATTGGAGCTTTAATTGATTATGCGGACAGCATACCAAACCATTCTATTCCACACAAAATATTCCACTTTTTCTATGGTTTCTTTCTAGACAATTTTAAATTTTGAACATAAAAAATAGGTAGAGTCAGTGGCATACTATAGCAGAACTAATGTCTATATATTACATATGTGGGAGCAAGATATAAATTTAATTTATAAATAGAGAATAATAAATTAAAATAAAGTAAATGAAATATTTATGTGGAGTTCTAAAATTTCTCTACACTAATGGCATCTAATGGAGAAAAAATATTGACTACCGTCTTAGTTTTTGGATTAAATGTTGCTCGAAATGTTTAGAATATAGGTACGTTTTTTAATTTTTCTATAGGGTTTAAGTTAGCACGCTATTAGAACTGAAATAAAACTGATACTATTCCCGGCTCCGTAAAAAATAGCTTATTTAAATGTAGAAATTGGCTTAATGTTGTCGCTGTAAGGATGTGCTATCTTAAAAAAAAAAAAAGAAAACAGGAATTTTTTTCTATACATAACTAAAAACATATTACCACATTTACCATTATTGTAATATTGCCCGAATTGAGTTTTTGAATAATTGGGTATAATGTTCGTTTTTGAGACTTTTGTTGTGATGAACTGGTTGGGATTATTTATATAGTAAAGAAAACCCTTTTGTGTTAAGGCCGCTTCTAGTTTAGAGAGAAAAAATTTTGGCTTCTTTTAGGAATTAATAAAAAAAAAAACTATTAATATTTTTACTGTCCATTTTTTTACCATCTACGAGTATTTATTGATATTTAAAGAACATATAAAAATGAAAATTTAAGGCCTTATAACTATTTAAATTGGCTGACATGATTTTCGGATTTGTCTTCATTTGCAACAAAAAAATAATTCTGATTTAGAAAGGTCATAATTCTGGTAAAAAATATAAAATGGCGGCTGTTTGAAAAAAATATTTTTTGACGTTTTTCACTTTTCAAAAGGCAAAATTTTTTCGCAATTTTTTGTACACATCGTGCCATGAGCAGATCGTAAAATCACATGAGATGGATTTTCTAGATTAACCTATATAAAATGGTTAAAATTAGAAAAACGGATTTTTAATTTATTACTTTGCCCTTCTTAGTCGAATTTTCTCTGAAAAATTAGACTTATACAGCCTATACGATAAGAACGGCGAGAGGCGAGAGTAAGAGTGCTATCCGTTTTCGGATCCGTAGAACACGATTCTGTAGAAAAAAATGTTTGATATATATATATATATCTTTATATATATATATATATATATATATATATATATATATATATATATATATATATATATATATATATATATATATATATATATATATATATAATTCTTTTCCCGCTACCTTTTGACATGTGTAGGGCCCCACTATAGAAGTTAAGAGCTGAAATTTGATAAGTGAAGCTCATTCCGACGTACAACAATACTATCAAAGTGGGGTCAAATTTTGGATCCGACCCAACTTTTAAGGGGGTGGTGGGGGGCAGTAAAACAATAAAACTTTTCCAAACCGGTTGGAAATAATGTTCCGGTCAATCGTCTACAACATATCCAAAATTCAGCTGCCTGGGATGATTTGGAGGGAGTAGAGAGGGAAAAAAGTATTTTGGGTGGATCGAACACGCCCACAGCCCCCCAGAATTAACGTAGAGCGTTGAGATTTGGTATGTTGATAGAGTTTGTACCTAGGTCTTCTTTTTGTAGGTTTTAATATTTTACCCCCACCACCACCATTTTTAAGCTACAATTTCATGCTTTTTCGACTTATTCGAAGTTTGTAACACTCACACAGGTCACCCAAAAGAAACACAAAGGCAATTAGCGGATAAGCATGAGTAGGAATGCACTCGTACCAATTGTGTTGGCTTTTTTCCTGCTAACTGCTATCGGCACAAAATTGAAATTTACTGAGGTTCACCCCTTAAAACTTAAAACCTTTTTTTAAAGCCCCGATCAGCCGGACATTCATTATCAGTTTTGAAACCACTAAAATTACAAATCGCTTGTAGACTTTCAATCACATTTCGCTTGTAGACATTCAATACCGAAGATGAAGGCAAAAATTCGACTTCCGTGATGGGGCTCCGCTGCTCACGGCGTCTTTTTTAAATTTACAATTTTGGTAAGAAACTAAATTTTGAGCGGAAAATGGGTGAGAATACCGGTCTGGGAATCAACCGTGTCTGACTAACGGATTCATTTAAGATTTTCTTACATTTAAGTTTTTATTTCGTAAAGATAGAATGTTTTGTTCGAGAAAATATGTATATTAAAAGTTTAGTGCATGTCAATTTTAGATTCTAGGGACTGATCTAAAGTCTCATCAAGATAGTGGCAGTAATAGCTGAATTTTCCTTTGCAAAATTCACGAACCTGGAAATTATAACGAAAAAATCAAATATAGGTACAAATAGGTACTTATGTTTTATGAATTAAGTAAAAAAATTTTATTTCTTTTATTAACATAAATTTAAAATTCATCGAAATTACTAATGGATTGCAGATTCTATAAGGATTATACATATGTAAACAGGAAATATAAAATAGTAGTCCATCTTGATATAAAAATGTATAATATTTGTTTTTATAAAATATTCAAAACATAATGGGCTATATATATAATTATATACATAAGACTATATAATACAAGTAGATATAAAATGGAGACGATTTTAGTCTTTTTTAGTCATATAGGATAATTTTTATTTTAAAAATTCTTATTTTAAAATATCAAGAAATGAACATTACTTGATATTGCAAATACCTACATACATATAAATGTAATATAGTATTAAGTATAAATGTATATGTCTGAAAGGAACATGTAAAATATGAAAAAATTTTTGAAATTTTGATTTTATGAAAATTCTAGTTCTTACATATTCAACTAAAATTATTACTCGGTTAATTAGCGATTAATTTTTTTAATTTTTTTAATCATTTTTTTTTTAATGATTGTATAATTTTATTTGCGGAGGCCCTCGGGCACATGTTCGAACTGCCCTTATGTAAATCCGCCTCTGTTATAGAGATATATAGTACCTATAATTAAAGAAGAATTTGTATAAATCTAAGAAATAAATTATCATTACTTTCAATAAAATTTATTTTATTTTTATTTATTTATTTATTTCTAAGTATCTTAAGTCAATTTAAGTAAACAAAAACAGATTTTCATTTATTATTGCATACTGTTCATTAGAACATTAGGTACGTAATAATGCCAAGTTGACCTACGTTTTACTCAAATTAAATAGGAAAAAATTTATAGCAGGAAAACAGTAGTCTAAGTTATTTTTTATAGGCGTTATGAAACGTGAAAACTCGGCCTCTGAAAAATAAAAATTTTAGATTTAAGATACTTTGGCTTGTGTCCACAGATTTATTTCTTGAGACAGAAAATAGAAACTACTTTTTTAATTTTTTTTAAACGAATAATTTACAAGGATGATAGTTTTCTCTCTCTCTCTCTCTCTCTCTCTCTCTATATATATATATATATATATATATATATATATATATATCATGTCACGATGTTTGGGATAAACTCCGAAACTACTGAACCGATTTTGATCGAATTTGGTAACTATCTGTAATTTGGTCCAACTTAAAATATCGGATAGTTTTTATCTTAATTATTGACCTTAATAATTTTTTTTTCAAATTAAATGTTTAACTAAATGTAAATATTAATTAAATATAAAAGGCAAATACCATTCACCTATCACGAAATCTCCAGAACTATAATACCTACAAACTTGAAACTTGGTATGTAGGTCCCTGTTAGATCGTAGGCGCTCGCTTAGAAAGGATTTTGCAAAACTTTTAGTTTAACCGTAGAAATTTACGAAAAACCGCAAAATATCAATTGTTTATTACTGTATACAGATATCTGTGGAAAAATTTATAAAAAAATCATGCAAATTAATTTGTTGCTAAGTATTTGGAGAACAATAATTTTGGAATTTTTGTAAGTATGAATAAGTATTTCTATAGATACCACAAATAATATTTTTACCTACGACTACTATGAAATTGCTTATCTACTGTGCGAAGTACTATTTGTATTCTATAAAGAAATAAACAGCTTTATTGACCAGTTATCATCAATTGGCACTTCTGCTGTTTTCAAGAAATTCCATACATATGAAAATTAGATATACTATAAAAATATGAATGACTTGAAAATATGAAAATATGAATAATACTTTAGAGTCATCGAGCGAGCGACTTTAGGAACTGATTTTGTACAAAATTTCAGAATATCAAATTTAAATGGACGTGTGGTCACATTGTCCGTCAGTTACACCAAATAGGGCGCAAATTAAAAAGCTGAAGAAATTTGACAATTTTTACTTAAGTAGTGCTGAGGTCTCTGTGAAAGTTGAAAGTGACGTTAAAATGGTTTTCCATGGCCTTGGTGACTTGAACGGCCTAAAATATAAACAATTCTAAAACTGTTGGTATAGGTACCCATACTAAGTTCTTACGGTGCGGAAATTAGCTATGCTAATAATATATGAAGATAGTTATTTTCGAGTCATTGGGCGAGCAGGGTCAAGTGCTATAAATAATTGATTTTGCACAGAATGTTAGAATATATGTGTAAATTGGCCTAGAAATTTTACCTATAATTTAATCTAACATCGTTTGAAATCTAGGTTGTGTAGACACCCGGTAGATGGCACTGTGTTATGATTTCTAGATTATACATTCTATTCCACGTCATATTTGTTTATGTTCACGATGTCAATGATTTTCATAATATTACTGTGTATTGTGTTATAATTTATAGTTTGAAATGATAAGAAAAAATTAATTCAATCAATTATAACTACTGATCTGCAGCAACGTGTGGCCGGGTCAGCTAGTATTATTATAATTTTAAAGGTTAAAAATTTTTCCCTTTGTCAAAAATCCACAGTGCCTGAGTTTTTTTTAAATTAGCGTAAGGGAGCGAGGGGCTTGTTGTAACAATTTTCGGAAAAAATGATCTAATTTAATATCTGCTCGCTTTTTCAGCATTAAAAAAGCATTTATCTATAGTTTAACTATTCCTCTATCACACTGAAAATAAATAAGATCAAAATTGTTAACATGTGCTTCACATCAGCCATTTTCTTAAAGAAAGTGCACTGCAAAGTACAACTTGTGCCGTGTTTGGGGTTAGATGAAACAGCCATGAGGTAGATAGTGACAATAAAAATAAAATCATTTTTGATAGGTATTTGGACTTTAATTTTGTTATTTGCCAAGCAATGAAACTAAAAAATTCTTTTACAAAACAATCAACAATCAAACTTTTCAGTTAGATAAACCATATTTTTATAATCAACATAGCACTTTTAATCATGTTAATTTACCTAAAAAAGCTACAATTATCTAAAAAAATAATCAGCCTACGAAACAGGACGCTATATTATTATAATGCCTAAACTGAGTCTTCATCGGAGTAACAATAGTACAAATAACATGTTACAATTTGCCCCAATATATTGTTATAATAAACCCCGCAGCATAATTTTCTACATTTAAGAAAATTCTCATAAAATAATGTTGCTAAACCCGAAACTTTTAAAGAATACTAAAACTAAGTACATTTTAAAACTATATATATATGCAAAACTAAAAGTTCTAGATTAATTGATAATAGACTCGAAGAACCAAATTTTATGAAAGTAATATTTTACGTTACCTAACCAAAATGATGCACGTGCATACCGCCACTTACTGCGTCGTTGGGTGAGACACGGTTTATGATAACGTGATGTCGCATAGTATAAGAATTAAATTGAACAAAAAACATGAGTTTATAAAGTTGACTCCCACTAAAAATTGCGTGCTACTATACTTACCCGTGTTTCAACAAGCCCCTAGTTCCCCTATCTAGGTGAGTCTCTTTTTTAACCCTAGAATCATACGTTGGGCTACGAGAAACGTTAATCAATCAATCGTTGTCAATTTGACGAATGGACTTTTTACCGAGAATCTTAGAGTTTATTTGCAAAAAACAGTTTTTTTTACATAACAATACTACAAGAGCGAACAAAATATTTAAAAAAATTGCATTTGGAAAAATTTTTTAATATAAATATTTATTTATAAATTTTTTTAATCTTTATATTGAAGCATATTTTCATTATAAAAATTAAATAGTCCCGGACTCAGATTGCGTCATGACACCTATTGTAATAGCTGAATTTCGAGTTTTCGAAATTCGCTAAAAATAGATGAATACATCAATTGTATCATAAGACATGTCTTTCAAATAATTAATTTATGAACTATTATGAGTCAGTGGACATGTGTGACTTTACAGAATGTGAAATTTCTCGGTAACAAATATTCCCATAGAAATGTAGTTGTTTCCTCATTAGGCACGTTTGTAAATTTTCTAAAATTTGTTAGTAATTTTTCGAAGAAGGTCTCAAAAAATAACAAAAATTAAAATATTTTCCGCAAAATAAATTGTTAATCTTTTATTAAGTCACTTGAAACGCACTCTTTGGTTTTCGATTCAATATATTAAAACGTCAGTATTATGTCGTCTCTATGTCAAACAGTTGTAATCATCTTTCACATTATCATTATCATTGAATAAGTTAAATATAATATCCATATCTTTAATAAATTTTCGTTATATGTTTATATGTAAAGTAAAAAATCTTTAAAGAAAACATACGTTAATCATACATCGTCGTCAAATTGACGCACACTATTTTAATATAAACAAAACGACAGCAACTATAAACAAAATTGATCCGTTTTCCGTGTTATCGTAACAAATAAATTAGATACCAGAAGTTTTAGAACAGACAAGCAACGACAAGTTGTAGTACTGTAGCAGGTGGAAATGTGTGTCGTCAATTTGACGAGTACGTATGGTCGTCAATTTGACGAGTACCTAGGGTTAAATTGGGAATCTATTTGTTATATAATTTTCTATCATTATTTACTAATATTAAATTAAAAAAATATCTAATGTTTTGATCTTATACTAAATACTAAAAGCTCTAACAAACATTTTTATCTTTAAACTGTAATAAACTTTTGCAAAATAGAAAGTAGAAAGTCTACTTGACTACTTTAGTTCTGTTTAATTGCATAACACTGATGTCTGTAGTTATAACCTCTGTTTATGGTGGTATTTAAAAGTCGGCCATCGTCCGCTTTCTGATTTTTTTGTTGATTTTTAAAATACCTTTGTAATAAATGAAGGAAACCTGAAATAGTTTAAAAGGAAATTTGTTTAAACCAGACCAGACAGAACTTAGCAGAACGTTCATTTCCGTTAACGCAGAGAACAAAGAGAAATCTTTAATTTCTGTAAACCATTTCTTTGTCGCAAAGATTTTATTCTAATTATATATATATACCTACATGCAGAAGTATTTGTATAATTATACTTACCTTAAATTACTATATATGTATAAAAATTTCTCTTCCCAGCTTAATTTTTTTGTCGTGCTTTACAGATGTATATTGCGCATATTAAAAAGAAAATTTAAGAATGTTTTTTCTCCCTGTCTGTGTTTTGTATTTTCGTTGTATGTACAATTTTCCTTTAGTTCAATATTTGAACAACTAAAATTTTCGCATGTATATAGTAGCCTAAGATCCCGCAGCTGATTTCTGCAGGTATCTGTTTTTTTAATGAAATTTAATTTAAATGAATCCTTAATGGCAATGTAATAGATTGCTCCCGGGTTGCTATCGAAAATTAGCAAGTACCTTTAATTGCCGTCATTAAGCGAATAATTGAAAAGACATTTTTTGACGTTTTAAAGTGTCAAATATTTTCAAAGATTTTTAAAATTTACAAATTTTTCTCATAGTAACAAGAAAAGTAAATAATTTTTTCCTAGTTACAAGTACAAAAATAAGCCAAGAGCCATTTGATTTGATTTTTTAATTTTTTTTATTTATCTATAAGTATATCTACAATATGTGTATATTGCTTATTAAATTGATCAAAACATCAGTTTTTAATAAAAAAAAATTACTAAAATCTGGGGCAGTGCCCCCGTGCCCCCACCAAGACGAGGCAAAACAAAACAAAACAAACAGAGCACTGCTGTATCTTTTCTCGAAGCAATTCAGCCTATTTTTGGACTCTGATAACTTCGGTCTGGATAATACTTAAGAGCTCAAGTTGTCAGGATAGAATGTAGTCACCAGTCTTATGAAATGTACCGAATTTCAATTTTATAGCTCTATTGCTTTCGATATTATTAATATGTAAATTTTAAAATTCGTCACTCACTCACTGGTGATCATCAAAATTATAGAGAACTTCCCGAAGTTTTATAAAGTTGAAATTTTGTCTGTAGGCTGGGTTTAGCACACAATTAACGAGAAAATTAACAAATCTGTGATTTTCCCTCTTTAGCTTCTTATAAATAATAAAACATATTGTAGATATATTTATAGACAAATAAAAAAAATTAAAAAATCAAATCAGATGGCTCTTGGCTTATTTTTGTATTTGTAACTAGGAAAAAATTATTTACTTTTCTTGTTACTATGAGAAAAATTTGTAAATTTTAAAAATCTTTGTAAATATTTGACATTTTAAAACGTCAAAAAATGTCTTTTCGATTATTCGCTTAATGACGGCAATTAAAGGTACTTGCGGCTAATTTTCGATAGGCAACCCAGGAGGAATCTATTACATTGCCATTAAGGATTCATTTAAATTAAGTTTCATTAAAAAAACAGATACCTGCAGAAATCAGCTGCGGGATCTTGTACTATAGGTAGCTAATAAAAACACTGTTTCGCATTTGTATAATTATTGAACTTTCTTCTATATAGTTTTCGTTGCGCATACAAGTAGATACATATAATATATATGTATAATTTAGGTTCTGCAAACAGATTAAAATGTTGTCTGACTATCGTTCTACATTTCTGCAATATCAAACATGCAAAAAGCACAGACGGAGTAAGACCCTTTTTTTATTTTCATAAAAATTAACTTAGAAAAAGAAAAATATTAATATTATACATGTATGCATTAAGGTTTGTTTAGTTGTTGTACAGATTGCATACTGAGAAAAGTTACGGGTGTTTCAATGGCGTTGTATGTTAGTGTAGGGACAGAATTAAGGTTTTGCCACCTATGGGCCATCGATGTCCTCAGTGTGTATGCATATAGTCTAGTTAAGGGGCGAGTTCAAATAAAAAATCAACTTTTTTATTTATGATTATTTTGCTTGTTGAAATTTTTTTTTCAAATTAGGGAGGGTTTCAAATAGGAAATTTTGTTTTTGACACATTCGTTACTCTTCCCTGTGGGGGGAGGGGGCACTTTTTCACAAGTTTTTAAGCGTTTACAAGGAACGCCATATCTCAAAAAGTAATGAATATTTTTTAAATATTTTTTCATTATTTTATTCCTAAAGGACCTGTCCATAAAGCTGAGTATGGGTTTCAGGTAATTTTAAAAATTAACTATAAAATTGTAATCCTAAATTTCTAAAAATTATAAAACACAATTTTTTATTAAAAAAAGAATGTTTAAAAATAGTTACAATTATTCAAATGTAAAAAGCATACTCCACTTTATGCGCAATATGTTTATGAACAAAATTTAAAAAAAATTAAGTCTTTATCTTTTCTAGAACTTGAGATATGATTTTCCTTGTCGGAAAAAACACAACCTTCGGGAAACGGTAAAAAACAAAAATAATAACAAAAGAACCGGTTTACTCACTGTTTATTAAAACGTCTACAAAGGCATACAAAGAAAAGAACATTATCTCAGTGCATACTATAACTCATGTACACATCAAAACTAAATATTACTGATCAAATCCCGAGGGGGGGGGGGGGGTGAGAGAATTGTTTGCAAAGGAGCAGCAACTTGGCCGTGCAGCGGCTCACAAATAAATAGTTTTCTACTTGAAAAAAAAAGATTTTTGACCATGTTTTATATATCACCGTGTTTGTAAAGAATCACAGAACAAAATAAAAGCAAAAAATGAAATTCGAAAAATATTAGTTTATTAGCCGTTTCTGGCGTGAACTCCTCCCTTAACACTGTCTTGTCCCTTCTGTTAGGCTTTAAACGCTGCTATTAGTGAATGTTACCATAGCCAGTAAACATACGATTGTCTGGCTTTAAAGTTTCTAAAGACAGTATTTTTTCTTTAGCTTTCCATTTTTGCTAAGAAAATTATGAAATTCCTTCTAGAAATATGACTGATTCGACAGAAGTCTTTTTACTAATGATCCTATATGCTTAATTTTGGCACAATTTAGTAGTACGGCTTCGAAAAATTTTGGTAAACATGATGATCATCAAATCAGGCTCTACGGAAATGCTTTTAATTAGGTTGAATTAGGCCGATATCGGTATGCTTTGGCTCCGATCTCGCTCCGATAATCTTGTTGTGTTTACATTACAGTTCGATACAAATATCTTTTCATAACAACTGAACGTAAGCGGAGCGGAGTGGAATCAAAAAAATGTTTACACTATCGATATAGGTCTGATATCGTTCCGATAAAATATTATCTGAGCGGTATTGATACTGGAGCGGGACTGGACCGCGACTGATATCGGAGCGGTATCGGAGCGATGATGTGAATACACTCATTGTTTCTTATATAATATTTCCGTGGCTAACACTTTCGGTGACGTTATTATATTAAAAAATCCATAAATTCTGTAATATTGTATTTAACATAAAGCAATAACTTTTTCATCAAAATGTTCAGAAAAGTTAGGCGATTACAGGAAAAATAAATTTGGTTAATTATCACTTTATGTTTCTATGTAATGCTTTGTTAGACTTAAATTTTGAGACATTTTTTAACCGACAAACAAAAAATCTTTAAAAGTCATTATTGACCAAAGGCATAGCAGTAACCGTAGTAATCTTTTTTTTAAATTTTCCGTAAAGATGTAAACTAATATTATCTGGACAAAAAATTAATGATTACGCTCCCGATTCGATAAAATATCTGAATATTTTATCGAATCGGGAGCGTAGCGATATCGTACCGAGAGCGGAGCGATAGTGAGGATTGGGCCTTAAAGTAATTTAGGTCTGAACTGATGTCTACATGTGTAAATTTAGTAGAAATGAAAGAACGACTTAGAAAACCTATAATTCGCTTCAAGTTTCATTATCAAATTGATAATGTTATTTTATATTGTTTCAATAACGTGTTCAGTGGCATTTGAAAAAAATATTTTATTGTAGGCGTTTTCTTAATTAATACTTGTACACCTGACGTAATAATTAATTCTATACCTATTTGTGATATTCATTAACATACGTTTTGTTTCGGATTAACGCGAAAATTATATTTATAGAGTCGAGTAAATACTGTTTGCATTGTTGGTGTCTTATGGTGTAGGTATGTATTCGTATGTATAGCGGCCGTAAAACGTTTGTATTTTCCCTATTTCTGTTGCAGAGAAATTGTGTTCAGTTACAAAGTTTTTGTTTCAACAATAAATATTTTCTTTATCCAAAAATGTTTATATGTGGATATGTTACGCTCAAAGATCGAAATCGCTCATTGAGCGAAAAAATCGACCACAACGTGTTGTGGTTATTTAAAATCAGCTACAACGCGAAATTCGCGTCGTGGCTTTCATAAGATTTGACCACAGCGGCAACGCGACGTGGTCATTTAAAAAAGCCATAACGCGTTTTAGAGGGTTAGCTGATGCAATTGTCACACGATGGACAGGTTGTCATTCGTCAACTGGCGCATAGGATTCAGGATGTTAAATAATAAAAGCCTTTCATTAAATTATTTATTCATTATGAATTCGTGATCTTACATTAGTAAGCATAACAAAATTATTTCCCATATACTGAATTGCAAATTAGTTATTTTTAAGCAATACATCGTCATGCATTAAAATCTGTTTAAGGGGGTATTTTAGTCTAGACAGTTCGAAAAAATCGATTTTCTTTTTTTTCCACATTTTCAAAGTTTAGACCTTTAAGAATAGGTCTGTAAAAGGATTTACGGAAATTCGAATTATTTTCGGAGTTACGGTTATTTTTTCCTGTGTACTGTGTATCCTTCCAGTGTTAAATTCAAATTTTTAATATATTATAAATTACTTGAAGCTACTTCGATACGGTTGACGTATCTCAGGATTTTTGGAATTTATTTTTAAAAAATTTTCCTAGTTGAAAAAAGGAGGCGAAAAAATGATTTATTTTTTAAATGGACGTCATTTTATGAAAAAATTTATTTTTTCAAAACGGCTAGGTTCAACTAATTCTACATCCTTGTTTATTAAGAATTAAGTAAAATTTTATGTTTCAGATCACCAGGAGGGTTCAAATCACGTCAACTAGGAGACACCTTTTTTTTTGAGACCCACTTTGCAGGCCTGTACCTACCTATTTCAATTTTGAAATTTTTTTAAATTTTCAGACATTTTATACTTTTAAAATATCAGCAAAAAACTATTTAAAAAATGGATATTAAAAATGTTTAGAGCTTTTTTTTTATATCGCGCCCGTAAAATCACCTCAAAATCGAGCCTCTTGACTAGAATACCCCCTTAAGTGCTCTAGGTCTCAATATTTAAAAAAAAATCTTAATTAACAATATTTTTAAACTAGTAAATTATGACTTTGTTCGGGAACTTTAATTAATGAATTAATCTTTTTTATGGAACTAAAGAATATAAGGAATATGAGAAATAGATATTACAAAGCTATTTATTCTTACAAGAACTATTACCGTGACATTTAGAATTGCACTGTACGTTCTTTGAACGACATTTGAATTTTTATCAATACAGTATCTTTTGCAATTACAGCTGACAAATCCTTGCCTGCCTCCAGATAAGAGCATCGATGCTGAGCGAAGTGTTAATGAAGTTGAGGGAACGTCCTCAATGTTAATAAAATTATTCTCAGAAACTATAAATTCGTTACGGGCATAAAGTCGATCTAGAACACCTTCTTTGTTTCCTAACTGATAAAGTCCTGACAGATTAATGTCCATTACAACAGCTAAAGCATTTCTGGGAGCTGCACGCTCCCTATCAACATCAGGTACCCTAACTAAAACATTAGATCCAACTTCAACTGCAGGAAATCTTGAGTTGGATAATGAAACCATTTTTAGTGCTTGTTTTTCCTGACCGGTTTTGGCACATTTTCAAAAATTTAAAGCGACAAAATTTTCCACTTCTTTGGTAAGTTTACTTACTATTTACCTCGTGTCCGCTTGTGCCCGATGTTAATATGTGCGTTTTCCAAAATGTCAAACAGTTCATCAGCCTTACAAAAATAACGGAGTTTTAAATCACAAATACTATTAGATTCATATTCAATAAATTTTTCCGTGTCACTTATTTTTAAAACTTCATATCATTTAAGACGATGATAATGTTTTGACGATAGGGGTTGATTACTTTTTTTGAGAAGCCGAGCTTCCTTTGTTTCTTGAAGTAACGTTTAGTATCGTTCGTTACTAATGAAAAGACTGCGATCGGTATTTGTCTTTATAAACTCATCCCATTTATCATAAAATACATTTTTTTTTTATTAGCCATGATTAGCGCACTGATGTTTACACTTGGAAATAACAATCAACAATAAATACAAATTCAACGGTATTTGATTGCAATGCACCAGTTGACAAACAACAACCTATCCGTCGTGTCACAATTGCATCAGCTAACGGTCTAGAACGCGTTGTGGCTTTTTTAAATGACCATGTTGCATTGTGATGAAATCTTATAAAAGCCACGACGCGAATTTCGCGTTGTGGTCTTTTTTAGTTAGCCACAACGCGTTGTGGCTATTTTTATAAGTGCCACAACACGAATTTCGTGTTGTGACTGATTTTAAATAACCACAACGCGTTGTGGTCGATTTTTTCGCTCAATGAGCGATTTCGATCTTTGAGCGTAACAGATACACAAAATACGTACATAATATGTATGTACATAATAGGTGTTACAGAAGAAGTGTATTATAGTAAACAAAATAATGTAATTTTGAGATAAGAATAGTATTAAACTGAAATTTAACAAAATTAAAAACATATCGTTTTTTATTCGGAAATTGGAACAAAGAACTATTGACGAAAAGCTTTTTCTGCCTTCTTTTTAGTGTTTCGTACCGGTACCGGGTTGCGAAAGTATCTTACCGGTCCGCAGAAAACGGTGTGAATTACAATAAATTACAAAATTGTTAAAAAAAGGTTTTTGGCGATAAAAATCGCATGTTTTTGAATTTAGTTTTAGCGAATTTCCAGAATGGAATTCAGCTATTACAGCCACTGTCATGACGCGACTTGAGGCCGAGACCATGGCAGAAATTTGTTTTGAGGTCCCTAGAAACCGAAAATAATATTCACTAAAATTTATATATATATATATATATATATATATATATATATATATATATATATATATATATATATATATATATATATATATATATATATATATATATATATATATATATGTCCGCGCGATAACCCTCGAACGAAGTATCCAATTTTTACGAAATTTGGTGAAAACATTGGAAGTTCTAAGCCCTTGGATGAGTTCGTCAGCCAGACACGTCGGATGCCAGGAACATGGTTTTTGTTCTTGCAAAAAATTAGCCAAAAGATTTCGAAATTTATCCGAATTACACAGTAGACTAAGTGCTCGAAAAACGACACTTCGTATTACGTTGTTTTTAAATATTTCTCTAATGTTTAAAAATGTGTCAGTAATTTTCTAAACTACATGATAAACCAAGTGGTCGGAAAACGACATTTCATATTACACGGCCTAATTTTATTCCAATTAATGACGGAAATGGTTCCAAGAAACAAAAGTTCTATTAAAATTAAATAATTGCTCTTAAACTTTTGTGTAATGGTTAAGAAAATGTCAAAATTAATCTGAATGATTGGTCGGCCAAGTAGTCGGAAAAAGTAATCGTCATAATATGTGATCAGCCTGCACACAATTATCCGAGATTTGATCGGGTAGTAAATGAAAAAAGCTTTAGAAATGCTGCACTAGGTTTACTTTATTATTTCATTGATTAAATATAGGTACCCAATTTATTCTAGGTACTTTTTTTGATGAACTTTCTACTTAAAATTCTAAAAAATTTAGATTATAGAAAAGCAATACTTGATTGAAATAACAAAGAAAGTAAATAAATAAATAAATAATTAAAAATTTTTTGAATTCATTGCTGATAATATTTTTAGAAATACAACAATGTCATAAATGTATAAACGTACTGCAATAGAGAAATACGTTGATGATGTATTTCATTTTGGAGCCTTTAAAGAATTATATCATATTAGCTGGTGAATTTGTGAATTTGGAAATGGTGAATTTGGTTTTAATTTTCCTTTACGGTTTATTCTGGAATACACTGTACACATACTATTATACGTACAGCATATGTTTTGTATGTTATATGGTAACCTAAGTAAGTATCTAACACATAATTTTGATAATATGTAGATGTTTAAAATTTCATTTTAAGAACATTCCAACAGTTTTAATAATGGATAAAGTTTTTGATCATGGTGCGGTTTGGAAAATTTATATCCACATGTATTGTGTACGTATGTTGTAGTATGTAGTGTATTAAAATGAAAATTCAAAAGAAATAAGAGAATGAAAATATCAGATGCAAGAAAATACGTAATGGGATTGTTTTTCCCCTTGCGTTGTTATAGTTTGGAACTGGTGGGAGTGAAGTAAGTAATAAATGTTAAAATTAACAGCTGTTTAGAAGGATTAATTAATTTTCGCGAAATTTCGAGAGTGAAGTTTCCGTGTAAGTGTTTTTAGATAAATGTTCACCTTTAATTCTAGTGGGATTTTTATGTTGGAATTATAGATATGAAAGGTGTAGGTGGGAATTTGTGTGCGTTGGGGATAAAAAAACTACACGGAGAGATAAATCATATACTTTTTGTAGATAAAATTTTAGAAAAATTACCATGCTCTCTTTTAATGCGTGCGCGATCGACGACCAAAGTAAAAAATATATTATAGTATGGTAAAATTTAATGTGGTAACACAAGTTCTATCACACTCTCATGCATATATGTTATAGTTTAATTCTTGTTGTCGTACCCTTTCATTTGCGCATCTGACCCGCAACCTTATGTTGCTTCGGCTGTACCTGTAAAAACTTCGAAGATGCCCGATCTTTCCCGACCTTTGATTCTTTATGATCCATACAAAAATGATTGGCAACAATATATTCTAATACTGAAGATAGTGGAGTAACAAAATGATGAATTAAACGATGACCATCCGTTAAGACATTCTAATGAACACTGTTTCGACACCACACGACACCACACCAGCTAATCAGCTACTTGCAACACCACCAGTCCTGCTATGTGACCTTCATATATGATTGTGTTGATACTTTCTGCAGCTTGCCTCGCTATGTGACAGCGTTGATACCTTCTCTTTCTTTGTTTCTACTATTAGCTTCTTTTATTTTTTTCTACTTTTCTTCTATTTTAAGACAGCATGGTAATTTTTGTAAGAAAAACAATTAAACTTTTAAACGGCAATGAACTTTTTACTGTGCTGTTTTACAAATTTTACGGAGCTAATATTACGGAAAGAACATTCTATCCTTTAAATTTTCTATGACTAATTATAATTTTTATATTTTTACCGTACAAAATTGAATATGTTCGCCTTTTATACGTCGATTGTGGTGCTGAGCACAGTAATTTTTATATGAATTTTCTCTCTGTGTACGAAATATCAAATATCTATCAATTATTCCCGCAAATTTTCATCGGATCTTAACGTTTTGGGACCTAAGAAACCATGAAAACCAAAAATTCGACTGGAAATTTTCCGGATCTGGTCTTTTTCTCCGAACTTTTTGCAAGTATATGTACGTATGTTGACGTCTAAATTAATGAATATCTCCAAATTCACAGGGGAAAGAGAAATGAAACCAGGCTCAAAATAATTCTACATATGGGACATTAAAAGGAACACGATTTTGAGACATTTTGGTCAGTAGTTCTGGAGTTATCGCCATTCGCCTCGTTCTTATTCAATTACGTGCTAACTTTCCGTGGGTTTTGGAGGTTCTATACGATTAGCTTCATGTTAAAATATAACATATTCAAAAATCATTCCTTAATTTTTAGAATGCTCTAGTGCGCCAACTATCTTAAAGGACTAGACTTTTATTTTTTTTTTTTTAAATTAAACATAATATTATACGTTTATAATAATTGTCTAGGAACAATTTTAATCCTTGTTATTAAACCCAAGTATAAATGTTTTCCTTTTTTTGTACTTGTTTTGTAAATTTTACTGCTGTGCGCAATATTGTAAAGTGCAATAATAATGTATGTTATTCGTCTGACAAGAATAAATGTGTTTTTGCGAATTTCGAAAACTCGAAATTCAGGTATTTATATTTATAAATTAGATGCGTAGTAACCAGAACCGGTCCAAGGGCAATGCAATCGGTGAGATCACACTATTTGCTAACCTATTTTGCAAAATTAAAACCTTAAAAAATATGGTCTTTGCAAGACAATATTGAATAGGTAGAATAGACAATTGATAAATTTATAGGATATAAATTTTATTTAAAACGTATTCTATAAATTTATCAATTTTATTGTTCTTTCGATAATTTCTTTGTCTGATGTTTGGGCGTGGTTTTGAATTCTCTTTGTTTTCAAACCTCCTAAAAATTTAAAGTGTATAAATTTAATTTAAATTTAATTTAATTAACCACAGAATTTTCGTAACTATGTGGATATATTCTGATTCTGTTTTTTCACACACTATACAAAAATTTTGACCTTTGACAATTTTTAAACCTTTTCTTAAATAAATAAATTGTTACCTCTATTTTCGCCAAAAAATTTTAAAATTGTAATTTCATTATTTGACTTTATTTGGCGATAAACCTCAATATTAAGACCAGCAAAAAACCAAACAGAATTTTTTAACCAATTTTCAACATGTTGACGGGTTTCGGTGTCTCAAAACTCCATTATCAATACAAGAATATAAAAAAATCAATAAAAATAAAAATAAAAAATGAAAAAATTTAAAAAATCTTTTCATAAACAAAAGAAACTAAACACCTTTTAGTTTGGATCAAAACCAATCAAATCAAACAATGTCAAATATAGCAACTCGTTGGTTGCAAAAAAGGAAATACGTAGATTATTAAAAATGATATATGAAAACGGAAATGTGAAACAACAAAAAAACATTTGAAGACCAAACTTGTAATAGAGAACAGAAAAAGTAAAAGAAGAAACGAAAAATCATTATTAGAAAAAAAACATCTGTAAAAGCCACAAATCGCCTTATGAATCACCTATTCAAATTCATTAAATGTTACGTTTAATTTCTTAAATGTTACGTTTTCTGACTGCGATTTGGGTCTGCTGTTTTTGAAAATGACTGTTATTAGGTACAGCCGAAACTAGTCAACTTGACTTTTATTGATTTGCAATTTTGTTTCTTTTGGTTTTTTGAATTTCTAATGTGGTGAATTTTATCCCTTGTAATTTGCGGGTTTGTCATCATTTTTTGAACTTTTGTTCCTTATTATTGTATTTCAGAATTTTCATAATAGGTACCTACCTATTATAAAAATATGTAAATTCATACTTTATCTTGTTTAGAAAAGCAACTTCTAAGCAAATCGTGAGGTTTTGAGCGTTCTGAGTTCTATATTTTCGATTTTTTACTATCTACACCGAGCTATAATTTTTATGGTTATTTATGAAGTTTTTTAAATATATTTTTTTGTGCGATTTTTTTTTATGCGGTCCTATCCACCGCACAAAAAAAGGTTTAGTTGTATTACAATATTTATTTAAGAACGTATAGTTTTAAAACGAAGAAAAGTAAATTCTTTTTCCTTAAAATATTAGTAAAGCAACTGAAGAATGCATAGTTCCCAATTTTCAGAGCGATATTCAAAGTTATTCGTATGTTTTAGTCTCTAAACGTAAAGTGTGATCGAAACCGTAAAATAGTATCTTTGGCTTATTCCCTTGCTTCCTGGGACAATAGGCGTCCCGCAAGCACTCTTGGCGAGATTGCTTCTGTTTTTATCTTAAAACGGGACGTCATGAAATACCTCGGACGATTGACAATTGCACCTATAGCACACTAGAGGAACACGGTTCCTTGCGCAGTTTAAACATACTATTACTTTTGTCAAACTATACGGCAATGGGAGTAAAGAAGTTAATATAACAAAACTGTACCATCTAATACTAAAATCAGCACGCTCCTAGGGTACCTAGGATATCTACTAGAGTGTCTAGGTACATGTTCGCATACACCTATATAGAAAATATTATTTAAATATTCTGTTAGCCGATGTGTCAGAATGGAGCCGAGCCAAAGTAAAATTGTACAGACCAGTACTGTTTTATGCTAAACATATACCTACATAGCAGTCAAAGATGCAAAGAGATGTTTTAAAGAAATCTTTGTTTTTACAGAAACGGCTTATGTAACATTAACCCTTTTTGTTTGTATTTCTCAAGTGTAATACTCTTTAGAATGAAAATTATCTACAGTCTAGAGGCATATTTAAATTTTAAACATACAATGCAGGTACCGTAGGCAACAAAAAATTTGAGTATTTAAATTTATCTTGGTCCACATCAAATCAACCAATGGTTAAAACCTTATGTCTTCAGATCATTATAATATTTCTTTTATATAGTAGTACATGCTTTGAAGATAACGAATATAAATTTTTATCTTTTTATTACCGTTATTTTTATAGTTATAACAATTTTTAAAATCCAAAAACTGCAATTTTTCGGAGCGCTTTGAAATATTTAAACACATGTAGCTCAAAAACTATTTGTCTTAGAAAGTTGAAAGCACCGTTAATTTCAGAATTAAAAGGGCTTTAATTTGACATATAACATGACAATGCAGTTCAAATTTAACCCTTTCTCCACAATCCAAAAAACTAATTTTTATAAAAACTCCAAAATCGGAATTTTTAATTTTTTTGAAAAAAAAAATTGAACAAATACAGGTCGATTAGATTTTTTACGTATATTTGAAATCAGCAAAAAAAATTTTAATATATTTAATTTTTAACCTCCTTTCGCAAAATTAACCCCCTAATTTTAACCCCCAACTAACCCTGTTGATATAATTTGAATAAATTTCATATCAATAGATAGCTCTTTAAAAAAGACCAATATCGTCAATTTAAACTTTTACTCTATCTCTTCCTATCTCTTACCGTTTTCGAGATATTTGAAACATTAAATTTTACCCCAATTTTTGAAGAGCGAATTAACCCTTTCAAACCGTTTTTCTGAAAATAAAAAAAAATACATGTTGCTTATTTTTTAGTGTTGTAGAACTTATTCAAGTTCATCAAAATCGATAGGTCCGTCCTTGAGATCTTTACTTATTAGTAACATATACTGTACTAAATGTACCAGAATTACACACGTCTTAATTGAGATAAAAATTATTTCAGTGTGTTACCATTAGAATGCCATCCTGAAACTTTGTATACAACTCACTTAAGAGGTTGGGTATAACATATGTTTTTTTCAAAAAAGTTAAAAATTCCGATTTTGGAGTTTTTATAAAAATTACATTTTGGATTGTGGAGACAGGGTTAAATTTGAACCGCATTATCATGTTATACATCAAATTAAAGCCCTTTTAATTCTGAAATTAATGGTGCCAGTTTCAACTTTCTAAGGCAAATAGTTTTTGAGCTATATGTGTTTAAATATTTCAAAGCGCTCCGAAAAATTGCAGTTTTTGGATTTTAAAATTGTTATAACTCAAATAGGAATATTCAAAAAAATATATAACTTGGTATATTTAGCCACACTGATGTGAAGGAACTATTCACCAAATGTCATGCATTTTGAGAACATTGATGTTTAAAATCAGGTTTTTATTGGTTGATTTGATATGGACTTACCCCAACGCAATATTGAAAATTAGACTGCTGTACATATATATGCATCATTTTCCTAGGTACGTATATACTTTATTGGAAGGGAGCGAGTGAAGCGCCCATGGAGTGGCTCAAATGATGTTTCGGGCATAACCGTGTTATTCTCTCACAAATTTTAGATATTTGGTTGTTGAAATATTCAGAATGTTAGGGCAAAAAATCTCTTGTAGCACGAGATTGAAAAAAATTATCATCTAGTATATAATCATGAATAATTAAAAAATATCGTTGTCATAGCTAACTTAAATCTTACACCAATAAATTCTATTATAGTAAATATAGACGGCGCGTAAAGCCAGTTTCTCGACTGTCACACTGAAGTACCTAGAGGGGTGCGATATGAGAAACATAATGTGACTGTCTATAAATTCAGAAAACAGGACCAGGTCTGTTGTAAGACATGATTTGTATACATACGTATTTTAAAAATAAAACCAATATTATTTTATTTTTTAAATTTTTCAGTTTCTTCTTAAAGAAAATTAAATTATTTAATTTTCTTTGATAATATTTTGACAATAATTATTTGAAAAAGCACTAAGATTATTGCACTGATTACAATATTACAAAGTATTAGTTGGTCGTATTTTGGACGTAGTTTGCGGGTTCATTTATTTACTGATACTTTTGGTCTACATACTATATGTAATGTATTGATTGATCTATGATTTGAATATTAATAGTATAATTATCTGATATCAGTTCGTTTCTATACAAATAAATAAATAATTTTTTAGTCGAATTTTCTCCGAAAAATTAGACTTATACAGTCTATACGATAAGAGCTGCGAGAGGCGAGAGTAGGGGCGCTATCCGTTTTCGGACCCGTAGAACACGAATATGTAGAAAAAAAATGTCTGATATATATATATATATATATATATATATATATATATATATATATATATATATATATATATATATATATATATATTCCGGCCACCTTTTCATTTGTGTAGGGCCCCCCTATGGAAGTTAAGAGATGAAATTTGGTAAATGGGGCTCATTTTCGAGGCACCTCATACTATCAAAGTGGGGTCAAAGTTTGGGCAAAATTTTTTTCTGACCCGACCTTTAGGGGGGTGGTGGGGGGCGGAAAAGCAATAAAACTTTTCCAAACCGATTTTAAATAATGTTTCGGTCAATTATCTACAACATATCCAAAATTCAGCTTCCTAGGATGATTTGGTGGGAGTAGAGGGGGGAAAAACGATTTTCGCTGGATCTAACAGGCCCCCAGCCCCCCAGAATTAACGTAGAGGGTTGAAATTTGGTGTGTTGATAAAGTTCGTACCTAGGTTGTGCTTTTTGGAGGTTTTAATATTTTACCCCCGCCCCCCTCATTTTTAAGCTACAATTTCATGCATTTTCGACGTTTTCGAAGTTTGTACCACTCGCACAGGTCACCCAAATAAACCTAGAGGGCTGAAATTTTGTATTCGGATTGAGTTAGTATCAAGGGGGTGCCTTTTGGGGGTCTCGACGTTTAACCCCTACCCCCACCATTTTTATACCTAATAAAACATGACTTTTCTTGTTTTTTAACAGTTTCGTTCGGGTCAAAATCTCCCCAAATAAACCTAGAGGGCTGAAATTTTGTGTACAGGTTAAGCTAATTGCCAGACACTCTTTTTTGGGGGTTTCAACTTTTAACCCTTACCCCCACGATTTTTACGGCAATATTTCCTTAATTTTTTTGCTTGTTTTCTAACACGTCTAGAGACTCTCTAAGGAAACCTAGAGGGCTGAAATTTTGTACGTGTATACAGTTAGTATCCAGCTAGTACCTTTTAGGGAGCCCACATTACTTTTCCCCCCACTTCTTCCATTTTTACATCGGAATTGAATGCTATTGTTAAATGTGTTTTAAATGCATTACTTTTATTCTAAATACAAGTAGGCGAATAGTAATTTTAAAAAATTAAAAAAAAAGTGAATACAATTTTTTAACAAATGAAATACATACATATTAAGTAATTTGAAAATGTTATTAAAGTCACTGTTTATTTATAAATTAGGAATTTTGAATTTTTATTATTTATAAAATAGAACTTTTGGATTTTTTTGGAAAGAAAAAATACCTTCATAAAGGCCTTCTAGTCTACTATTTAAGGTCCTTTTTTAATACTTAAAAATAAAACACAAAGGCAATTGGCGGATAAGCATGGGTAGGAATGTTTTCGTACGAATTGTGCTAGCTTTTTTCCTGCTAACTGCTATCGGTATAAAATTGAAATTTAGGGGAGAGCGGGACTATACCGTACAGCGAGGCTAAACCGTACACTCATTTTTCGTGTCTAGATTTCAAGCTAGACAAGTCCAATCGTTGTCGCAACCTAGCGCCTGACCGCGGAAAATCACAGGATTGAGTTCGTTCCGCTGTGCGTATAAATGCCAATATGACGGTGAAAAAACTTGTTTTTATTATTTCTCTTATAATTTTGGGGCACTGCCAAATAAGAGTTGGGTGGAGAACCTTTACTTATGAGCTAATAGCGACAAGATCATGAGAAATTACTTTTCTTAAGCTCTCTCTTGATCACTAGTGAAGACTAGTTAGGCGACGGAATTTGAGGTTAGGTTATGAAACTCCCACAAGGTACAGGATGGGGCTAAACCGTACAGAAGTGTACGACTTAGCCCCAAATGGTTTAATATGGTAACATTAATAAATGCAGGAAATACAATAAAGTCTGCCGAGTCTGCAAATAATTTTACTTGTGATTTTTGTTTAAATGTATAAACTTTAAACAAAATACTTTCGTTCTCTAAAATTTATCACATTTTTTGATAAAAGTTAACCTAACACTTTTTATACTTTTATAAGCTGAACTAAATATACCGATAATACAAGTTACGTTATATTGTTTCTTAGTTGAGTCGACAATAAATAATAAAATGTGTTTTCTACAATAATTTATTGCATTACTCTTATTTACTTCCTTAACAAGATGATTTTTTTACAATAATTTATTGCATTACTCTTATTTACTTCCTTAACAAGATGATTTTTTTACTGTACGGTATAGCCCCTCCTACCGTACGGAATAGTTCCGACCCCCGGGGCTATTTCGTACAGAGACACTTTTTTGTAATTTAATTTAAATATGTAAACAGTGGAATAATTCAAATTTCTTTGTGTGAAATCAGTAGCCAATTGTCCAAATTATATATTGCTAATTTTCTTATAATTTTATACTCGATATTAGATGAACAATAACAGCTCTCCCTTAAGTGTATGGCATAGCCCCGCTCTCCCCTACTGAGATTCAGCCCTTAAAAACTCAAAACCTTTTTTTAAAGCCCCGATCAACCGGACACTCATCATCAGTTTTGAAACCATCAAAATGGCAAATCGCTTGTGGACTTTCAATTACATTTCGCTTGTAGACATTCAATACCGAAGATGAAAGGAAATATTCGACTTCCGTGATGGGGCTCCGCTGCTCACGGCGTTTTTTATTACTCATGCGGGAGAAGTACTAACTTGGCGCACACATTTCTGTACGCAAAATAGCTGTTTGTCCACTGTACTCTTCCCACATACATTTTTGCGTGCGGAAGGTAAACTTTCCGCACGCAAATTGACAATAAAACACGCAAAGCCGCCTCTTGATTTTTCATTTAATAAATATTTCATAATTATTTTTATAGAAACCACCAACAAAGTAATTTAAACAATATTTAATTCAGAAAAAAAAACGACGAACACTCAAAAATATTATTTTAAAAAGTAATAAAAATGTCAAAAATAGTAAAAATAATAGAAAAAAGTATGTGAAATTCGTAATAAAAAATAATATATGCAACTCGTGCGGGATTGCCGATTGCCCACTCAAGCGAATGAGCGCACGATCGTCGTGAGTGCGCTCAGCTTCGCTTTCGTGGGTAATCAACAATTTCCCGCACTTATTGCACAATATACTATTATTTTACGTTTAATTTCTCTAAAATAATTTTTAAACTTAGAGAACTTGTAATTCAGAAACGATTAACAATATTTCTGACATAAAGCAACATAGTAAAATACAATCGTACATGCCTTCGGTCAAAAGTTAAGAATAATTAAACTTACTTGCTTTAAACTTACTCGACATAAGCTTTTTTGTGGAATCGTTTTTCGGATTTGACAAATATTTAGGAGTTAACCACATTCGAAATTATAATATAAAAAGTATGATTTTATATGGCATTTGGCTGAATTTGAGCGGAGTTATCGATGGTACCACAGAATGACTCAAACGTGAATTAATTGAAATTGTTGAAATGTTCAGATAGTTATAACAGACAAGACGGACAATGTGAGGAGGCCAGACAATAAAATAAAAAATGTTAATTAATAAATAAGAATAATTGAAGTGACATTAACTTTGCTTATATAAGATAAAACAAATTGTTATTGCCACAACCAACGTAAAAGACAACTTTTTTCAATTTAAATATTATATACTTTGTGTAAAATTTTGACCTGAATTTATTTTGTGATCGCTGACTCTGTTTCTATAATGCAGCGAAACCCTGCGGCAAATTATTGCATTCATCTAGTTAATCTTTATATTAAAAAATCTATTATATTCATTTGTAACTTTTTCTTCCATTTTTCGGCATCAAAAGGTATATTATCTGTCAGAATATATTTATAGAACCTAGAGGGAATTATATGTTTAATAAAACGTAAAAAGAATTTTCTGAACGATATAGAGAGAACAGGCCTAATTTGATCAGAAATACTATTAATGTTAAATCCATTTTTTTTTTAAATTGATCTTATGATAATTTATTTTGCTTTTCGTTTTTCTTCTCTTCTCCCTCTCACGCGTAGATGAAGGAGTGTAGACGATTTTTTAAAAAATATTGCTGGATTATGGTTATTACATATTTTCATTTTTAAATATGTATAAATATTAATTTGCAATAAAAAAGAAATATTAAATTTTTATATGTACAAGAAATTTCAAAATAGCAGGTACATAAATATTTCTGTTTTTTTTTTATCAGCTTGTGAATGTCAGTTCTCCATTGCTTCGATTTTTAATATAATTTTGAAACGTTCGGTATTTTGGAGAGCACTAACTGATTCAAAAATTTACTTTTTTATATTATGTGATAAAAATTATTTTATTGTATATTTTTTTTTTTATATTTTAATAAAATATTAAAATAAAAATATCAACAATTTGTTTAGCTTTATTTATTTTTTATTTTGAGACGTCATATTTTTCTGCAATAAAAAATATATGTCTAAAAATTCAAATTTATAAATAATATTATTAAATATAAAATTTTTTTACAATTCTGAATTAAAAAGAAACTTTATATTTTTATTTTGACACTGTCATGGGCAGACTATTTTTCTCGCGTAAAATACTTTTTACAATATGTTACATAATATTTTTCAAATTTCTGAGCATTGAATAAAATAGGGGGACCATAGGTTTGTAAGTATACAATGTAGGTGTAAATGGGGTAAAAAATGACTAATTTGTAGATAAATACGTTGATAAAGGTCGGTCGATAAAACGATAAAAGGATTTTAACGAAACTTCTTTAGACATTTATCTAATTCAATACCAATAATACGAGCCCGTACCGATAAAAAATTGACTACCCCAATTTTAAGAAAAATGATTTCAAAGTTTTGTAACTTTAATACGGGCTCTTATGGGAAAACTCTTTTTTTTTTTTTTTTTTTTTTGAATAAAATGAAAACATGTCAAAGGAATTTGATAAAAATTTAATATGTTATAAAATACAAAGTTACAAACCATATTTAATAAGAGATAAAAATTATTCACTACGCCGTTTTTGAAATATAATTTATAATTTTATAAACATCATTTTACAACGTTTTTGTAACGATTTTTCAACAATGCTTTTATATTGTCACAACATAAGCGCGCGGAAATTCAAAAAAACAGGTGGTATACAAATATAGTAACTAAAGAATATTAATACATTATTTACTTTTTGATAAAAGAAAATTTTTTCGCTGAAATATACTTTTGTACTTGACTATCTCAGAGCAATTACGTTAAAGAAAGTTGGATTTAAAATTTTGTATATTTATTATTGTTATATTATTTGTAGAAAAAATCACACACATATTAAGAAATATCTATTGTCACTGACATCTTTTAGGTTATAAAATTTGTTAAAAACTATGGCGAGTTTTGTTAAAACTCACTCTCACTTAAAACTCAATATGTAAAGTAGACCGGGGCAAACTTAGATACTCACCTTATTTTTGAGTCCCCCTTGCCCCATATTTACACAGTATCTGGGGTAAGTTAACACAGTTCTAAAATGAAAAAAAATTAAGGGTAATAACTGTAAAAAACACAAATAAATATGTGAATCGGTTTTATTAACAAAAAAAAAAAAAAAAAAAAAAAAAAAATAAAATAAAATAAAAATAATTAAATATAAAGTCTCAAATACTAAAAAGCATAAAATAACGAAAAATTGACAATTAAATATACAAATTAGTATGAAATAATGGGCAGGGTCTACACATCGGCTAGAATGGCACATTCAAAATTGCTTTCACAATTCACGCATACAATAAAAACGCCGTGAGCAGCGGGGCCCCATCACGGTAGTCGAATTTTTCCCTTCATCTTCGGTATTGAATGTCTACAAGCGAAATGTGATTGAAAGTCTACAACCGAATTGTCATTTTGTTGGTTTCAAAACTGGTGATGAGTGTTCGGCTGATCGAGGCTTTAAAAAAAGGTTTCAAGTATTTAAGGGCTGTATCTCAGTAAATTTCAATTTTGTGCCGAAAACAGGTAGCAGAAAAAAAGCCAACACAATTCGTACGAGGACATTCCTGCCCAAGTTTATCCGCTAATTGCCTTTATGTTTTAGTTTTAAAAATTAAAAAAGGACCTTAAATAGTAAACTGGAAGGCCTTTATAAAGATATTTTTTCTTTACAAAAAAATCCAAAATTTCTATTTTATAAATACTAAAAATCCAAAATTCCTAATTTATAAATAAACAGTGACTTTAATAACATTTTTAAATTACTTAATATGTATGTATTTCATTTGTCATAAAAGTAAGTTCACTTTTTTTTAAATTTTTTAAAATTACTATTCGCCTACTTGTATTTAGAATAAACATAAAGCTTTTAAAACACATTTAACAATAGCATTCAATTCCGATGTAAAAATGGGAGAAGTGGGGGGAAAAGTGATGCGGACTCCCTACAAGGTACTAGCTGGATACTAACTGAATACACGTACAAAATTTCAGCCCTCTAGGTTTCCTTATGGAGTCTCTAGACGTGTTAGAAAACAAGCAAAAAAATTAAGGAAATATTGGCGTAAAATCGTGGGGGTAAGGGTTAAAAGTTGAAACCTCCAAAAAACAGTGTCTGGCTATTAGCTTAACCTGTACACCAAATTTCAGCCCTCTAGGTTTATTTGGGGAGATTTTGACCCGAACGAAACTGTTAAAAAACAAGAAAAATCATGTTCTTTTGGGTATAAAAATGGTGGGGGTAGGGGTTAAAAGTCGAGACCCCCAAAAGGCACCCCCTTGATACTAACTCAATCCGAATACAAAATTTCAGCCCTCTAGGTTTATTCGGGTGACCTGTGCGAGTGGTACAAACTTCGAAAACGTTGAAAATGCATGAAATTGTAGCTTAAAAATGAGGTGGGTGGAGGTAAAATATTAAAACCTCCAAAAAGCACAACCTAGGTACGAACTTTATCAACACACCAAATTTCAACCCTCTACGTTAATTCTGGGGGGCTGGGGGCCTGTTAGATCCAGCGAAAATCGTTTTTCCCCCCTCTACTCCCACCATATCATCCTAGGAAGCTGAATTTTGGATATGTTGTAGATAATTGACCGAAACATTATTTCAAACCGGTTTGGAAAAGTTTTATTGCTTTTCCGCCCCCCACCACCCCCTTAAAGGTCGGGTCAGAAAAAAAATTTGCCCAAAATTTGACCCCACTTTGATAGTATGAGGTGCCTCGAAAATGAGCCCCATTTACCAAATTTCATCTCTTAACTTCCATAGGGGGGCCCTACACAAATTAAAAGGTGGCGGGAAAATATATATATATATATATATATATATATATATATATATATATATATATATATATATATATATATATATATATCAGACATTTTTTTTTCTACATATTCGTGTTCTACGGGTCCGAAAACGGATAGCGCCCCTACTCTCGCCTCTCGCAGCTCTTATCGTATAGACTGTATAAGTCTAATTTTTCGGAGAAAATTCGGCTAAAAATTGAATCAGTTTCAATAAACCTACAGTTATCATGTGTCTATCTCTTACACTGTTTGTATCCAGTATGCACCAGGTTTAGAATTTCTGAATTGTTTCAAGCAGTATATGCAAGCACAGTTCTCATCGTCATTTTCATTATTCGATTCACATGAACCGTCATCTTTTGGTTTTGTAATTTTTACTTTTTTTGTGTTTTTATCTTTTCAGAGTCAAACAATTTTTTAGTTCCGTTTTTTTCTTATTCTTGAAAATATCTTTTTTTATCGTTTCTTCCTGCTTTTACCAGTTCTTTTTCTTGAATCTGCTTTCTTAAATGGTCACACATCTTCTGGCGTTGAAAAAAAATCTAATACCAGATGTTTCAGCGATGGGTCCGATAGGACGGAGCACATTTGGGAGGAAGCGTTGATAAATCAAACAATAAAACAGGATTTAAAGAATGTGTAAACATATCCCATGTGCCTTGTGTAAACTTGCCCCTTCGGCATATTTTCAACAAAATATAACCTATAAATTCTTTAATGAGATTAGCATTTAACAAACTATCTAAAAATAGCCGTAAAAGAACGGCCTAACAAGATAATCCATTATGAATTGTAAAGATATAATAGTATAATTACTATTCACATCAACATAGTAGTGTAAAAATTTACTCATTTCAAAAGAAATCACAAATTCTGCTCTACGTTGTTTGTTACTAATAGTATAGGTTGCAAACTGATGTATTTGCAAATGGCAGTCTCAGTAACTTGTTTGTCCTGACAGGTGCTGCGATCCGATCAACGGTCCGATAAACTTACCCCTCTACCAAACTTGCCCCAGTCTACCCTACAACTCAATTTTTTTTATTCATTTCTTGCATATCAGTAAACAAACTCGCAAATTTTATGGACAAGTTACGGAAATTTTGACAAATTTTTTGAATTAAAGTGTACGTGGAACACTTATAGATGCACATGAATGTTAATATATGCATGCATGGAGTTGCATATTACCGCCGACAGATAGTAGCACAGGGAGTGTACCGGTAGTTTTGCATTAAGAGAAAGAAAAACAGAAAAAGATTTTGTTGAATGATGACACTAAAGTATAATAAAATGATATAGCGTGTCTCTTTCTACTCGAATAAGTGTCATTACAGTTTAACAAGAATATTGAGAGGTTAAATATGTTCTAGTTTACGTTTTACTCTTTCCTGTTATACCAAGTACCTAGTTTTTATTTGATTTGATATTTTTGTATACGTAGTGGTGGTTTCCGGTAAGTGGTTTATAGGTACGGGTAGCTACGGATTTTAAAATTATGAATTGTCTGTTCGGAGTTGAATGATTTCGAGGGGTTTATGTTGAAAGGTACTTGACGAGAGTAATTATTACTGTTATTATTACCATTTTCTTGTTTTTGATAGAAATGAGAAGTTTAGCTCTATTATTTTGATAATAATTTAACGGAGGAGTCCAAATAAAAAAGCAGCTTTTTTATTTATGATTATTTTGCTTGTTGAAATTTTTTTCAAATTAGGGATGGCTTCAAATAGAAAATTTTATTTTTGAAACATTCATTACTCTTCCCTGTGGGGGGAGGGGGCCCTTTTTCACAGGTTTTTAAGCGTTTACAAGGAACGCCATATCTCAAAAAGTAATGAATATTTTTTAAATATTTTTTCATTATTTTATTCCTAAAGGATCTGTCCATAAAGCTGAGTATGGGTTTCAGGTAATTTTAAAAATTTACGATAAAATTGTAATCCCAAAGTTCTAAAAATTATAAAACCCAATTTTTTATTAAAAAAAAAAAAATGTTTAAAAATAGTTACCATTGTTCAAATGGAAAAAGCATTCTCCACTTTATCCGCAATATGTTTATGAACAAAATGAAAAAAATTAAGTCTCTATCTTTTCTAGAACTTGAGATATTATTTTCCTTGTCGGGAAAAACACAAGTTTCGGGAAACGGTAAAAAACAAAAATAATCACAAAAGAAGCGGTTTACTCACTGTTTATTAAAACGTCTACAAAGGCTTACAAATAAAAGAACATTATCTCAGTACATACTATAACTCGTGTACACACCAAAACTAAATATTACTGATCAAATAGCGAGGGGGGGGGCGAGCGTTATCTGCAAAGGAGTAGCAACTTGGCTGTGCAGCGATTCACAAATAAATATTTTTCTACTTGAAAAAAAATTTTTTTGGCCATGTTTTATATATCACGTCTTTGTAGAGAACCACAGAACGAAATAAAAACAAAAAACAAGATTCGAAAAAAATTAGTTTATTAGCCGTTTCTGGCGTGAACTCCCCCCTTAAAATGTTGGAAATTTTCATGTGATATTTGTGATATTTATTTGGAGAAGTGATCTTAAACAGAATGGGTAATTTAATGAATATTATTATAACGATATACAGTTTGAAGAAATTAATTTTGCTTCCACGACAACTAAAATGGGGGAAGTGTTTGTTTCCTTCAAAATGAAAAATTTCATTATATTATGTTTTAACGTTTCCTGACCAATTTCAATTTCGTGTTCATTAATCGGTCCATTTATCTGTCCGCGTGTGGCATAAGATGGGAACTATTCGATTGTTTTTGATACAACTTTTAGAAATTATGCAGTTTGGTTCTCAGACTCTCTCCTACGAATTTCATCGCAATCGAAATGATGGTAGCCAAATGGTGCTATCATGAAATTCGATTAAATGTCAATATTTTACTACGAGTTCCATTTTGTCCGAATTCTGAGAGTATTTTCGGGTTTTGAAATTAGGAACACCCGTTTTTACCGACTTTCCGAAATGGGAATTCGGTTATTACAGCTACTCTCATGACGCGATTTGAGTCCGAGACAATGATAAAAATTTGTTTCCAGGTCCCTAGAAACCAAAAATAACATGCACTAAAATTATGTGTAGTATATATGTATCTGCACTTAAGAACGAAACATTTTTATGAAATTTGGTGAAAACGTTGGAAGTCCAAAAATCTTGCATGAGTTCTTCAGCCAGACATGTCCGATGCCCGAAACATGATCTTTTGAGTATTTTTCATGAAAAAAATTAGTTTTTTACCAAAATTTTCCTAAATTCAAAAGTTTTTGCTACATTTTTTCATACTACTGGAAAGAGGCGAAAAAATTGCATAAAAAGGCTTTGGAACCATTAGTTTATGTAAACTGGTTTTCGAGAAAAGCTAATTTTTGTTAAACGGAAATTAGTTATGTTATATTTGAGAGTATATTTTGCCACTCCATTAAATCTATTGAATCAAAATTGTCATTTTATCGAAATTAATTTCGGAAATTCAATTATTTAATTGATTAATTCAGGTCAATTTAGTATATTAAGTATTCGTTCACTTTATTTGCCCAACTGAGAGCTTAAAAATAAATTATGGGTAATATATATAACAAAGTAATTCCTTCTTGCTAGTGGAGTTACCTCTGTGGACGCCCCGGCGCACTTTTAATGTGGTGGCCTTTGAATACTTTACATGTAGAGGCCCCTAAATATTTCTGTGGAGGATGTCTGGCGAGTTTCCTAATTTTTTCCTAATTTCTCGAGAATTAAGATTGACAAGCAAAAAAAAATGCGCTTCTCCTCTACTCCTTTTTCAGATTTGATTCTACTTTTCTGGAGGCCCCTTATGTGTGGGGTTGCCGTGGCACGTGCCTCAAATTCGGCTCTGGCCATAGCTTCAGAGATTATGTACATCCTGTATTCATAATCTTATTTTATGTAATAAATTATAAATGTTATTGTTTATAAAATGAAAAAAACGCCGTGAGCAGCGGGGCCCCATCACGGTAGTCGAATTTTCCCCTTCATCTTCGGTATTGAATGTCTACAAGCGAAATGTGATTGAAAGTCTACAACCGAATTGTCATTTTGTTGGTTTCAAAACTGGTGATGAGTGTTCGGCTGATCGAGGCTTTAAAAAAAGGTTTTAAGTATTTAAGGGCTGTATCACAGTAAATTTCAATTTTGTGCCGAAAACAGGTAGCAGAAAAAAAGCCAACACAATTCGTACGAGGACATTCCTGCCCATGTTTATCCGCTAATTGCCTTTATGTTTTAGTTTTAAAAATTAAAAAAGGACCTTAAATAGTAAACTGGAAGGCCTTTATAAAGATATTTTTTCTTTCCAAAAAAATCCAAAATTTCTATTTTATAAATACTAAAAATCCAAAATTCCTAATTTATAAATAAACAGTGACTTTAATAACATTTTTAAATTACTTAATATGTATGTATTTCATTTGTCATAAAAGTAAGTTCACTTTTTTTTAAATTTTTTAAAATTACTATTCGCCTACTTGTATTTAGAATAAACATAATGCTTTTAAAACACATTTAACAATAGCATTCAGTTCCGATGTAATAATGGGAGAAGTGGGGGGAAAAGTGATGTGGACTCCCTACAAGGTACTAGCTGGATACCAACTGAATACACGTACAAAATTTCAGCCCTCTAGGTTTCCTTATGGAGTCTCTAGACGTGTTAGAATACAAGCAAAAAAATTAAGGAAATATTGGCGTAAAAATCGTGGGGGTAAGGGTTAAAAGTTGAAACCTCCAAAAAACAGTGTCTGGCTATTAGCTTAACCTGTACACCAAATTTCAGCCCTCTAGGTTTATTTGGGGAGATTTTGACCCGAACGAAACTGTTAAAAAACAAGAAAAATCATGTTCTTTTGGGTATAAAAATGGTGGGGGTAGGGGTTAAAAGTCGAGACCCCCAAAAGGCACCCCCTTGATACTAACTCAATCCGAATACAAAATTTCAGCCCTCTAGGTTTATTCGGGTGACCTGTGCGAGTGGTACAAACTTCGAAAACGTCGAAAATGCATGAAATTGTTTGCTTAAAAATGAGGGGGGTGGGGGTAAAATATTAAAACCTCCAAAAAGGACAACCTAGGTACGAACTTTATCAACACACCAAATTTCAACCCTCTACGTTAATTCTGGGGGGCTGGGGGCCTGTTAGATCCAGCGAAAATCGTTTTTCCCCCCTCTACTCCCACCATATCATCCTAGGAAGCTGAATTTTGGATATGTTGTAGATAATTGACCGAAACATTATTTAAAACCGGTTTGGAAAAGTTTTATTGCTTTTCCGCCCCCCACCACCCCCTTAAAGGTCGGGTCCGAAAAAAAATTTGCCCAAAATTTGACCCCACTTTGATAGTATTGTTGTGCATCGGAATAAGCCCCACTTACCAAATTTCATCTCTTAACTTCCATAGGGGGGCCCTACACATATTAAAAGGTTGCGGGAAAATATATATAATTATATATATATATATATATATATATATATATATATATATATACATATATATATATATATATATATATATATATATATATATATATATATATCAGACATCTTTTTTTTTACATAATCGTGTTCTACGGGTCCGAAAACGGATAGCGCCCCTGGTCTCGCCTCTCGCAGCTCTTATCGTATAGACTGTATAAGTCTAATTTTTCGGAGAAAATTCGACTAATGAGAACTACGGAAATACGTTTTCCAATTTTTACAAGCAATAATTTCAATTCTTGTATAGTATAGACTATAGGGGTGATGTTAAAATTCATTTTCAAATCTAAATATTGTTTTAAAAATATTTTCCATCAAAAATTGCGAGGTCATTATTTCAATACCAGCACAGCAAGTAACAGGCATACCTACTTGGAGTAAATAAATATTATATTATACGGGTGAGGGTTCATTTTTATATTACGTTACAGAGCTATTGTTGATATTTTGAATGGGGTGAAAATTTAAGTAAATCATTGTTGATGGGGTGAAAATAATTTAATAACTAATCAAGGGGATGTTTACTTTATTTATATTTTATAATATGTAAATATTATTGCAATTTTGTTCATACAGTTCTATGACAAGGGGTAGTTTTCTTTTTTTTTGTAATTGGACGAGAAAAAAGAGTGAGGGAATGCGAAAAAATATACGAGAGTAGGTTTTGAAAACTGCTTAAATTGTATTCGTAGCGACCATATTGTGTTCAGCGTTGCTACATTCAGCGTTTTTTTTTTTTTTTGATGGACCAACTGACCGATTTGACAAAATTATAACGGTTATTCCGAAACTTTTTTTTGGAACTCTAAAAAACTATAAATGACAATTATGGATAATTCAAAATAGTGAAAAGTGAAGTTTGTAATTTTGAACTTATAACCCCGAATACCCTAGAGGAGACACCTCGGTGCAAACCGACAGTCCATTATACCGTCTGGATTACCATATACAGTTAGCTGAGTACCGGTCTCGTACGCATGTTCTCGTTGCTCATTAATAACGTTTGTTTGTACGTGTGTATTTGAAATCAAATGCAATGGAAGTTGAAAATGGAGGAGAGTAATCATTACGCATATGTGGTAAATGGTAATTTAATAATTCTATATTGGATGTATCTACTTATTACAGAAAAATATTGCGTTTTTAGTGTGTTTTGTTTATAAGAAATAGTTATGAATTTGATCGAGTTTGATGGTTTGCGTTTTTTTGCAACAAAGTATGAAGTTTGTAGATTATTTTAAAAAACAAAATTCTTGCCCCAATGTGCCCATTCGTTTTTTACACCAATTTCAGTTTTTTCTTGTCTCACTTCACGTCTTGGACCCGCTATCTTGGATTTTCAAAATAATAATACCTATCAAATTCATAATCAGCGACCTTGAAAACCCTTCTATACCATATTTTGTTTTACTCAATCTAATTTTTGATTTTTGTCCGCGTTTTTTCGAAATTGGACCACTGTCCAGAGCCAAATTAGTTTATATTAAATACTTTTCGAAAACAGGAAAATTTGTATGTAAATCCTACATAGAAGAACTTTATTCAAATGGACTCTTTTATTGGTTTTGTTCACTCATCCATAATTTATATATTTGCATTTTGAACTTCTCTGAAAAGTCTGTCTTAAACATAATTCTTTTCCTCAGATTTCCATTATTGCCCATAAATTAAGGATATAACGATAATCTATAACGGAATATTTTCACTGTATTTACACTTGTCGCTAAAATTATGTTGCTAAAAGTTTTTTAAACAATGCTATTATGTTGACTCACTTCGGTTGTGAGTTTGTTTCAAACATAATTCTTTTCCTCAAATTTCCATTATCGCCCATATTAGCCCATATAAGTTAAAGATATAAGAATAATTTATAACGGAATATTTTCATAGTATTAATACTTGTTTCTAATTATGTTAGTAAAAAAAATTCTTTCACAATGTTATGTTGACTAATAACTTTAAGAAAAAGGACAAACGATCCATACATTTATTATAGAGGACAATATTATGTAATATTAAGCAAGCTCATATTTTAAAAGAGCTTAAAACTAGCTATATATATGTATATCTGTATGTACCTACCGTTCCTGAGTACATAACAATGTTGTGCCGCCTGTAAAATCGGTAATGTAGAGATAGGTACCTTTTGTGTTGTGTTTATTGCCTGCAGAATAGCTTTCAGGGTACAAGGTCCACTGGATAATATAATTTTTTTATTTGGTTTGTTTGCGGTTTATTTGATTATTATTATTGTTTTTGTGCGTCCTGAAGCGAACGAGTATGTATGTATGGTTTTTACTGGTATTTGTAAATAAATGAAAATTTATAGGGGAGAGTTGTACCTGTTGTAAAAAGGGGCTTTATTGCAGTGCTACACTGGAAAGACAGAGGTGTGTGTGTGTGTGTGTGTTTATCTGTTATTTGAAAGCTGGTAATTCGGGAATGGTTCTTAGCTCAACTTGACTAAAATTGGTTCCAAAATATTCCAGGATTTTCAAGAAATTTTAAAAACCTACTTTCAAAGCTGGTAACTGAGAAATTGTTTTTAACCAGGCTTGATAGACATATAATCAGAGCCGTTTCCAGGATATTTGAGGACTCCCAATATAAAAATAAAATTAAAAATTTTAAAATCATTCTTCAGAACTGATAATTGTGACATGGTTCTCAACCGGGTTTGATGAAAATGGTTCCAATTTTTACTAGGATATTCTAGAATTTTTTGGATGGAAATTAACAATTTTAATCAACCACTCTAAAAGCTAGTAACTGTGAGATTAACTTGTGTGAATAATGTTCCGTACAAAAAGTAGTTTTTTCAGAGAATTAAAAACCCATGACAAAAAAATCTCTAAAAAGTTTCAAAAGAAAAAGTTTTAAAACCCTCGACTGAAAATCTTTAAAAAGTTTCAAATAAAAATTTCTGGAATTCTACATTACAAATTTCAATAGCTTTGTTCCTTTTCCAAAATGGTGAACGCTTCAAATAATAATGAATTTGTCAAATACGCATGATCGAATTGAATTATTACTTGAACTAATAATTCTGAATTTTTAAAAAGGAACGCAATAAATTCTAAAAATACTCTATAGAGGGCATAGAAGTGTGACACTACCATCATAGAGAAAAGCAACAAAAATCTCGATGAGAAACAGGGTCATAGATCAGGATCAACAAAAATATTTTAATTATTATTTATAAAAAAATAAATTTGAATAACTTTGCACTCGTATGACAACGTTACCACGCTAACGACGCTAACCGTAGATATCGCAAATATGGTAGATAATGCATAAGCAAATGGGTAAAAATACAAACTTTTTTTTTGATAATTTTTTCAAAACTGTACACAAACTGAAATTCTAGTTCAAATTCTTGACAAAAATCCCGGACTGATTGAACTGTTTTGAACTCAGTTCAAATTCAAATTCATAGTAAAAGGAACATTGAACTATCAGTACAAGTAATATATTTTTTTTAAAAGGAACGCATTATTTTCAACTTTCCTAACTGCGCATGATTTTTACTGATTTGAACCAAAAATTCGTGAAAAAGGAACAAAGCTAATATAATTTAAATTAAGCTAATTTTCATTCAATATTTCTGTTTTTTGTAACTGTTACTCAAAATAAAATTTTAGTTGTATTCTTGGTGATGCTGAGATAAAATTTGATGAAAAACGAAAAAAAATTTCAATACCTAATGTTAAACATTTCAGACCATTTCATTTGGGAAAAGATACGAATTTCGTTTGGGAGGTAAATTAAAAATAAGTCAATTTTAGGACTTTTATATTCTGGGTATCTAACAAAAAGTTAATTAACCCAAAACATTATTAAAATTTTGATGAATAAAAAATATTGGAAAGTAGGTTGATCTGAAAGATTTGCATATTTTCATTTACAGATTATTTTTCTACTTTCTAAAAAAAAAACACCAAAAACACATTGCTTCCTTTTTTAACCCTTTTATTTCCTACGGGTACCAATTATCACGGCTACGACTCTAATATAGCTCGACTGAGATTATTTAAAGCAAAGGTACAATTTGAGAGGGTTCATATACCATAATTTATATTAAGTATATGTAATACGAGCACTATTTTACTTGGAATTATAATAAATATTTTGTGTGTTTGGGACTTGTGTGTGTGTGCGCGGGGTAAAGGGTGAGCGGAGTTAGTTGGTGTACAAGTTGCGACCTATATGTAATACCAGAAAATCAGTATTAAATACATATTGTACATATTGGCGACGCAAAGATTACGCGAGCGCTCCTGGTTTTTTAAATTAGAAGCTGTATCAAGTAAAAATTTTTGTATACGTTTAATTGTCGGTAGAAAAATGTACTATACAAATTATGCGCAGATTACTAGATTTTATATCGCCCAGTAATCGTATACGTATATTTTTACTTGATGCTAGTTCTAATTTTACCACCAGAGGCGCGAGTGAGAATCTTTGCGTCGCCAATAAAAGCATGTATCTAATCAAATATTTAAAATTTTTGGAAATTTAGAGGTATAGATGTACAAAGGATATAGCAGAATAAGTATAGGTGAATCTGCCCCGGAGCGAATTATTTTAATAACACTATTACCGGTATGGCAAGGCGGTAAGTAATTGATATCTACAAATTTGGTTGCCAAACTGAGTAGTTATGGAGATAACTAAAAAAATTTAAAAAAATTACAAAATTTTTTTTCTTTGTAACTACTCAACTTAGGAAAATAATTTCAAATTCACATGAAGGCAAACACTTTCAAGAATATTAGACATATTTATTATCGTATCAGTCCTCGTCAATAAGGATAAAAACAAGGATAGTATCCGATCCAATGTTATTTTTATAGGGTTCCAATCGAGCGATCACTTCAAAAAAAATTCACCAAGTCTCATCAAAATTCAAGGATTACTACATGGTAAAAAAAAATATTTTTCATTTCTAACCTGCTGAACCGCCTCTCCAGTGGGTTCGACCCTGGAATTATATACATCTGGAAAATTGTCAAAAAATGTGGTGTAGTAGGCATTCTTTAATATTCTACCTGTTAAAAATGGCTACTACCTACACCACATATTTTGAGAATTGTCTATTATATTTCTACAATGGTTTTGTTTTGATCTAGGAAAGTTATACATATGAAGTACCTGTCAGTTATACAGGAAAGTTATACATATGAAGTAGCCCTATCAGGGGCAGATAACCTATAACTTAATATACCTCTTTCGATTATTCTTGATTATTTCGAAAACTATAGGAGATAGGAAAAAACATTTTATGAGACACAACACTTTATTTTTAAAGTACTTTCGACTGATGTATATAATTCCAGGATCGAACCCACTGGAGAGGCGGTTCAGCAGATTAGAAATGAAAAATATTTTTTTTACCATGTTGCAGCCCTTGAATCTTGATGAGACTTGGTGTAGTAATTAAGTGCATTAGGGCACAGTTACTGAATTTTTTTTTGAAGTGATCGCTCAATTGGAACCCTATAAAAATAACATTGGATCGGATACTATCCTTGTTATTATCCTTAATAACGAGGACTGATACGATAATAAATATGTCTAATATTTTTGAAAGTGTTTGCCTGCATGTGATTTTGAAATTATTTTCCTAGGTTGAGTAGTTACCAATAAGAAAATTTTTGTAATATCTTAAATTTTTTTAGTTATCTCCATAACTACTCAGTTTTGGCCGCCAAAATTGTAGATATCAATTACTTACAGCCTTACCATACCGGTAATATAGTTATTAAAATAATTAGCTTGCGGTGCAGATTCACCTATATTTGTCATACTATATCCTTTACCAGCATGTAGGTTTTCGGAAATTAATAGTATCGGTTAGACAGGGGATCAGGGAGGGATGTTTTGATACGTTCGATACTTAAGGTGTGTAAAAGGGCAAGTAGAAATTTATTTGATGTGAAATATTAGTTCAAAGTTTCCAGACTGTGAAAAATTAATAACTTTGAATTAGAGTGGGTAGATCTACTTTAAAAAGATTCAAAATATTTAATCAAGCAGTTAGTAAAGATTTTTTTTTTGTATGGGTACATACACTGTTAGCTTGTCGGAGGTACAAAAATAGAACTTTTTTTTCTTTGCTTTTTGTTAATTTAAAAAAATTTTAATTTATTGTTTTACTAATGGATAATGCTCTGTTCACATTATTCCAGTAGCATTTCATTCCAGCGATCGAAACCTGCGCTGGAATGCGACTGAAGTAATGCAAATCGGTACTGGAATGCACTGGAATGTTCCCATTTGGGTAAGTAATCCAGTCCAGTGACCGGATTGACGGTCTACTTTTTCATCCTAGCTTTGCCCATTCCAGTGCCACTGGAATAGTGTAGACGGCCCATCCAGTGTTGGATTAAACGTTGAAAAGAGTGAACACGCATTATTTTTTTTGTAATTAAATTGAATGACTGGAATAATGTAAACGATATGATCCAGTCCAGCACTGGACTGGATTGACTCACTGGATTACTGGACTGGAATAATGTGAACAGGGCATAATATGTGAAATTTAAGTCATAACGAACAATTTTTTTTAACATGATAGTGAAATTTTGAATTTCCAAATTAAAAATTATAACTTTATATAAAAACCATATACTTTTTTGTCTGGAATTTCTTGAATTTGTGTGTTAATTTTTATTTCAATCTATATGAGTCTTCTTTTTTTTATTAGGAAGGTTGAACTGCAACCCTAAAAATAAAATTTCTTTAAGAAAATTAAGATATTTTAAATTAAAATTTAAACGCAAGTTTGCTTTCTGTTTGTGAACTATAATTGAAAAATTAATAAAATTTTTACGAATTGATCTAGTCACTTCATTTTTAAAAACTTGTGAGATCGAATTGGGTCATTCACGATTTCGACAAAAGTGTTCCACATTTGTACTGAAAATATTATATGGCAGGTAGAAATTTAAAATGTAGCTGGTTGTATTATCAAATTGATTGAGATAGTACTTGACAAAATACCCGGGGGACTACATATTTAATCAATTTTGTACATATGTGTTCTCCTGATGTGAATCAAACGAATTTCGCCCGATTGGAGTTTCCAGGAATAGCGTATATAATTTAGCGGGTTAGTAATAAGTAATTCTTGAGTTAAAAATTTCGAAGAGGTCTAACAAGTTCGTTTCTGAGGTTTTATTAAGAAGACTATCGTAGCTTCTTTGAATTTGTGGTTAAAATAACATTTAATCAGCGGGTGAATTATCATAATCGGAAAGAGTCAGTAACGTCTCACAAAGATATTTATAGAAAATTAACACTACATTGGGATAGAATGATTATTTCTTATCTTTACTAGTCTTTTTTATCCCAAAATGATTAACTCATGTGGTAACTGAGGGGAAATTTTTACAACAAAGACTGGTTTCCTCTTTACTCTAGTAAATAAGTATTGTGATTACTTTGTAATCTATGTTTTCATTGCTCAAATTTTTCTTATTATAGTTATAGCTTTTTATTGATGTTTTACTTCAGTGTCTTTTATGACGTCATCATATTGTACGCGTTTGACTCGCATACCGAAGCTTCTGTATAATATTAAAAATAAACTTAATTGGTAAAAATTTAGTTGGCTACTCATCAGTTAGCTAGTTCTTGTTGAGGAATGTATATTAAATTGTATTAGTATTACATAGTTATCATTGTTTACACAATACTCAGCGGCTACGGTCCACTCTGGACTTACACGAGGCAGAAGAGTTTGGAGTTACAGCTAAAAGTTGCTCAAAAAAACTTTAGTTCTGAAGAAATTTGAAAGTAAGTTCTACAGCTCAATAATTTTTCTTATCATTGGATTTTTATTTTCTGCAATGTACATGATTTTCGTATATGATTTGATTATTAACGTAGTTCCTCTGTGATAGTCAAATATAAAAATTTATCTAAAAAAAAAATTTTCTTTTATCAAAAATTAAATAATGTATTAATATTCTTCAGTGATTATATTTGTATACCACTTGTTTTTTTTTTTTTTTTTAATTTCCGCTCGCCCTGTTGTAGCAATATAAAAATATTGTTGAAAAAGCGTCGTAAAAACGTTGTAGAATGATGTTTGTAAATTATATTACAAAAACGACGTGGAGAATAATTTTTATTTTTTATTAAATATAATTTGTAACTTTGCATTTTATAACATAATTTTTATCAAATTCCTTTGACACGTTTTCATTTTACTAAAAAAAATAAAATTCTCCCATAAGAGCTCGTGTTAAAATTAAAAAACTTTGAAATCGTTTTTCTAAAAATTGGGGTGGTTAAGGGCATGTATTATCGGTATTGAATTAAATAAATACCTAGAGAAATTTCGTTAAAATCCATTGAAAAAATTGTTTTATCGACCAACTACCTTAACCGGAAATTATAAATGTTTGGAAAATAAAAATATTTTTAATTAAAATTCATATAGTGTTTGAAAAATTATCGAAATTGGATCGGCTGGCACTCGAACCCGGATCTCTTGATTGCTAGCCAAGCGCCTTACCAATTAGGCCACCGACCACTCCAATCTTATAATCAATCAAACACAACCTCTCTTTAATACGAAACGCAGTTTATATTTTTAATTTCAAATGTTATCGAGTGCCTGTGAAAGATTATCAATGTATGGCGGACTTTTGTCCGTATTTGTACATACACCAATATATTGGTGTATGTTTAAATACAGACAAATATAATATTGGTGTATGTTTAAATGAAAATCAAGTGAAAATCAAATTGAAGGAGCGGTAGTTTTTTGAATATATTTGGTCAAGAGTCAAACAAGACCCTTTCATAATATATGATATCTCATTTGACCTAGTTGACCTCTTTTCGAATAAAAATGGTGGAAGGTTTCTTTTTTAAATTTTTGATTCAGAATCCTAAAAGGAAATTACTTCTTCTCGGCACTTCCACCAGAGATGCCGATGGCCAAAAAATATAAAACAAAGAAGATTAAAGCTTAAACTTCGGCAAAAAATTTCATTTTCCCATTATTACCATTCAGTAGTATATTGTTAAAGTCTAGTGGTCTGTACAAAATGTATTTAACCATAATATATCTTGATTATCACGTATAGTAAGTACAAATAAGTAAGTTCATTAGATGAAAATGATAAAAAAATTTAATTTTCGCCGAAGAAAAATCTGGAAAATTGAATGAAAAAATGTCATTTTCTTTTATTATCATTAATTTTATTCACATAAATGTGACCGAGCGACATGCGGCTAAACAGTTATCTATATTAAGAAAAAATTCTTTCACTCAAACAATATAAGCTCAGATAAAAGTAATTTCCTACTATTATGACTTAAATAAAAAAAAAGAATGCACAAAATTAAGTGGGATGTAAAAACGTTTATGTGTATAATCAATACAGTTGTATACAAAATAACTGTAATACCAAAAGGGGGAAATTATGATAATTACACGGGGCAGAGTCAGTCCGACCAAAGTCGGGACCCAATGCAAAATTAATTTGCGGGACTTTGAAACAAATTTCGAACAATAATATATCAATTCATACAGTTAGGGGTAAAATGATCTACATAGAAACGATTTAGCAATTTCGAACAAACGGTAGATCCTTACGGGATTTCAATTGTTCATCAAAATTATCGGCATAGTATGTTTTCGTTTAAACATGTCTATTCCTTTTTTTTATGTGATAAAGTTATAACTGAAATGAAAAAACGCATACTCATGTGCGATTTTTATTTTCGTTTTCGTAAGTCTTTTGATATCACTGTAAGCTTACTACTTTTGATAGGAAACTACTGTAACCTTACTACTTTTGATAGGGAACTACTGTAACCTTACTACTTTTGATGCAGAATTGCTGTGATCCTACTACCTTTGGTGCAGAACTGCTGTGATCCTACTACTTTTGGTGCAGAACTGCTGTGATCTTACTACTTTTGATAGAGAACTACTGTAATCTTACTACTTTAGGTTTAGAGCCGCGATAAGTTTATTACTTTTGGATTTGAGCCGCTGTAACCTTACTGGCCTGACTGGTTTTCACTGATTTGTGTGTTACTTTATATTATTCGGTATTTGTAAATAATATTAGGTCATACCACAAGTACTGACATATTTTTTGTATTTGATATTTTTTACTTATTGATTAAGCGGTCATATTTTATGCTTTGTGTAGAGCGGACACTAGATTTTCTCTTGATAGTTTTTTTTTGTGAATAAAAGACCATTTTTGAAAATGGAAAATTTAAAAAATCAATTTTCGTGCAAGAGCAACGAATTTTCTTACAATTTTGTGTCCTCCTTAATTAAGCTGCGGCAGTTTCGCATAAGTTTCTATTGAAATATGTAGGGTATAATGCCCTTCGTAGGAGATTCGTAGCGAAGTACTTAGCTTCATTTTTACAAAGATGGAAGAGTACGGGCAAAAAACTTGCCGAGGGAAGGTCGACCAACATCAACCTCTCGACTGGAAGCCTTTGATAAAATTGGGGAAGCATTAAGTGTGCCACGGAATTGATCTGTCGAGCATCTTAGTTAACATGTAGGCATTGCTCATACTACAGTACAAAGGCAATTTTAAGAGGGAATTACTCAGTTCTCGAAAGAAGGTCTCGATTCCAATTTAAATGAAATAATTGGTAGGTTAAACCAAAATGGTACTTTCAGTAGTGTGTCTAAATTACCGGAAGTTTGGAGACGGATCATTGATAACTCAAGAGACTACTGATTAATTTTATATATTGTATATAATTTAATCATTTACACAAATAAAAACAATTACAAAACAAAATGTGTCAAAATTTGTGGTATGACCTAATAAAACAAATATTTTACTTAGCAAAAGATATCACGTCTACTTATTCGGTATAATTGTATGTGGCCTCCCACTAAACAAAAAGATAACTAGTTAAGCTACTTACATTAGTAATATTATTTAGCTACTAAATGCTTGTCAATGCGGTAGTTACGAAGATATACACATAAACATTTTAGAAAAAGTACCCATCTAATACTTTGATGGAAACATTGTTAGTAGCCTTTTTAAAACCACTTTTAAAATTTTTACACGTACAAACTTTGAAATTATAGTTTCTTCGATGAAAATTTCAATTAAATTTTCCACTGTTAGTGTTACGAATCTTTTGTTGATAACTGTATGTCAGTTGTAATATTATTTTAAATAATAAACATTCTTATATTAGCATTTAATTAGAATCGTGATACTGATACGCTTTTCCCAGTTGTCTGTCTCACTTCGTTATTTATTTAACACGTTTTTTCTATTTTTTCTCCTTTTATTGAAACCAGTGAAACGTAACCGCTATGAAGTACTTGTAAATTATCTAATCGTGTGTCGAGATTAGATTATCAAATTTAGTATAAATTCAACGAACGTGTGTATTCGGTTAAGAGAAAGTGGTGATAGTGACAAATATTATGTAGTGATCTGTGAAATTTTGTAAAAATGGTTTTTTTAAGTTACATATTTTTTATATTAGTATCGCCATTAGTTGGGATAATAACATTTGATTGTGTAATATGAAATGTCGTTTTCCGACCACTTCGTCTACCGTATAATTCAAATATATATCAACACTTTTTTAAGCATTAGAGAAATATTTAAAAGCCGCTATTTAATTTTAAATAGAATTCTTGTATCCTGCAATCATTTCCGACATTAGCTGGAATAACATTTGGTCGTATAATATGAAAAGTCGTTTTCAGACCACTTTAGTCTATCATGTAATTTAGATACAATATATAGACATTTTCTTAAGTATTAAAGAAATATTTAAAAGCCGCGATCTTTAGTTTTAAATAGTATTATTGCAGTCTGGAATCATTTCTGCCATTAATTGGAATAACATTTGGTCGCGTAATATGAAATGTCGTTTTCCGACTACTTTGCCTCCCCTGTAATTCAGATACGTATTGAACTTTCTTAAGCACTAGCCAATTGTTTAAAAGTAATTCTTTAATTTTGGACTGAATTCTTCTAGACTTTTTTTGGAATTTAAAATAACACACGAATAAAAATAAGGTCCAAGATTGTTAAAATTGTTATATTGTCCCGCACTGACTAACGAAAAAATTAGCCGCCTTACCCATGATAGGTTAGAAAAGTAGTAATGTTTCACTAGATTATAGACAGCTGGCTTCTTAGGCTAGTAACTTACCCCCAAAGAAATTCATCGGCGTCCGTATTAAAGACTGAATAACCAAATAACTTGACAAATATCCTTATAAATATTTGATTGAAGTCTACGTATTCATTCTAAAATATTGTCAATAGTTTTTCTCTCTTTAAAAAAATATATTAAATTCTTTTTATTACATCAATGATTATAATTTTCTTTAATTCTACTCTTAAATATAAAAAAAAATTGTAATTTTTTATTCCTTTTCAGATTTTGAAGTTCCTAGAACATTCGTGGTTGCTGTTGAACGATGGTGAACGCTGTTTTTACTGGCATTTTGACAGTATAATTAATCGAGTTTCCATAGAAATGACTAAAAGTGCAAAAAAAGGAAGTACTCTCTTTCGATATCTATCTACTTAATAAATCTCTAACACTGACTTACTGATTGACAGACAACGCACAGCCTAAACAGTTCGGTTTAGAAGAATGAAATTTTGCACAGGAGTTCCCTATGTAACGTAGGTGAGCATTAAGTAAGGACTTTTGAAAATTCGTCCCCTAAGTGGGTTAAATACGGGATGAAAATTTGTATGGAAAATAAATAATATCTTATTTTAATAAATCTTTAACACTGACTGACATCATGATATGTTGCCGGTGGTAAATCCTATCGGGTAGGTATACGGCTAGTAAGCTATAAGTCTTGTTAGTCACACATGGATATTAGAAATATAATATCACACAAGTTCACCAGATACAAGTTTATTAACAATAGTAATAAAACGATAATCTAATATTGTTTTTAATAACAGCAAGTTAAGCAGCCTATGGAACCTCGAACGGGCGAACAAACCATATTTCGTTTTACGTTCGTCTTTATTTAATTGACGTCGACAAGATGAAGAAGATCACTTCGGTCGCTGCCATCCAGCCACTCTGTATCGTGCCATTTCACTCGTTCATTCACTTATCAAAACCGTACTCAGTTCATACGTACCTACATCCACTTTACCAAACCGAACTATAGCTACCGGCTTGTACCGCCTGTACCGGTTATACGTATGATGTTGTGTCGAGTATATAGATAGATGTATGTATGATATTCTTTCATTGAAAGCACGCTCTATCGACCACCAACCAAATGCTATGTAGGTACACATAATGTTGGTGGTGTGTGAATATGCGACGATGGCCCTACAGACACACAGGCACATATAGGACACGTGTATACAAAGGGTGAATGCGATACAAAAATTATCAAAAATATTAAACTGATTAGCCAGGAAGTACATTGTTCGATTTTGATCTTTTTTTTTTTGTCGGCCAAAATTTAGGGAACAAAGAGTTAGGGATGATCGATATTAGAAAAACATCGATGTTGACATCGATGTTAATATCGATTCAAGAGTATCGATATACGATATATATCGAAAGAAAAACATCGATATTCGAGAACATCGATGTTTATGTAGCAAAATAAACAACCATTATAATTTTGTTCGAAAACATATAGATATTTATGTAGCAAAATAAAACCAGTTTCCCATTTGATCTATTCCTTTGTTGATACAAATGCTGCCCAGCTTTTAAAAAAGGTCTTTCTGAAGCTGTTGAAGTTGCTATGCAACACAAATATTTAATGGCAATTTTTTCAAGTTTGGATAAGTGGATCCTAGAACTTGCCATAAAAGTAATGGATCTTGTTTTAAATCAGCTACAGAACTTTGTAAATACTGGATAGCTTAGAGTAATATCGAAGTTTCGATATTATTCTCGTAACATCGATGTGTCGATGTTATCGAGGACATAACATCGATGTTTTTACATCGATGTTTTCCCGCTAAACATCGATGTTTTTCTACCATCGATGAATATCGATCATCCCTACAAAGAGTATTTTCGTAAGGCTAACCGCAGTCTAAACTATAATTTTGTATATGTTTGTAAATTGTTGTTGCAAAATACAAATCTTTTTAAAAATAAAGTTTTTTTTTTTTTTTTGGAAAATATCATTGCTGGTGTAGCGGACAAGAATGAGCAAAATCGGTGTTGATTTTGCAGTTTTGTTTCCGTCTTATATATTTTGTAAGGTCTAGACCAGTGTTTTTCAATCTGTGGGTCGCGAAGCCTTTTTAAGGGAGTCGGAGTCACTTTAAAAATAAAATAACTCTAGTTCAATATATAATATTTAATAAAGAGAAGGTTAATTAATGGTTACAATTATGTGATAGTTTCATACTTTCGCGTGATAGAGTTTCAAAATTGCAGCTTATTTTCAATAACAGTAAATCCGAATTTTAAATAATTATCGTCATATAGACACTTTTTCTTTTGTTTTGTTGTATTACTGTCATTGAAACTTGAAGTTGACGGTTGTGCAAATGTTTCCAGAAACGTATCCATTTTCAATAATTACAATGAGCACAGAATTTTGAATATTAGATAAAATAAAAAAGACAGTGAGCAACTACTAAACAAACAAGGTAATTTAATAAACTTAAACATTAACGCGAGTTAACAATTCAATGAATTCAAATGGATTACGCTCGGAAGTGTTAAACAGCAACGACCGTCGCACGTGCGCGTTCAGAAACTACTATACTTCGATGTCAACTTCGATGTCGATATAAAAATAAGCTTGCTTCAAGTCCTTAATTACGTATTTAATCGATACCTAACTATGAAAATAATCAATGATGAACGGATTCGATATTTATAACATAGAAAAAATAAAAGTTAATAATAGCGGAGGGTAGGGGGCGCGAAATATTTTTCCATACTAAAGGGGTTGCGCCATGAAAAAGGTTGAAAAATACTGATCTAGACCAATACCAAGATTATACATATGGTTGTTAGATCAATACCGACACGCAAGTAAACGAGACAAAAAAAGCAAAATTCTTGCTAAATTATAACAAAGTTACAAATGTTACAAAATTTTGGTAAAATTGCCAATTTCGTAAAAATTTTCATCGTAACATAATTTAATACGTTAAAATTGCTTATGGCTATCAACGTACCTATTAAAAATGCAAAAGTGAATAAGGTCAGTCTTGTTATTGCAATATTTAGCAGAGTCTGAGGCCAAGATGTTGTATGTGCCAACAAAACCAAGATATTAATTCTACTGCAGTAATAAGACTACGACCAAAATAACGAGAGTCTTAGTTAGCCTTATATATTTGCTTAACTTTTTCCCTAATAGCGCGAAAGAAATTTTCAGAAGCTTTTCTTGTTTAGTTCAGAAAAATATTAGCTGATTATAGACCGATTATTTAAGGAATCATTTTGAAAAACGCCTTTCATGTTGTTTACGGGGTTTAAGTTAGTAGTGCCCAATGAAACCGGCACTCGAAACCAGGGAAGTTAAGATTTTTTTTTGATCCAAGAAAAATTTAAGGAGCACTAAGACCACTTACTCGTCCCTCTGGGTAATAATCGCAAGAATGTACTGAAAAGTTCAAAATGTAGCAAAATTATTTTCATTACTCGAAGCTCAACCCTCTCAGTAATTTTAAAAATTTATCTTTTTCTCCCAATATATCTACTTAACAAATTTGTAACACTAACTGACTGACAGACAACGCACAGTCTAAACCGTTGGCTTTAGAAGAATGAAACTTTGCACAGGAGTTCCCTATGTAACGTAGGTGACCAGTAAGGAAGGATTTCTGAAAATTCGCCCCCTAAGTGGGTTAAATAGGGAATGCAAATTTTTATGGAAATTCGTCATTTTTGAAGTTAGATATATAAAAATATGTTACTATGACTATTCAAATAAATAATATTTTATACACTGATTGACAGACAACGCACAGGCTAAACTGTTGGGTTTAAAAGGACGAAATTTAGCACAGAAGATATGAAGATTGATCTTTAGACATTACTACTTATAAATAAAAGTCAGTTGTGTAAACGTTTCTGGAAATTCATTCTCTAAGGAGTTAAAACAGGAAATGAAAGTTCGTATGGGAAGTTTGTTATTTTTGAATTTAGAAACGTCGAAATTGGTATTTAGACTTTTGAAAAACATTGAAAGTGAGCAGTGAGTACCTAATAGAAAGATGTTGCCGATGGGAAATCCCATCGGGTATACGACTAGTAATAACATAAATTTCTCAAAAGATTGGACACTTAACCCCTTCACGCACATAAGCGTAGGGAGAGTGAAAAAAAACTATGTTATGTTTAAAACTGTTTATTAGGGCCAGTTTAAACATATAAATGACAAATTATAATTACCTAATATATTTTATATAAATTTTGAGCATGGGACAAATATGTCCCAGTTTTAGTAAATAGTACAAATTACGGAAGTATGAGGAATTTTAAGTGATTAAAATATTCTACTTTACTTATTTTATTATAATTTACTTACCAAGATTGATAATTTTTTATTGTAATAATTTATAACGCACAAAAATTTTTTAAAGAATTGAAACTTAAAATTAATAACGGTCAACTTTGCAACTTTGTACCAGACTTTTTTTGAAAATTGATAGATTATTGCGTTGCCAATGCATGAAATTATTAAAACTACTATAGAAGAATAATAATATAAACTTATAAATGTTTTAAATCGTACCAGTATTGCGTAAAATGTAAATATAAATTGGGGACAAATATATCCCATATCCCTTAAGGGGTTAAGGTTGAAGTGAATAAATTTTTTATCAATTAAAAAATTTTACTGGCACAAAAAAACTTCAGTAGGTATCTGAAGCCATCAGGAGGGTTAGATGAAGATTTATCAAATGCTAAGGTCAGTTAACATTTGTACAAGAGTTTTAAAAATACATATGCTCCGTTACTTTGCAAAAACAATTAAAACTTTCCTTTTTCTCCAACAATCCAAAATTTTGTTTCACCCAGTAATTGATTCGAACATAAATAGTCCACTACTGTATTCAACCCATCCACTCACACACACATATATGTATGTATGGTACTTATGCTTTCTTTCCCGCACCACTACTCAACCTCCACTCCCCTCCCCCCTTCTTTGCCGGATTCATTCATTCACAACAGTTGCTTCACCGTTTTTGAAAGATGGCAAGAAAATCTCGTTATTGTAACACAAGTATAGTGTAATATTCACGTCGCGTATAAACTGAAAATAACATGGGGAACACCTCCTTTACAACACACTAATCTTGTTATCTAAGACGAAGATGACGGCGAACACGAATGGCGAACGGCGAACGGGAGACGTACGGAGTGTGGCGAATAAATTCAGAAAAGGTGTGGAGAAGTAGAAGCGACTCACTTCGTAATAATAACACAATATACTACCACTGCCAGCGTGGATATGGAGGGAAGAATTTGGCCAGTACACTTTGCGGGAGTAACCAAACCGCTAGCCAGCCAAACGAAGCGTTACCAATCAGCCAGTAGTACTCTGTTCATCTTTGTCTACGTCTTAACACTTAAATGGTCGGATGTATTGATGATGATGAAATACAGGAGCGTAGTAAGAAAGATGGAGAGATATTGATATGAATGATACATCGATAAAAATAAGTTGCGCTGTGACCACTTATCCTCATTTATGATGTTCTGGGTAGACAGGGTTTCGGGATGCGTGGCAGGCGTATATAGAAAAGCTAATCGGATATGTCCCCATAGGCGTTGTGACGAACTGAAATAGCATTTCTAGACAATAAACACCATAAAACACGCGTAAATCCTACTCCTATCACTCCTACTGTGAAACATAAAAAACCAAATTTTTTCCATCTTATAACCCAATTTTAATCTACCTATCGTACTTTTTTGCTTTATCTGCAAATTTTTACGTAACCGTAATAATAATAACGCTGGAATTATCAATACTGCACAAATAGTCTCTGTTGACATTTTGAAAAAGTTGTCAAATACAGCGATTTTACGCGTTAAATATATTACACAAAGCGATTTCACTAGCCAGCGGGTAAAAATACGAAGCGAGTAGCGAGTAAAGTAGACACGTTTTTGACTTGACTCGCTTTAGAAAAGCGAGTAGCGAGTATCTAGCGAGTAACTAGTCAAGAATATTGCATTAAGCGAGTTTACTAGTAGCGAGTAAATTCGCCAGCGAATAGCGAGCAAACTCGCCAAGTGTAATACAGACTTATGTAATTCTTACATGCGCCACTTGGAAGGAGATACAATTATTCACCAATGGTCATCATCTCTATCGTGTAAAAGAATACAATTGATAACAAAATAATAATACAAGGTTTGATTAGATTTTTTTATGTCACTTATATTTTGTACGATACAATTTGACTGAATGAAGCTCTAGTAAGTGAACGCGTGAGTGTCTTCTACTCGTCTCTGTATGTGTGGATCTCCGAATAATAAATGTCTGTTGTAGTCGTTTTTTTTTTTTTTTTTTTTTTAATGTCACGCCGGATTTATGTTACGGGAGAGTTGATTGTGGTATGATTAAATGTACCTATATATTTTTGTTGTTTCCATATTGTTTGGCAGAAAAAAAAATTGTTTATAATGACACAAAAAATTGTTCCAGTTACTTATATTTTCAAAATTAAATATTTTACTTTAGTAATTCAAAAGGCATGAAGACCTCCCCCCACACAATAGGGGCCACCACCAAATTAATAATGAATCTCTCAAAACCGAAGTAGAATAGGAAGTATAGTTTCTTTTTGCTCGTCCATGGTATTTCAAAAATTTCCGTAATTTTGTTATTGCTTTACCAGGGGCTTCCACATGAAAAGTGCCTATGGGCCTGTCAAAGGTAAATCCGACCGTGAAGAAGCGGTTATGTAAGACTTTTTCAATAGATCATATTTTATAAAATTTAGAAAGTTTATACGTTATAGTTTGGTGCATTAAAATTTGATTTCATTGTGTCCAAAAATTTCGTAGAAATTCAATAATAAACATGTGCATTGTATAGAAGGTACATGTACCGTAAAACCGTCTAGACCCGGACAGGGAGTCTAGACCCGGACACTTTGCACCAATCTTCAAATTAAATACTTTCTACATTAACTTGCAACAATAAACATTTGTTCTTGACGTCATTAGAGAGAGAAAAACATCCTCTAAATAGCTGTACCAATAAAAACTACGGATTTCAACATTTACTATCTCATTTTACAGGATTACTATCCTATAGTTTTTCAAAGAAATAAAATGTGTGTCTAACTTAGGCATGTGGTTTTCGTCATAATTGTTATATTGTTTTAGTTTTTACATGTATGTGTTCAGAATTTTATCGCGCATCATTTAATGATGTTTGAAGTTATATTCGATGTATATATAAAAAATACAATGCTATATATGTATACTCGTTTAGACCCGGACACATCAGTTTATTACACTATGGCCGCGATTCGCACCAGTTGTAACTCCCACTGTCCATACGTTAATATTCCCCCAGAATTACGTGGTTTATGCCTCCTTCTGGTGTCATATCGTATGTTTACTTTATAGAGAGGCATACTATGCATTGCCCCCTCTCCCTTCCCACAAAATATTTTGAAGTCTTTGACAGGTTCAAAGACATCAGACGATATAAAACACTGTCCTAAACCTGACGGAAGAAGTTAGTTTGCATGTTATTACATTATTTAAGTAAGTGTCCGGGTCAAGACAGATTTGATCCGGGGTGTAGACATGGACACTTACTAATTATTTTTTATTTTTTTTTTATTTTTACTTATAATGAAACAAATGGGTCAGGGATATAACAAATAATATACGCTCTTTCTAATGGTAATACTTTTATTGGTGATATCTATGAAGGAAACATGTATAAACATAAAACAATACCAAAAAATGTAAAAAAGTGTCCGGGTCTAGACGGTTTTACGGTACCTAAATAAAAACATTTCAGTGTTCCTACTGTAGTTATGTAGATGCAGTTCTACTGTAAATGTCACATAACTTCTTCATGCACTTATCTTTACAATTTTTGTTATATAATTCCTTACGAAACGGTTTACTTCTTGTTTTGGACGGGAAACTGTCTACAACGGATGATTTGATAATATGGCTACGAAATTGGCTAAGGACACCACAGCTATGTTTATGTATGTAGTTACGTCATAAATTTCAGATTTCTTTACCAAAAGAACGAGGTTCTTTTACAAACGAAGTTTTGAGACAATTAATGAAAAGCTATAAACTGTTCAATACTTAGTTGACTTTTATGAAGCATATATTAACTAAAATGAGATAACTACAAAATTCGAAATTTTAATTTATTCAATAATTAATCTGTCAATATATGCAGAATCTTCTATTTGTCTGAATTATTTAAGATCTTCCGAACCGTAAACTCCGAAAATAAAGTAGATGGACTTATTAGTGTGCAAAAATTGTTCTATTTTTGATTTTCGTTTTATCTACATCCCTTTTAATGTTCGTGAACTTTTTTAGATTTTTCTGAGTGATCATTCTGGTGATAAGGGTCGGGGACAACATCCTCCCCTCCTAAATAAAGAACAAAAAAATTCAGTTATATATACTGTTGAATTAGTGCTTTAATAAGCTTTCCTTTGATGCTCTATTGGAAGTTCTTGGGGAACAATTTTTCTTTCACTTTCCAGGTAACTTCCTGAAATTAACCCGCAGAATCACAATTTAACGGTTCATCTATTACTGGGACACTATCCTCTACGCTCTACCTCTGACTTTGTGATGCTACTGAAGTGATTTCATAAGTGCTCCGCTTTACCAGTTTTGGTACGTGATTTTTTAAGTTTGGAGAAGAAAAAGAGAAGGACAAAAATATCTCTTAAATTCACAAGCCAAGAGATTAATATAAAATTCAGATTGGGGGGGGGGGGTATGGTAAGTCTGTTTGTATTGTAACAAAAAACGTCAATCCAAAGTCAGTTGAGATCTATAGTTTTATTTAATGTACAAGTAGTTGTAGTGATAGCTATTATTTAGCAAAGATATTTATTTATTGACCTCATAGTTTGTTATGCAACGCAATTATTCACGAATTTCTAATTTTATGTACTTTTATCTTTGAGTTACCTCCCATACATCCTTAATAAATTATTTATTACTCAAAAAGCGCCTGTTTGATTTTGATGAAATTTGGGGTACTGTAAGTAGGTATATAAGGTACGCAATATTCTCTATTTTTTTGAAAGGTGTAAGCATACTAGAACCATACTAAAAAATAAAACATATTTTAATGCAATTATTTTGAACTTTTAAAATTTAGGGAAAAATATCGAAAAAAAATATAATATAGTCCCAAGTATTACTAAAATTTTGGCGTCGGTTATATTTTTCTACGTGTTATAGTTTTTGAGAAAAGTGAATTTGAAAAATTACAGCACTAACACAAATTTTGGTTAATATCTCAAGGACAAATCAAGGTTAAGGGTCAATGACTCTATATTTGGTAATCACTTGGGGTACCACTGTTCCCACATATATTATTATAGACATCGGCTATGGGGGCCATTTCCTTATACTTATCTTGCTATAGTTTTTAAAATCGTTATGTATATGCGTTTTCACTTTCAAATATTTATTTTAATGTAAAATTGTTAGGTAAAATAACATCACCCTTTTTTACATTCACATACCTTTAAGGTATATAAAACTATACCTACATAGCATGATGATGAATGATTATACCTACAACAGGAGTGGAATATGTATGGAATATTTTAAAATTATACACATACCGCTTTATTTTCCCCTTCAACTTTGCCTCTGCCTATTTTAGTCAAATTCTAACAAAAACAAAATTACTATTATTATACGTATATGTATATAGTATAGTATAAAAATCAAATCAAAATATTTATTTTTAATTATACGCACGCCACTGTACTCCGAGTACGGTATCTTTAACATAAAAGTTATTTATATGATTTGGATAGTAGAGACAGGATGGACCGAAAATTTAGAATCGTTTTAAAGCCTTGAGCTTTCTTGTTTGGTAAGTTCTTTGAAAATTTTCCCATAAATGAGACGCAAGTTTTTAAATGTCTGTGACATGTTTCGGCCCGTATTTAAATAAAGTGGTATTAGTAAAGTAAAAATTGTCTTTTTATTTTAAAATGGAATACCATAAAGAAACGCTCAAATCTATCAAATACATTAAGACGCAAGTATTGACTATTTTATAATTATTCTCTTGTATAATAAAATATTTTTTATTACTCATGCGAGAGAAGTACTAACTTGGAGCACACATTTCTGTACGCAAAATAGCTGTTTGCCCACAGTACTCTTCCCACATACTTTTTTGCGTGCGGAAAGTAAGCTTTTCGCAAGCAAATTGACAACAAAACACGCAAAGCCGCCTCTTAATTTTTCATTTAATAAATATTTCATAATTATTTCTATAGAAACCACCAACAAAGTAATTTAAACAATATTTAATTCAGAAAAAAAGACGAACACTCAAAAATATTATTTTAAAAAGTAATAAAAATGTCAAAAATAGTAATAATAATAGAATAAAAGTATGTGAAATTCGTAATAAAAAATAGTATGTGCAACTCGTGCGGGATTGTCGATTGCTCACTCAAGCCAACTCAACTTCGCTTTTGTGGGCAATCGACAATTTCCCGCACTTATTGCACAATATACTATTTTGTAGCGCTTATCTCACTATGAAACTGTGATTTAGTCTCGAGCAGTAACACTATTGTAGACTTACTCTAATTAATATTATACAATATTATACAATGCATATTGTTATAAACAAAATTTATACTATACTATACTACTACTATACTCTAACGAATATTATAAATGCGAAAGTTTGTTTGTTTGTTTGTTTGACTGGCTTTCATTCCTAAACAGCCTAACCAATCAACTCGAAACTTTACACAGACGCAGCTTGCGGGACAGAGACGGTTATAGGCTACTTTTTATCTCGGGAAAATATTTCATTCCCGAGAGAAAATGTATTAAATTATAACAGTTGACTATTAAAAAATGGATAACTGATTTCAAACTATTGGTATATTGTTAACAGAAGGGACGAAAAAGGAGAGAAGTTATTTTTTATCCCAAGAAAATATCTTAATTTCGTGGGAAACAGCATACTGTTAGCAGAAAGAACGGAGATAAACATTGGTTACTTTTACCCCGAGAAAATATTACATTCCAAAAGAAAAATATATTAATAACGAAACAATAAAATAACGAAAATTGACTGTCAGAAAAACGGATAACTGATTTCAAACTTTGCATATTGTTTACAGAGGGGACGAAGAAGAAGATACCTCGAGAAAATATCTGAATTCCGTGGGAAAATATATATAAAACGATATAAAAAAAATCATTGACTTCATTTGAATTTTGCATATTGTTAAAACAATGTTATAGGCTACTTTTTTCCTAAGCAAAAATTTTTATTTCTACTAGGGGAAGATTCCCAAAAGAAAAAAACAGTTCTCAATAATGATGCGATGAAAGTACACTTTGAACGTTTTAACTAGATGCCATATTTTCGGTCTCTACGCAGGCGAAGCCGCGGGTAAATGTTAGTATGTATACTATTTATAGAAATAATTCTCCAATATTATTATGTGCAATACGTTGGATAGTAATGGGTTAACCCTCGATCCAATCAGTATCGATGCCTACAGTGGTTGTAAAATTTACTTACACTACTTAACCCAGATTCAGAATAAAGTGGGCCATAACTTCTGAACAATAATGGGTTTATAGAGAAAAAGCTACATGGGTTAACTGGTCACATTTCTCCTTTATATTAAGTACCATTGTATAATTATGTGCTCCAATTTTTGAAAACTTGTGATAAAAGGAATTTATAAAACGAACCAATAAATTTTCATTAAGAACACTGATAAAAAGAAAACCTGGAAGATGTCGGAACTTTTTCTTGCCATGTTTCGACCGAAATTAATTACTGCATTTAAAACATTTTTTTTCGAAATTATGAATCATGCTGTATAATACTATTCTTTATTACACATTCGTTACTGTGATTATTACTCCCCAATCTAAATTAAATAATTGATCCTTATAAAAATTTATTAGGTACCTTTTTTCAGATACTAATGTGCATTAGTTAAAATATAAAGAAATCTTTTTCTTTTTTTTTCCTTTTTAACGAATTTCCAAATTCAGCTATTACAACAGATATCTTGGTAAGACTTGAGCTTAGAAGTATGATAGAAATGTGTTTTAAGATCTTTAGAAACCGAAAATGAAATTCGTTTAACATGGGAAAAAATTGTTGGGATCAAAGTCGACATATTTTTAAGGCTGTGATTTTTGGCTTTAGGGGCTGGTAGAATTTTTAACACGTTGACGTAACATCAAAATTCCGTAAAAAATTCCGTAAGTCTGTCAACAAGGTATACAAACATAGCTCGCTCTCTGTTTAGTTGGGTAATGGAGCGGTGCGGTGCGATGTGATTTACTGATTTATAATAGGTATATTACGTATTGTGCAGCAGATCTTTTGTAGCTATGGTACCTGTTATATGTATTATGTTATTCGTCTATATAACGGTTATAGTAAAAACAAAATAAAGTATTTTCGATGAAAAAAATTTTTCCCGAATGTTAAAATTGTGGATATTTTTAGTTACTTGAAACAAAGTATATATAATAATATGTATATAAGTATAGGTATCAAAAATCTTGGACGAGTATGTTAGCCAGTTCCGACCGATTTTCAGAACCGGATATTTTGATCTTCTATAGTCAAAAAAACTTTCCATTACCAAAATTTATCAAAATTCCAACGTTATTTGAGCCATTGCTCTAAATAAACCGGTTTTCCGGGTAAATTAAATACTAAGAGCGGAAAAAAATCACATATATGATAGGCTTTGAACCGTTATTCTATCTCAACTGTTTTCAAGGGAAAACTAGGAAATTCGATGAGTTATGCAGGATGCTGTAACGGGAGTATTTTCTTCTTTAAGAAAACACATGTGAAAACTCAAATGGTACATTTTCCTCTACCAGTTTCCATCATTTTTTTTTTTTTTTTTTTGTAAACTACTTACTATAAACTACTTTCTTTTCTTTCCTTCACTTGTACAAGTTTTTTTCCAGCTTGTTTAAAAACTTTAACAATACATAAGCGTGAATGAAAATAGGTAGTTTTCCAGCTCGCGAAAAATGTGCAAGTGCATTGTATTGCAAGTGCATACCTCTACGCCGTGCCGTCTAAGTGAGGTGTACGAATGTTGTACGGTTGCATAACTGACTAACTGAGTATGTTTTATTAATTTAACAGAAAAACTTTCCTGATTGCTGCACGACTACTCTGAAGAGAAGCATAGACGTCGTGAAAACTGTATGAAAACTTTAAACTAACTCAAATTATTATGCACAAAAGATTATATATCTTCTAAATTTATATCAGCTTGGCCGAAAGTTTCGAGTATCCATCTCCTCTCTTGGTGCCTGCCGGTGAGGTAGGTATTAAAAGTAGGTAACTATAAAGAATGCAGAAAATTAGTCTTGTTAAAAATGTGTAGCGAAAACGAGTTACTTCAATTAGAATGAATGATGTAAATGGGGTGGTTGGACACAGGCTACAGAACGGGTTTGTTAACCCTCCTCTTATAGGATCTCGGGATTCTACTAAAATTTACAGGTTATTTAATACTGGGTGGGTATTCTTTGCTCATAAGGTAAAATATTTTTGATGTGGAAGGGTAGTATTTCAGGAATCTATTGAACACCTTTAGAACACCAGTAAACAATTATATTGTACACGGAGAGAAAAATCATATAATTTTTGTAGATAAAATTTCAGAAAAATTACCATGCTCTCTTTTAGTGCGTGCGCGATCGACGACCAAAGTAAAAAATATAGCATGGTAAAATTTAATGTGGTAACACAACTTCTATCACACCCTTATGCATATATGTTATAGTTTAATTCTTGTTGTCGTACTCTTTCATTTGCGCATCTGATCCGCAACCTTACGTTGTTTCAGCTGTACCTGTAAAAACTTCGAAGATGCCCGATCTTTTCCGACCTTTGATTCTTTATGATCCATACAAAAATGATTGGCAACAATATATTCTAATACTGAAGATAGTGGAGTAACAAAATGATGAATTAAACTATGACCATCCGTCAAGACATTCTAATGAACACTGATTCGACACCACACGACACCACAGCAGCTAACCAGCTACTTGCAACACCAACAGTCCTGCTATGTGACCTTCATATATGATTATGTTGATACTTTCTACAGCTTGCCTCGCTATGTGACAGCGTTGATACCTTCTCTTTCTTTCTTTCTTTCTACTATTAGCTTTTCTTATTCTTTTCTACTTTTCTTCTATTTTAAGACAGCATGGTAATTTTTGTAAGAAAAAAAAATTAAAGTGTCGGCAATGGAACTTTTTACTGTGCTGTTTTACAAATTTTACGGAGCTAATATTACGGAAAGAACATTCTATCCTTTAAATTTTCTATGATTAATTATAATTTTTATATTTTACCGTACAAAATTGAATATGTTCGCCTTTTACACGTCGATTGTAGTGCTGGGCACAGGAATTTTTGTATGAATTTTCTCTCTGTGTATAGTTCATTAATGAATTCAACAAAGTGTTTCAATATCTGTAAATTTCAGTAAACAGAAAAGGAACGTTATCTAAGTGTTATCCATTTGGAAAAAATGAGACAACATATTTGTTTCTTAAAATTACATTTACAATAATAATACATAATAACAGGTAGTAGTAAACCTCTTTTTCTTATGCGGCTATTATAGCCTGTTCACATTATTCCAGTCCAGTAAATCCAGTGAGCTAATCCAGTTCAGTGCTGGACTGGATTATATCATTCACATTATTCCAGTCATTCAATTCCAGTTATTCGATTACATATTACAAAAAAACAACAATGCTTGTTCACTGCTCAACGTTTAATCCAGCGTTGGATTGGCCGTCTAGACTATTCCAGTGGCGCTGGAATGGGCTAACTGGAATGAAAAGTAAACCGTCAATCCAACCACTGAACTGGATTGCTTACTGGAATGGGTATATTCCAGTGCATTCCAGTGCCGGTCTACATTATTCCAATGACATTTTAGCTCTAGTTTCGATCACTAGACTGGAATGTTACTGGAATACCTAATGTGAACGGGCTATTATACAGCTGATAGAAAAACAGTTATGTAAAAATTAGTAATAAGAATGAAAAAATGTTAAAGTAAGTAAGAACGTGAAATTAGAAATATCTTTTTATCTTGTATTTAGGGTAGAAAATGTACCAGTGTAATTTAACACGGCAGTAATAACTTTTTGCCCTTTTTAAGGATTCGAATTAAAATTGGAAAAAATGAGGCAAATCGTTTGGGTGTTCATCCGTCGTCTATCATAGGTGATGAAAGTGTTCGACATAAAAATTTGAAATTCAGCACGTAAGTAGAACGTGGTGGTCTAATTATTATCGCGAAGTTAAATTTTAATTTCTGTGGGTTATTTCAGGGGATAACCTAAGAAGAAGGAAGAATTCTTTTCTGATATTACTGTGTAGAATGTCCAAGGGAAGCTTCTTGTAGTACGAATTTAATAGTACCTATCTTTTTTTTTGGGGGGGAGGAATTATAAATAATTTCTTATTTCTTTATAAATATCAAATCCATGTTTAAAAACAATTTTTTTTGTGGGACACTATATGTGTAAGTACGACTTGTAGTTGATCGATTTTTAATATAAGTAGGTATTTTTAATTCGATTTTATCGGGAAATTTTTATAAATCCCCTGAGAACATGTAAAAGACATTGAACCCGACAAAGATATACCATTCTCGTAAACACACGTCTTTTAAATTAAAAATTAAACAGGTTTTTATATAAACAAAATCCTCTTGTATAGGTACTTCCCCGGGACATTTCTACGTAGGTTTGTGTATATGTGTTTAATAACATCGATAGTGTTACCAATATCTATCATTGAAAATCCCTAGATATTATCATGTAATAAAAAGTAGCTTCATAGTGCCTAGTTTTAGTAAATAACTAGCAGCAGTAGTACATCCTCCCATTTCGTTACGACAAATGTACACACATTCGTAGCCAATGCGTGTACATGTCTCCGGAGATGGTGACATCTAACAACAAGAATTCAAAACGTGCTTTGACTTTTCTGTTTATTTGTTTGAAAGTAAATCTGAGAGGATTTTTGAAAGGGAATTATTTGCCGTTGGAAAAAAGGAAATTTATTTGCACGTAATAAAATATTGACTCGGGAAAATGAAGGAATGATGAAAGAGGAATTGATTGGGTAACAAGAATTCGAAAATTATTGGAACTAGTATTTTTCGTTTATTTGTTCAAAAGGTTACCGACCTTAAATTTTTATTTTGTTTTACAGTACCCATCCATTTATAACTTGTTTTATAGCCGACTTCGAAAATCTACAATGCGCTTCAAATTTTAATATTCAATTATTTTAAATTTGAATAAATTTGATGAGGTTATTAAATAATAAATTTTTGTGTGCAATTTTGAATCAGTGACCTAGCTGAATTGCGGTAAAATTAAGGTAATGTATAATGTAAATTTGAATTTTTTATTTTTGCTTTTTCTTCGTCAGAATTCTTTTTTATAGTCGTTCTACATACCTAATTTTGATGGCATAGAAAAATTTTAGTAAAATGATGACTATTCATCCTATTACAATTGAATGAATTTCTTTGAAGTTTTGAATAACTCTTATCCTTTTGAGGGATGACGCGACTGTTAATTCCGAAAAAATTCCTGCGGTTTTAGGGTCTACAGGGTGCTATGAGTCACCCCACAAAAGGACGAAAATTATTTGTTTTACACCCTGTATAACTTACCTATTACTTTCATTAATTTCAACTTTTCACAGTGACGCCGGCATTTGGTAAAAAATAGTATTGGAATTTTTTATTCCTTTTTAAATTTTGAATCGATTAAAAGAATAATCAGCCACTAGAACGCTCGTTGTCGCTTTTTGTTAAAAATTAGCGTTAAGTTGCTACTCTATATGGTGCACAAGTGCATAAGCTACATAATATATATGAAAATTTTTTTGTTACTCGGTAGCGCTCTATGAAAAATAAATAAATGTCACAAAAACTACAAAAATAGCCATTTTTGCGTATTTTTGCAAAACTAGTCAAGTTTAACAATTATTTTCATAAAAGTCCAATCAAATAACATCACAAAAATCTAAAATTGTAAAAACCTTACATCTTTAACATTATAAATAAAAAAATATAAAAATGAATTCGACCATAAACTTCAAAAAATTTCATTCAGGAGGACTAATAAACTTCTTATCGGAACCCCTCCTTTGCGTGATTGTTTAGACTAGAGCAATTTCGGTCTAAACTTTCCCATTTTGGCTATCAGAATGAAATAAATTCATTGAAAACTGTTTTGACTGAAGTCTTCCTCTAATAGTGTTAGTTAGCTAATTTGACTTCGAAAATGTTTAATTCGCTTTCAATTTCCTCATTCTGTCGTTTAATTTACGGTTTTTAACACTGAAAAATTTTGGTAAACTTTAGCATGTAATAAAGTTAGAAAATTGGCTTTTTCTCAAATTAGCTTTTATGAAAGTGAGTTAGAATAGGGTGCTTACTTGAAATAAGGTGATTTGGGAGAGAATTTTTAGGAATATGACTGATTCGACAGAAATCTTTCTTATTGTGGTCCTACGCCCTTAATTTAAAGAAAAAATGACTCCGAAAACTTATAATTCTTATCCACTTTCATCGTTCTATCAATTCAAACATCGTGCCACTAGAATGACAAAATTTCTGTTAGAAAACAATTGCTTTAAACGCTTACAACCGTAAATTCACTTATTTTAACTCTTTAAAATATTTGATCAAAGAGAAATGAGGAAAATACTTTTTATCTTAACACTACTAGAATCTTAAATTGTTCGAAAAATACTACAATAATCCCAAACATGCGTCTCAACTACCTAAAAATATATTACGTCAATAATTTGTCATAAAAAACGTGACTGATTAAATTTTCTATATTGCTTTATAATTTTTCTACATTTTTCTTTCTCTTTGTAGATATTTCATGTTCCTTTTAGAAAAAATTATTTCGTAGAAATTGGAAAAGAAAAAAATTTATATTTTTTTTATATATATATTTTTTTAACCATACCGCTGCAGTAAGTTAGGCACGTATGCTATGTCATAAAACTTGAATAAGTTCACAAATTATAGAAATATATATAAAGTTTAAAAATATATTAAAGATCTAAAATTCCAATAAAGCGTCCTCTTTTTCTCACTACCTTTTTAGATATTTACACATAAGTGGATAATGTGAAAAATGAGCTAGAAATAGTAAAATATTTAAACATTAATTTGCGAGAATTTATCGATAAAATTACTTATTGATTATTTTTATTTATGAACCTAATCAGTACATTGCATAAGAATATGCGTCATTGCATCATTAAGTTTTTTTACAGATGCATTTATCCCAATTTTTGTAATAGTAAAAAAATTGTAACATGTGTAAATTAATGCTTTGTTTGTTTAGAAAAGCAACTTTTAAAAAAATTTTGAGCGTTTTGAGTTATGCATTTTCTACACGGAGAGAAAAATCATATAATTTTTGTAGATAAAATTTCAGAAAAATTACCATGCTCTCTTATAATGCGTGCGCGATCGACGAGTAAAATAAAAAATATGTGCTAACATGGTAAAATTTAATGTTCTAACACAACTTTTATCACACTCTTATGCATATATGTTATAGTTTAATTCTTGTTGTCGTACTCTTTCATTTGCGCATCTCACCCGCAACCTTATGTTGCTTGGGCTGTACCTTCGAAGATGCCCGATGTTTTCCGACTTTCGATTCTTTATGATGCATACAAAAATGAATGCAAACAATATATTCTAATACTAAAGATAGTGAAGTAACAAAATGATGAATTAAACGGTGACATCCCCGTCATCTAAGACAGAGTAATGAATACTGATTGCTGCTTGTAAGACAGTCAGGTGCTTGGTCCGACCCGTCCGACCAAGCTGGTCATCCACACCTATGGTTGGCTATGTGACTTGCTATGAGTGAGGTATATTTCAACAGCGTTCACAACACACACAACCTTCTTTCTCTTTTTTCTTTCTACTATTAGCAGATAGCATTTCAAATATTATAATACAGCATGGTAATTTTTGTAAGAAAAACAATTAAAAAATATTTTTTTGTCGGCAATGGAACTTTTTACTGTGCTGTTTTACAAATTTTACGGAGCTAATATTACGGAAACTATATTCTATGCTTTAAATTTTCTATGATTAATTATAATTTTTATATTTTATCGTACAAAATTGAATATGTTCGCCTTTTACACGTCGATTGTAGTGCTGAGCACAGTCATTTTTATATGAATTTTCTCTCCGTGTATGGAAATACATTTTGCAATTTTTTTTTACAATCTGGACCAAACTGTATCATTTATAGCGCGTTAATTGTTTATGTATATGAATACTTTTAAAAATGTCCTGTCTGTCACGATACGTCAGTGATGGGGTACCGTAGTTGAATGGAAATCATTAACGATAAGTAGATAAGTTTAATAATAATATCGGTTCATGGAATTGTCTTATTAAGTTATCAAAAATTTACCAAAAATCATAAATATTTTTAATTTATTCCGATTGTTTTCGTTTACCACCAAAATGTAAGTGGTAGGTGACCCTATTATAATATTTAAAAAAAAAATTAACAGTAAGAAAAATTTTTTTTTAAAACAAACCTTATGAATGGATTATTGTTTTTCAAGCTTTGATTTCAATTTTACATTTAATTTTAAAGAAAACCTCTTGTTAGTGAATATACGTATAGGTACTTAATTATAAATATTTCTTGAAAATTAATTAATTTAATTTATATTCTTTTAAATATTTATTTGTAGAATTTTAATTAATGGAAAAATGTATTTTAAATTTAATACACAATTGGTGAGATGGTTTTATTAAATTGTCTTTAATAAAATTAAAAATATAAAATTCAGAGAAGAAATATATTTTATTTAAGAAGAAAGTAATTTTCAAATAATTTGAATAAGAAATTTTTATAATAGTTAAATATTTTACTAAGTCTGTCTAAAATGTTTCATAAAGTTTTATTTGAATGAACATTTTGAAGGTCGAAGGTAAGGAGGAATATTATACGGTTTTCGAATGTCTCGCCTACAGGCAAAATAACTGCGACAAAATTCGCTTGAATTGATTGTTTGTCGATGTCTATAAAAACATTAAAAAACTAGAAAGTAAATTTAACAATAAATACGCTGCGAAAGGCGTGTGGCAGACAGCTTCCTCGCACTCGTAATAGTCCATTGTATTTTAAATAAATAATTTTGATTCTTAAACTTTGTATTTTGTCATATTATTAAAGTACAATGCTTCTTAAATTTTGTATTTTATCATATTATTAAAGTGATGTTTGAAATAAGCATTATTACTTTAAGGTACACCATTTATCACCAGGAATTATATTTTCGTTGTACAGTTCATGATAATTTGTTGTAATAACTCAAAATATTTAAAGGTAATTTATAAAATAATAGAAAAATATTTTTTACGGACTAACCCCCGAAATTTTGAGCGAAGTTGGACTAGTAGCAAGAAAGATACCGACAATTATTGGGTAACTTATTTCCTTATTTTTCTACTCCAAACTTTAAAAACGATAATTTTGATGCTAAAAACATGGAATTTGTAGCCGTTCCTGTGATAACGATATTGCTTTTTAAAAGTTTTTATTTAACTTGCAATGTTTGTTTGTTTGTTTAGATTAAATCTTGCAATCAAAATTTAGACAACTTCTAACTGAACTAGAGGTTCCAAGTTTTACATATGTGTATAATTTTGATGACAATGCAATATTGTATAATTAGTTTTGTCCTATGATCAGACTAAAAAGTAGGGTTTTCAATCTCGATTCGATTTTATCGAAAATCGATTTTTGGAGAGCCGATCTTCGATTTTTCAGATCGATTCTTTGGAGACCAAATCGATACAGAGATCGTGAAAAATTTATGGGATCGGAGATCGATTTTTTCGAATTTAAATTAGAATATTTTTAGTAAAAATATAATTTTTTTTTCAAAATTATTGTAATAGTTATTTTCGATACATATGCGTAAAGAGAGGTATTCTAGTAGGCTTAAATTCGGGCACGAGTCTAAGGGACTGACGTATACACAACGAGATGCGCACTCGATCTCGTTGTGTATACGTCAGTCCCTTAGACTCGTGCCCGAATTTAAGCCTACTAGAATACCTCTCTTTACGCATACGTATCGAACATAATTTTTTATAACGACGGCTTCTAAAGTTTAATAGAGAGAAAAAAATTAATTATTTTTAAGCAATTTTTATTAATTTGTAGAACGTTGTTGTTTTTTTTTTATTAATTTGTTGATCGTTTCCATGTTAATTTGAATATGATTATCATTGATAAATGAATATCATTATTTTCTCGCATAGTTTTAGCTACTTTCACGCACACTTGTACTTTCGCGCACAGTTACTCTCATTTGTTTTACAATGATATAAAAAACTGCTCTTTACGCCCACTACACAATGCTCGAATATTGAACTTTAGAAGCAGGTGTTATAAAAAATATATTTTAACTATTTATGTTGTCAAATAATTTTACCACTTTTATGATTTATTTATAGAAAATTGAGTTAAATTTTGGATTCATGTGACATTTTTAGCGTAAATTAGGAACCATTTTGTTCATATTAAATTCAGCAGTTCAACTTTAAAGGAAATTAAAAAAATTTTTGAAACTGATTTGTGATGACCCAATAAGAAACTTCATTAAAACTTTTATATATCTTTTATTTTTTGTAAGTACAAAAATTGAATCGATTTTCGTCAGATCGATCTTTTGTAAGCCGATTTTCTCCTGCACCGATTTTTGGTTTGACGATTCGAATCGATCCACAAAATCGATTTTTTGGCTAGAGATCGGAAACCCTACTAAAAAGTATTAAATAAATTTAAGTAAAAAATAGTTTCTTAAAGCAAGCTTAAAAATAATATTTATATTTAATAATTATCTAAAATGTATAAAATAACTTTTGAGTGAAATTTGAAGTAATGTGCAACATTATTTATGAAAGCCTGAGGCGTTTAAACTACGTTTGGTGACTACTAAGGAGTAAAGTAGCTACTTATATCTGAAACGAAAACAATTAATTATATTATTTTATACATTTTAGCTCATTTTTAAATCAAAACTTGCTTTAAAAAAACTGTTTTTTACTCAAACTTATTTCATTTTTTATTAAATCAAAATTATTAGAACATCCAATAAATAATAGTAAAAAAGTAACTGGCATAGAAAAAAAGATTGCAATGGAAAAATTTGTAACTATAATATAGTTAGATTTACAGTTTTTTTTAACCGACTTCAAAAAAGAGGAGGTTCTTAATTCGAGTGTATTTTTTTCTTTTTTTTTGGATATATTACCTCATAACTTCGGTATATGGAAATCGATTTTGATGTTTCTTTTTTTGTTTGAAAGGATATACTTCCGAGGTGGTCTCATATAAATTTGAGTAAAATGTAACCAGGGACTTGGGAGATATGCAACAAAATTTCTTAATCGCGAAGGTCTTGAAGTGATGGTTCCCGATTTTGATCAAACTTGGTAAATGTACAGAATAAATAAAAATAATGTACACGTATTTTTTTAATCTACCATAAAAGCCATTTAAGGGGAGGTTTACTCGAGAGTCCTTAAAAATTATGTATTTTTCTAGAATTTTTTTCTCAAAAACGGAAGTAAATATCAAATTCTAATTTTGTACACATATCTATTAAGTACCTATTAAACTATTATATATACAAAAAAAATTTTCAAGGAAAAATATAAAAAACTGTCCATTTTATAGATACTGCAGTGTGACGATCCGAAAATCCAATGCCTTGTTGGCGGACATCCTAGCGCCGGTAATAAACCACCGAAATCCAAAAACAAAAAAGATTTATAAAATATATGAAGAGTACCGGCACCTCTACCTATAATATCAATAAATTGCTGAAAGAGAAAAAATGGCGGATGTTTGAACTTTTGATTACAATTTTTATCTTATTTTTCGCTCTTTAAAGTAAACTTAAAAATAAGTTTACTTTATTCTCGCTCTTTAAAGTAAACTTATTTTTCGCTCTTTAAAGTAAACTTAAAAATAAAAAAAATATTGAAAGTGTATCGAACTTAGGTAGAGGTGCCGAAGAATTGAATTATCTTTAAAATAAAAAATTAAAAAAAAGGATCAATCGAATAGTTTTTGAGTTATCGTGTCCGCCAGTTCCAAAAATGTAGTTCCAAGATATTATAAAATATATACAAAAGAAACGTATTTTCAAAATTTTATCTTTAATACTCATATTATTGCGTGAAGTATGTATTTTGAATTCTTTTTTTATAGAAAGCTGGATTCGGTTAATGTGCAAGAATCTTGTTTTTAAATTACTTTCAGCAAAATCACTTTGGGAACATATTCTACACATAATTGGCTACCAAAAAGAAAAATCGAAATTTTTTATCGACTCTCAAGTAAACCTCCCCTTAAGGGGTGAAATCGAGTCTCAAAATAGGTGTAAAAATTAAATTTTGTAAAACTACTCGAAAACTATAACAGCTAGAAGAAAAGTTTAATTAGACACAAGCCTTTATTTTTAAACGTCTTTCTACCGACGTACTCAAATCCAGGGTTGGACCTATTGGAGGGTTCTTAACAATAAAATTTGGGGTATTTTATAGTTTTCAGTGCTCTTAATTTTTATTTTGAAGTCGGTTTTATTTTTTTCTTAAAAAGGCTTTATATACATATGTAGTTAGTTGGCCTAGTTACAAAAATCAAATGTCAGCTAATGATAGCTTTCTTTTATATAATAAAGTTTTTTTTGTTTTGATAATAATGTGAATAACTAAGGCACTAGCAATTTTTTTATCACGTCTAAAAGAAACTTTTAAATCAACGAGTATAAAACGTATTGTTTTGTATTGAACACAGCGCACTTAGTTGCCTTAATTTAAAAATTACCAGTGCGCTGTGTTCAATACAAAAAATACGTTTTATACTCGGTGATTTAAAAGTTGATTTTAGTCGTGATAAAAAAATTGCTAGTGCGCGGCTAGTCTAATGAATTTGAGATTGCAGACAATTTAGCCTGGCAGACAATCTCCCCTGTTTTAGATAAATTAATTTCAGAAATTCATAGATATTTTTTATTTGAATTTATTACTGTAGTTTAATACCTTAAAAGCTGCTATACAAAAAGAGTACTATGTCCTTTCAGCAATGAATAGGTGTTTTAAGGAATTTCTGCTTAATCGGCAAGAACTTATGAACCAACTTAATAAGTTTATAACGAAAAACAATTGAAAATGAATACAAAAAAATGAAATCCATTTAATGAAACATCCAAAAAAACCACACACAAACACAATTCCGAAAATTTCCGAAATAAAAACATCTTATAATCATTTTATCTCCAAATTCAAAAACAAATACAAAACACGAACAAAAAACAATATTTTTTGCCAGTATTTCCGATAATTTAAATGAGATATTTTATTATATATCCGTACTTATATTATTTTGTGTTGTATTTTTTCTGAGACTTTTGTGTGTGTATATTTGTAAAAACCATATTTTTTCTCCTAAATTCCATTTACGAAACACAAAGTATACATACGAAAAAAAAAGTTAAATTTTTCCCAATGTACTAACTAAACGTACAACGACGATGATAACACGACATCGGCCACAATCGGCTCGCGGATCGTGCACGATCGTATACGCGGTGGCGCAACGTTAGTAGTTGTCGTTGTATTGATAACGAAACGATCGTATAACGGGTAGTAAGTAGAGTAGTAGTACCCGACGATATGAAACGGGCGTGCTAGTTAGTTAGTGTTGTATTCGTGCGATGTCGCGGCGCTACTAACGGAAAATTTCATAATAAAATGGTCTGCAAACTTCACTTATCTAGTCATTCGAAACGGAACATTCAAAACTAACAGTTCCATACATTGTACTGTACTGTACGGCAGTGCAGTTCGCACCGTGTTCTAGTTTTCCTCTATCCGGTTCTACGGTACGACGTGCAATTTGATACGTTTTTTGACACGTTGTATTACGTGCGTTAAGCGAACGTTGCGGGTGTCCGAATGGACGTTACTGTGACAATGCGGCTATAACTGTCATAATTACCCAATTTTTTTCGAATAAGATAAAATAGATTTTTTTCTTTGGATTAAAATGAAAGATTAGCAAAAACAAAAATTGGTGTACAATAATTTTTCTAAGTAATTTTTTTGATTTTTCTGTTTGTAATAATAAAATAGTGGTTTAAAATAAAAATAGAAATTTTTTAAAATATAAATTAAATTGACAGTGTTTGCATTTTCGATTATCTTTTTCTTTCAAAGTCGCGAGTGCTTTTTTGCTTTATTCAGTGTGTTTCTTTTGTTTTATTTTTTTTTATTTTGTTTTCTGGTTGAAATTTTCTTGTGACCTAGAAACACGCCTGAATCACTTTCGTTGTAGAATATAAGGTATGTTGTAAAATATTTATGTTAGAATTTTCGGCATTATTTATTGTTATAATTTAGGCATTAGATTTTTGTAAAAATTATTTCGAGGCAAATGCTAGCGGAGCTTCTTGGTTTGAAATTTGGATCTTAAATAAGGAGTAAAACAAATACTTATAAAGAGATAATCTTGAAACAAATTTTTTGTATTATTAGGATAAAATTTTTGTTTTTAAAATAAAATTCATTTTAAGCCAGATAAATTTTGCGAGTTTTCTATTTTAAATTCAGATATTCTTTGTGATTTATATTAATATGAACTCAGTTATCTTTAAAATAGTTTTAAGAAATTTTTGTATTTTTAAGAGCAATTTTGAAAACTGGATAAATGATGATCCATTGAAATATAGATTGCTTAGATATTTTATACTCCATGCAATACATTTTATAAAGAAATTGTATTTTTTAGCCATGTGTTTTTAACTTAATGCACGTTTTAAAAACGTTTTCTTTATGAAAACAGTTATTTTCTTAAATTTTGTTTTCGAGCTGGTGAATTTCTTAGGAAAAGCTTTATAAATTCAACCCAGAATTTTAATAGATAATGTTTTTGAATATTCTTATTCAATATTATCCTCAATAGTCTTGTTTAAAACTTGATAAGCGGAATTTTTAAGAAAGGGTTAGTGAAAATATCTAGGTCACATTTCGGCATCCGTTTTTTGCTACGAGGATCAAAATTAATTAAAATATAACTACTAAGAAGGCGTCTTGAGTCGATCGTATTTTTTTATCACAATTTTTAAAATGTCATCAGTTAATCAAATCTATGTTCCAACGTACGTTTTGACGTATTTTGTTATCAAAACGGACAGGAAAAGAATAAAAGAATATTTTTAAGATTTGAACTTGTTAAAGAAAATATAAATGGGAGGGAGGTAAATTTGAGGAAAAGGGAATGATAACAGAATATTTAATTTAATTTTATGTATTATAATAACTAAAAACTTAAGTGGTTTACTTGAACCATGTGATCTGCGGGTATTAAAGTACCTATCAAGGTTTGATCCAGGTACATTTTTAACTTAAGATAAAAGTTCGCTCTATGAAAATATCTAATTAATAATTATGTAAATGATTTACTTTGCTTAGTCATCTTTGGTATTTATTAATTTTTTTTTTTTTTTTTTTTAATAAAATACCAGAAAATTTTGCTTTGACAGGTAAATATTTTTTACGCTACAATATTTTGAATAAAGATTGTCAAGCACTGATCTGTGCTTTTTATCCAAATTATTATATGACTAATCAAAAATTTCGAAAAGGACATTCACATTATTACGTCACAAGTTACGTCTTTATCTTTCTTTTTGCTTCCATTGATTCGTGAAACATCTTTTATTTTTTTATAGAAATTTCAGAAAGGACATTCACTCTTTTGTTTTTATTGTATAAAAAATATTTGTTTTTAAACATCAATTTTAACGGAAAAATAAAAAAAAAATCGTTGGAAATCAATTATTGAGTCATATAGTTGCAAATCGAATTAGCAGCATGATTTATTTTTGTACTAAAAAAATTTTATTATATTAACTAAAATAAAAGTTTCATAAAGGTTGTGTGTCTGTAACTGATAGGCGCAATCATGTTAAAGATGAAAATATTTCGCCAAATTATGTTACAATAATTTTGTTTAATGTTCGTACAAAATTATAAGCCGTTTCTATAGAATTAGGATTGTTGAATAATTTGAAGTGTTATAAACCTTTTCAATAAGGGATCAATACACTTTGATCTTACCACGTAATTTTAATTTAAGGTTATTAACTTTTATACATAATACATTCATTCGTAAGGGTAACATATGACACTGGTAAGAAAAGCATTTCACAAGGCACTTTGAAAATATGATAATTATTTTTTATTACTCATGCGGGAGAAGTACTAACTTGGCGCACACATTCCTGTACGCAAAATAGCTGTTTGCCCACTGTACTCTACCCGCATACTTTTTTGCGTGTGGAAAGTAACTTTCCACATGCAAATTGACAATAAAACACGCAAAATTTAATCAAAACACGCAAAGCCGCTTCTTAATTTTTCATTTAATAAATATTTCATAATTATCTCTATAGAAACCACCAACAAGGTAATTTAAATAATAATTAATTCAGAAAAAAAAGACGAACACTTGAAAATATTATTTTAAAATGTAATAAAAATGTCAAAATTAGTAATAATAATAGGAGAAAAGTATGTGAAATTCGTAATAAAAAATAGTATGTGCAACTCGTGCGGGATTGTCGATTGCCCACTCAAGCGAATCACTACGTTCGTGCGCTCAGCTTCGCTTTTGTGGGCAATCGACAATTTCCAGCACTTATTGCACAATATACTATTATTAACTTGCACAATGATTTGTTACGGTGGTAGCGCAGGGTAATTTTAAATAAAAGAGTAATATTTTGTCTAGCAAATGTTACACTTTCTTAATTATTGACTCAGTGTTAATAATCTAGATAGCAGATAATAGATATAATTTAATTGTGATGTAAATAAAATTTTAAATAGAGGATAATAATTAACAAAAATAACACATTAAAAGGAGAAATACGTAGAAGTCATAAATATAAACTAACAATGGTTTATTTTTCTTGGTGCTTTAAAACCATTTAAAACATTTTTCAATGTGAATTTTTACTAAAAATGTTTTGTCACTCGAAATTAAACTTTTTTGAATAGATTTCCAGTTCCTTTGTTGAGTTGCTAACATTAAGTATTACAAAGCTTATCATAATTATTATAAAATTTTTGCTAATTTTCTTTAGAATTCACATTAGAATATTATCTTGGTATCTATAATATTTTATTTAAATCTGATATCATAGTGGTAATCATACATATAATGAAACTGTAACTAGGCCGTTTCTGTACATGGAATATTTTTTGAAAATTATACTGGCACTGTAAATAGTTATCGATGTATAGATATCAAAACAGCGATTTTTTAAATTTTTGTCTGTCTGTTCATGCAATCACGAAAAAACTACTGGACGAATTTTAATGAAATTTGGTGTGGTGATAACTTATTACCTAGGTCAACATATAGGATACTTTTTATTACGGTAAAATGTCTCCTTCCTTCGGGAAAATATAAAAACCATTTTGAGCATGTGTATGCATTACACAAACATTCTATGCAAGTTCCGTATAATTATTACACTTGTACACTTCTCATTTATTTCATAACAATGCGTCGCGCGAACGACGTCGCGGGTACAGCTAGTCAGGAATAAAGTAGTGAAATAAAATCACAGTTTTCTTGATTTTTCTACATCGAACTAGACACTGTATTAAAGTTTTTTATCTCTTGAAATAGTTTACTTTTATAGTCTTTTTAATTTAAATGCAAGTGTGAATTGGATCTGAACTTTGAATGAACCTAACGCTGACAGCTCCATAGAACGGTTGAGCGTGGTCAGAGGTGTAACTAAAATGGAGCTGGTGGAACAGTTGCTCCAGGATGTAAGAAGTAAGAAGTAGGGAAGTAAAAACTGTTCTCTTCTTTGGACTTTTTATTTTCTTTTTTGCTCGTCGTTTTAATTTTTGCGACCAAAGAGGAAGTTGAAAATGTTTTCTTTTTTTGGTTACCACATATTTTTCGTTCCAGGGCGCAAAATTTGTAGTTACACCTCTGAGCGCTATTATTGATTATTAGTTTTTTAAATAAAATACCAAACGGTAGATCCCTCAGGTAGTTTCCAACCATTCCCGCACAAACTTCAAACTAGATTTAACGTTGAGTTAGCGGCTTCAAATGCTATAACGGGAAAAAACTATTTAAACTGTTCGAAAAATTTTGAAATTATGTGAGTGACTTGTTGCAATCTTGCTTTTGGTATTTAAGTTAACTCTTTTAGTACCGCTATGTATTCCAATATTTTAGATAAAAAATTTAATATCTCTATAAGTATAATTGCAAATTTGGTACGTTTTGCTTAATTTATTTACAATATGACCACTCTTTACTGTACAACCTCCAGTTACCGATATACCTAAGACAATGCACATTCGTTAGTTGAACTTTTCTTAAAAATTAGTATGACGAGCTGAGCTCGTCATTAGTCCTAGAAGGGTTAAAAGAACTCAGAAGCACTAGTCGCGCGCGACTGTTCTACGGAGCGACTTCACCAGAAACATCTTAAGACAATTTTTTTAACTAAACACATATCATCACTTTTATAAATAAATACCCTCAATACTTTTTCTAGGTTAATTACCCGTTTTTTTTTTATTGTCCTAATGTTTGCGTTTTACGATGTGAAAATTTTGGGAAATCACGCCGGCCATGTAGGTTTGCAGCTGATAATAAATAATTCATAAAACGCTGACTCACAAGAAATATTTAACTTTACGTAATTAAGGGTATTAAAAAAGATACTCGTTAAATATTTAAAATAATCGCCTCTATAGACATAAAAAAAATATTTTCAGAGTTTCTTCTCTTAATAACTTTCACTTCTCAGTTTTATGTGAATTTTATCTTTCAAAATGTCTGTCTGCCAGTTTGTCTAGATACGTTTGATTAATTAAAAAAAAAAGGAAATTATATGCTCCGATAACTTATTTTGTTAATTTTATGAATCTCGAGGATTATATTTTGTTGATATCGAGCTGTTTTTTATGGTTTGCGATAGACGGTGTCGTTTAGTTTTTTTTTATTATTACTTTAGTTTTTATTTGTTAACATAAAAATTTTTATGAAAAATTAATTTTATAATTTGTCTAGCGATTAAATTTTTTCACAGTCGGTATTTAAAATCAGAAAAAAATATACCTATTGGTAAAAAATTTTGCTGAAATGTGAATAAGATGAATTTAAGGGGAGAAATATTTTTAGAACGAAAAACAATTGAAATTATTTTCTTTCATAGTGTTTCAAAGCATCTCAAGAGTATACTCCCAAATTTTATTTTAATTGTATGTTTTTTATATGTATTGATGTTTATTGAAACATGTTTTTCCACAAATAATAAAAAACCACAGAACATTTTTTCAATCTTAATAATTTGATTTTAATCCTTAACCTTCTATCAATATCTTTTTAAACTTATTTAATTCAATTATTTATTAATAAATAAAAAAAAAGCTTATAAATAATACGGTAAGAGAGTAGAATTTTTCCTGTACAGTACCGAAAATTTTTACGGAGTCACAATGTAATTTTTACTGTGCAGTCAAATTTTACCGAGCCATAGGGTAAATTTTACTATACTCATCGTACTTTTTCCTTTGCCTGTCACTTATGCCCGCATTACCAGAGAGCTCCGTAATTTTTTACTAGAAATTTCCGTAAAAATTACCGTATTTTTTTCTCAGTGTACTCTATAGTATTACCTTCATTGTGAACCCAATTTGTATGTCAATATCCGAACAAAAGGATGTTTTCTAATCCAAAAATTGACAAAATTTTATAAAAATAAAAAATAAAAATCGTACAATTTCGTCAGTTTTTTACTTCTTTGAAATTTTTTTGGTTTACCAACACTCTACCAAGATACATCAATTTGACACTATTTGCTAAAGAGGTAGGCCAGTTACATGTTATTGTTCTATACCCATTTTTCTTACTACAGCTTACTACGGGCAAGCCATCTCCGTAGTTACAAAAATAAACCAACTTTTAATTACCATAGTATATTTACTATGGTAATTAATTACACAAAAATTCTATAATTTTCAAATATTTTACCAGTGACGTTCAACTAGAAAAAAAGTATAATTGAAAAATGGAAAGCAGATTTTGTATTTAAAGTAAGTAAATATTCGCCAATCCACCTGTATCAAGACGAAGTTAGTTATTTTCGATTTCCGAAAGCACACGTCTGTACAATTTTTTCTTTTATACGTACGTATGTCATATAAACTAATTTAGTTTGCAATTTTTTAATAATTAGATTCTACGCCACTGAGTTATACATATATGCATTTAAAAATTGGGACCAAAAAACTAGCGAAACTGGCTAACCTGTATGGTGTAAATCAAATGATCTTGCACTCTACATAAGTTAGTAACATCTAAAAAAAAATTTAATTTTTCAGATAATAATTATGGTGATTAAGTGATTGCTTAAGTTAGAAATCACAGTTATTTAAAAATACTCAAATTGGATCGTTTCGGACTCGAACTTATGATTCTTAGTAACCAGTTATGTGCCTTTCTATTAGGCTATCGACTACTGTTCGAGAGCCATTCGTTCGACAACGAATCAGTCATATGAATCGTCTAGTTTCAAAAACCCCTATAAAACATTTTCAAAGAAAATGAAATAAGAGTGCCATATATGGTTTAGCTTTTATTGCTTTAACTAAATAGGTATACAATTAGTAATAGAAAGGACGACAAGGTATATTTAAAAAATAATTTTGAAAATGCCGTATAGAGGTTTTTGAAATTAGACGATTCATATCTATTACTCTCTTTCAATGCGAGAAGCAATAAAATTATTTTAATCTCAATATTATCGTGTAATTGCCAATATTATTAATTAAGTATGGCGAATTTTTGTTAGTATTTAAATATACGTAGCAAAAAGACCATATCTGAAGCTTTCGGCCTGTGCTTGCCAAGATGGCTCGTCAGAAAGTTAACACAAGCGATGTAAAACTTGAAAGGAAATTAAGTTAAAAAAATTGAAATTTTAAATTGGCTAGGTACTAAGTTTGTCACAACTTGTTCATTTGTTGTCGTGAGACTTGTGCGTCACGTTTTTACGACCTTGAGTGCAGAGGCGTAATTATAATGGAGCAGGTGGAGCATGATAAAATGGGGCGCAACAAGATGAACAAATAGGGCACGGTAGAGGAGAAAGCATAATTGGGGAAAAATTAGGAAAAATAAACAATTGTTTTTCTTAGCTTGTTAGGTTATATTTTCGGGAAAATATGCAAAGACGTGACATAGAACGCTTTCTGTTGGTTGCTCGTCACTTTTATTTTGCGGAAAAAAGTGGACCTGGCCTAGGCGCCGCTCGACTAAAAGTCGTTTCAGGGCGCAAAAATTGAGAACTTTTACCTAACAGGTTAAAAATTTACGGGTTACTCCTAAATACATTTCAAATATTCATATTTTTTAATAGAATGTAATTTTTGAACTCTTGTAAGTTTTTTTTTATTCACATTTAATTTTCACAGCAACTATTTTTCAACTTTTTTTTTCTCGCACAATATTTCATCATATTTCATTAATCCCGCCAATTTTATTTTGCTTCCGTTTTTATAAATAACAACGTTTCTCGTGAAAATATCATGCCGTATTTTTTCTAAATCGTATAAACGACAACCTTGGGAATTACCGTACTGAACATGTAGCTTTAATTAATTACTAATAAAAATTTATGATCGGTGGCCGGCAAGTAAAAATTTTATATCAATTTAAATAAAAACCAAGCATCACTTATTTTATAGCTTTGGCAGCGAGTAAAAAAGTTCCTGAGCACAAACCATACCACACATAATAGAACGTATATACATAGGGAAGAGTAGTGTGGTTGTAACAGAATAAAACAGCAAAAAGTTATGTGAGTAAAAATTTAAATCTCCCGCGGGATTTTTGATTTTTTGTGTGTATCAGTTGTTTGTTTGTTACCAACCGATATATGTACACGAACATATTTATAATAAATTCTATTGGGAAATTAATATAGGAATTTTTTAGTGTATTGTTTTGTTTAGAATATTCAATAGAATACGTTTTGTTGGTATGGGTGTGATGTGGCAATAACTCTTTAGATGTGCGGGGTACCGGGTGTTGTAGTGAAACAGCGGATATACTTGTGGGATAAAACGGATCTCTTTGATAACAAAAATGGAACGTTGGGATGATGAAAATCATAGGAAAATACAACCGGGTGGGTGAAATGTGATGCATATCTCTACCAACGTACCGGATGTGTTAAAAGTGATACATATTTTCACTGGAGTACCGGGTGGTTCAGAAATAATGTGTAACCTTTACTAATATACTGGGTGGGTTGCAAGTGACCACCAGTATCTCTACCAATGTATGGCGAGGGTCAAAAGTGATGCATACTTTCACCAAAATATCAGAGGCTCTTCAATGCATAACGTCACCAAAGAACGGGACGGATCAAAAGTTACGGATATTCTGAATTAATTTTTTCATTGGATGACGATCTCCGTACCACGTGTTTAACACTTGTTTTACTTCGCGATTTCATCCAAATAATGCTATCCTCATTTTTATGAGAAATTTTTTGGCAGATTTTTATAGTCAGCTTCCGTAAAGCTTTGATTTGATGTGTCACATGACACGATTGGCGTTTGCTATTATACTTAAAATCGTGTTCAGAAATTTTTAAGTTGTATTATGAAATGTTTTAAGGTTTCTGAAATATTCTTTCTACTTTATTTATACTACTTTCTGATCCCTTCTTTATCGCGAAAATCGTATTATTGAGTCCTGCATTATTTTCAAGTTATACTACTTTCATTTTCTAGAAGTCCAGTGGTTTGACTTAGAGGAATGTCGAATTCAGATTCATATTCAGCGTCGGAAAGTACATAAAAGGTATATTTTGCAATTTCGATAGATGTGATATTTATTTAGTAGACCATTCTTGATAGTTGGTCAGCACTATATGCAGATCCATTAGAAAGAAATCTTGTTGAAGCTAGGGTCTGTTCAGCATCCTTATGTTTCTGGCTACATAGACGCTGATTTATTATTTGATGATCTATTTTAATTTTGAATTCTTATTAGAGATCACATAAATCTTTGAATATGGGAACAAAGGTTATTAGTTAATTTTAGGCCAGTATTATCACTCCCATTTGCAAAAAATATTTATAAGTCTTGAAGATTACGGTATACATTACAACAAGATTTTATGTTTGTTTGTTTTTTAATCATATTATGTATTTCCAAATCCGTTAAATCAGTGTCATCTATACTATCTGTATCAAAAATAAATATTTTTTAGCTAAACAAAAATATAAAGTTTACAAATGCTTCGCCACATTAGAGTTATTGTTAACAAGTTAAAACATGAACAAATATACCTAGCTTATATAGGTATATATACATACTAGACATAATTTCGTATATTCGTGAAAAAGTATATCATGTCCACGGTCGGTTAAGGGGAGGTTTACTTGAGAGTCGTTAAAAAAAATCGATTTTTTTGCCGAAATTGATGGCAAATTATGTGTAGAATATGTTCCCAAAGTCACTTTACTGAAAATAATTTAAAAACAAGATCCTTGCACATTAACCGAATCCAGATTTCTATAAAAAAAAAATTCAAAAAACGTAGTTGCAATAATGAGTATTAAATATAAAATTTTGAAAATACGTTCCTTTACATATATTTTATAATATCTCGGAACTACATTTTTGGAACTGGTGGACACGATAACTCAAAAACTATTCGATGGATCCTTTTTCTAAATTTTTTATTTTAAAGATAAGTCAAGTCTTCGGCACCTCTACCTAAGTTCGATCCACTTTCAATATTTTTTTTATTTTTAAGTTTACTTTAAAGAGCGAAAAATAAGATAAAAATCGTAATCAAAAGTTCAAACATCCGCCATTTTTTCTTCTTTCAGCAATTTATTGATATTATAGGTAGAGGTGCCGGTACTCTTCATATATTTTATAAATCTTTTTTGTTTTTGGATTTCGGTGGTTTATTACCGGCGCTAGGATGTCCGCCAACAAGGCATTTGATTTTCGGATCGTCACACTGCAGTATCTATAAAATGGACAATTTTTATATTTTTCCTTGAAAAAATTTTTTGTATAGTTTAATACCTAATAAATGTGTGTACAAAATTTGAAATTGATATTTACTTCCGTTCTTGAGAAAAAAATTCTAGAAAAATACATAATTTTTAAGGACTCTCGAGTAAACCTCCCCTTAAGAGAGTGTTCGCTTAAGAGAGTGCTGAATGCCATCGTCATAAACCGGAGGGTCTACGGAGAGCTACAGCAGGAGAAGCTCTTATCGTTAGCAATCGATCGTTCCCAGCCGTAACTACAACTGTTATCTGAACAATTTTTTTAATTAAGTCAATAGTTTCGCCTCGAAAAACTCATCCCGTACATCCCGATTTGTTTTAGGACTTTTCTATACTATTTAAGTCGATGGTGCTTCTTATTGTATGTAAGTATGAGGTGCATTGTACAACGTTAATAAAATGTTGAGAAAAAACTTTTAACAGTGAAAAACGTAACCGATAAATAACATTATACTCAGTTAAAAATTTTTTAATAATTTTTTTTTGTTATTATTTGTTTTTTGCTTTCGTTATAGACGTTGCTACACTGTTGTGCGATGAATGTGCGGGTAGAACAAATTTATTTCAGGGAAAAAATATTGAATAAATTATACAGCTTAATTTTTTCCACTAAATGAATTTTTACATTGTGCGCGATATAGAATGTATTAACAACGTAGGCAGGCAGGTTGATTTTACCATTTTTTTGTTTCTTTTTAATAGCCTGTTTTCAATGTCGATTATTTTCTGGTGTATGTGAAGTATTTTGTATTTGAATTTTTGAATGAGGTTAAATTATTTCGAAATATTAAATTATCCAATTTTTTTTTCGCCGATCATTGGTTACTGCTTGGACCTGTTGTATGTTGCGGTGCAGGGGGCGAGGTTAAGTAGAGAGTGAAATTAATGGTAGTGTAGAATTAATTGATTTGAATTTGGAGATTAATTTTTTTAATTATTATGCTCATGCGTTTGCTTTCCCGTATACGACTGGAGTTTACGGTTAATTTATTATTGTGTCACGTGAGGTTATTAAAAATATTGGCCAAGAGCGAGTCGGACTCGCACAATTAGGGTCCCATGCAGTAATTTTTTGACTGCAGATCGTCATTACGGTCATTTTTTGCGAATTTTGAGCTATATCATTAAAATCACTGGACCAAAAATTATAAAAAAAATGATATTTTTAGAATCCTTGATAATCGCTCTTTTAAATGATACCTTACACGATATATTAATTAAAACGTTTTTTATTTGGACCAAACTGACAAAATTTTTTTTTCGAATTGTTGACGGACGGACAGACACGAGACTGATCTTATAAGGATTCCCTTTTTCTTTCAAGATACGGAACCCTAAAAATGACCCCGGTAGTCTTTCCTATTTTTTTTTTTTGCAAAAAATTTCATTTTTGCAAAATTTTTATTTTTGCAAAAAATTTTGAAAACTGGATTTCAGGGCTAAAGACCCCCGCTGAGTGATGATTTGTACATTAAGGGAGCTACGAATCAAAAAACACTAAGAACCCTTGTTCTATTTTAATCCCAATTTTTTTTTTTAATCGTTGACTGACAATATATGTATGTTTAGTGACAGACAGACAGGCAGTTTCGTTTTTCCTTTGAAGGTACATAACCTCAAAACAGTTTTTTTTAGATGAAATAATTTTTAACGTTCAAAATAGTTTTTCTGTAGTCAAAACTGTACTCCTGAAAAGGTTTAAAATCAATATTGTCTTTACTTATTGATATTTAGGTAGGTACTAAATATTACTATTAAGAATAAGAAAACCGTTTTCTATAGTCTATACCAATAGTCTATATACTAAATATTTTCGATTACACAGGCCTGCGATGGTTTCTCACTTTAAGATTTGACAACTGGCTTTGATAGATTTTAGGGCGCTGATTACGAAAAAAATATTCAAAAAATTCCAGCACGTCAGAATTTTTAGATATTAGGTATTAAAATTTTTAACTAAAATTACCTAGGTCGACCAAGTCAAGAATAGATGATACATTTTTATTTATTTGCTATCTAATAAAAAGTCATTACACAGTTGTAATTGGCTTTTAGGAACAAATCAATGGTTTCATTAAATGAAATCTAATTAACTAAGTGACATATCTTTATTTTGGGGAGAAAAGGTGAATTTTAAGGTCATCCGCTAATGAGCTCATTATGGAGGGTAATTTATTTTTTTCTATTCAGTTTTAATTGATAACTAAACTTCGCAAAACGGTGCTAAAGGGGGGCCGTACTTATAAAAACTATAGAAATAAATAAAAATGCATAATCTATTCTTGACTTAGTCGACGTAGGTAATTTTAGTCAAAAATTTTAATACCTAATATCTAAACATTCTGATGTGCTGGAATTTTTTGAATATTTTTTTTTGTAATCAGCGCACCCAAATACCCTAAGATCAGTCATCAAATACAAAACGGCGTGACATGATTTAAAATTCGCCAGCCTGTGTTACCTACGTACGTGTAATGGATATCTATTATCACAGGCCTGCGAATTTTAAGTCATGTCACCCCCTTTTGGATTTGATGACTGATCTGACATTTTTTATTCCTTTTTTGGTAGTTTTTCAGTATACATTCATATATCTGATTCAGTAGATCGGTTCGGATGACGTCACATTCATCTATCAAAAAATTAAATATATTGCCTTGGTATCCATAATATAATGTGTGTATGCCGTGATTTTACGTTATTTATTGTTTGAAAGTCATTTCCGATATTCTGTCATTCGAATTACTGTAACTGGTAATCAAGTAACTGGAGTCTTATTTTGGCAATGAATTCATTTTTAGAATTTTTCTAAAAAGGTTCATTTAGACAATTTCTCGAAATAATCTCGTTATTTGCAGTTTTCTGTTAATAAATTTTTATATATTTCCACAAATTGTAAACGCCTCGCTCGTCTTTTCTTGACGGTGCCCTCAAAAATTTGCTACTCCGAACCTTCGTTAAAAATGAATAATTTATTAAACAGCCGGTAGATTCTCTTGAAATAGTTCCACAATCAAATACACACTATACACTCTGTATCAAATGAAACACATTGAACTACATAAAACTTTGTCTCTAAGTCGTTAACATAGAAAAAAAGTTAAAAACGAATATAAAACTGAAACGGAATGATAGTATAGTTTTGTTGAAGAAGAAAATTCTTGTGAACTATTTCACTACTTACTAACTCACTCACACACCCGCCCCACTAAAAATAACTAGTCCATGTACATATAAACACATTTTTACATATAACATCGCTTAGTAGCACATAATGTGACATCTCAATGCACAATAAATAAATAAACTTATAAAAACTACTTACGGCGTGGCGCAACGGAGTAAGTCTAAGCGAAAACGATGAGAAAAATGAACACAACTGACTTTTCCAACCGTGGCTAGAGTCACAGGCGGTGAGGAGGAGGGGGGTGCAGTCAGGACAGATGGATACAATGAACTTTTAGTTGCTTTTTTTCCGAGTTGAATTCGTAAATTTATTTAATGCTGTCGTATAAGTATTACGGTGTCATTATTATAAAATTTAATGCTCCTCGCACCACCCCGCTGCGCCCGACAATCGTGTTGTACTATGACGTTCACACTGTATAAAAATTATAAATAAAATTTGGTCCGCTAACGATTTATTTTGTAACTCATGAAAACTATTTTAATGAAAAACTTATCTGTTGTGAATTACAGTAGAACCTGTTTAAGTTGGACACCCGCGGTGCAATCAAAAACTGTCCAACATAAACAGGTGTCCAACATATGCAAAATACCAAAATCATCTACGCTTAGTAATTTTAAGGTTAACACTAATTTAGAATATAATGCAAAATTAATTATTTTAAAGTAATACATATACACACATCTACGTATCAATATTTATTGAAATAAACTATCGAATAACAATCGTAATACATACATATTATAGATATTTAAACATTATCTTTCGTAAAAAAATCACTTATCTTAGTTTGTTTGGATACAATTTTTAGGAAAATTTTGCTTTCTAATTTGCTTTGAATTTTGACTTCACTTCAAAATATTCCCAACAGTTGATTTGGAAATTCCAAACTGCCTTTCTTAAACTAACACCATTCTCTACTAAGTCTATAACATTTTTTTTCTTTTCAATGGTTAATTCTACTAAACATTTTCGCTTCGAACTCATGGTGCTAAATTTGTAACTAATAAATATTCAAGAGATCTGTACACATGAAATCACTGCTGATTATTGACTAATAACCATTGTGACTGCCGAGCTTTTATATTTTTAGGACATAACTGTCTATTTTTAGAACATAACTTCAATTATTATAACTGTCATAACATAACTAACACGTGTTTCGGTCACGTGTAAAATACATGAATGTCCAACGTAAACAGGTCAAAATATCAAAAATCATTTTAAAAAACTGTCCAAATTAGACAGGTTTCCAACATATAGAGGTGTCCAACTTATAAGTATTAATATGCATTTAAAACAATGTAATTTCCCCAGGCCAAGTGAAAAGTGTCCAACTTGAGCAGGTGTCCAGTATACAGAGGTGTCCAACTTGGCAGGTTTCACTGTATATAGCGTGTTTAGTGTGTAATCGGGTGGGGGTAGCGGTAGATTATTTATTGGTAATACATCACTGAAGATGTCAAAGTTTTTGTGATTGGTTTGGAAATATGTTAGCTTCATTGCACTTGTAGATAGATAGCTTGTATCTGTATGCAGCAAAAAGTAATAATGCAGACTTACAAGGATTTTTATTTTCTTAAAAGTTCACAAAAACGTAGATTTATTTTCAATTCATTCTCCGTTTTTGAAATTTTTAAAAGTAACTGGAGTGTACACTTTTTAATTTTTGTTAGCGGAATGCCGAATTTCGGAAGTTCGGAAACATAATCTACATTCTAGAATAAATTCGCTTTCAGTTATTAACTGTCAATACAATATTTAACGTTTAATAGGCAACTGAGTGTTGTTGGGACCCTACTGTTTTCACATTGCGTACGGCATAACGGGGTGCTGCTGTACCAACACAAGCTCCACCTGCACAAGTTAGAAGACTTCGACACCAAACACCAGTATAGGCAACAACCAGTACAGGCCCGGTGGAGCAGTGGTGATGTAGTCGGATCACCGATGCCAAGGGCCCGGGTTCAATCCCCATCGGCAACCACGATCTTTGTAACTCTTTTTTGTTTCCACTTTTATGTAATGGTGGAACATTCCAGCATCATCAAGAAGTTCCACAATGAAGTTCCACCTTTTATTTATTGGAATTAACTGGTAAATTGTAAAAATTTCATGCGACATAAAGATAAATTTTGTACGTCAAAATAAGATCCATGTATCTTGGAAGAGATTGATTGTTAGTACATGGCTTCTTAAACTTAATCTCGACTTTGTTTGTTTTGTCCCTAACTGTATAATTACACGATACGTAAAATGATTTAAATACTTAACTAATTGTTCCCAAGTAAAAAAAAAAGTGCCAATAAAATTACAACTTGACTCTCTTCTTCTCTTCAAGTGAGTAATTTTACTCGGCAAAGAAAGAGTTAATTAAACTGACATTAAACTTTTTCTGCATCCATTTTTATTTTATTGTTTGAATTCAACTTTTTCTTACCATGCGCTTCTCTCCTCAAAACAAAACAAAAGAGAATCTAATTAAATAAATGAAACATAGAAACAAAAAAAAGTATAAAAAACAAAAGACAAAGTTTCAAAAAAAAAAAAACCGGTGAAAACATGTACCTCTAAAAGTTTTTTTTTTATTTATTAATGTTAGATTAACGTTAATTAGTTTCAGTTGGAGGAGTGGGGGAATGTACTAATTATCGAATAAGTTTTATTTTAATTTTATAAATTCCCTTTAAGTATTCCTCTCTAAATTTGACAGATACCAAGAAGAAATAACCCTCAACGTCAACAAGTTTGAAGAATTCGAAACTTATTTTCCGGTTGACAATTTTTCATATTAAGCTTTATCGCTTCACAAATTGTTGATATTAATTTTCTTAATTTACCACAATTAATTCAAATATATGCCTATATTTATTTTCAGTAGAAAATTTACGTGGTAAAACTTTTACCAAACAACAATAAACTTCGTATTATTTCTAATTTTCTAAATTATTACCATGTGTAAAATTGTCGTCAAAAACAAATCATATATATAAATGTTGATAATTATGATTTTACACAATTACACATAAATATAACATGTACGTCTCACTAGTTTGTGTGTTTGTGTGATTCGTACCTCCCACCTAGTCAGTACCCCCACTATCAACACATCCCCACTCTGTATGTAGTAGTTAGATGTGCGTTTATATTAATAGTCACACATGTAGGCATATTCATATTAGTATAAATAGTGTTTAACGCGTGTTACTTTGCGTTTAATAATATAATTGATAATTTTAATTGATATCTTAATGAGTTCTAATTATAGAGATTATAAACAATATGTGCACAAATTTTTGACGTAACAATTTTTGGTAGTGAAGGTAGCGAGTGGGAAAATTTTTTAACGTAATTTAGAATGAAACGTGTGCGATTAATTATCCAGGTTGCGATGTGATTTAATATTTTTAGTTGTTCAACTTATTTAACTTGCGCACGCTATTTTTGGTATCATAGTCCAAACCATTTTTTTTTTTAAATGATGTTTGAACTTTGAAGGAAAAGTCTTGAAGTGATAATTCCCGATTTTGATGAAACTTGGGTAGGTGTGTAGAACAAACAAAAATAACCGATACGTGTTTCGACCCTCAAGGTTGGGGTAAAAATTCAATTTTGTCAAATCACTCGAAAACTATAAGAGAGCTAGAAGAAAACTTTAAACTGACAAAACCCTTCATTTTTAAAGGTCTTTCTACTGACGTACTCAAATCTACGTCCGGGCTGGTTAGAGGGGTTTTGACGATAAAATTTGAGAGTAAAATTTGAAATAGGGGGAATATAGTTTGACCAGTCAAAATATTACTATCAAATATGGAAACTGTATCAAAAATACTAGTTTACCTGTTTTTGCTGAAGGTCGTACCAATAAAACTAAAAACTTATATATGCACTCTATAGTTTACCTATAATATCTTTAACCCTTTGCACTCGAACCATTTTTTAGTATGGGTACTCAGCTACTCTACAGTAGTTTTAAAACGCTGCAAACACTATTGTATTAGGAGAACATAATATCCATAATACAATATATTATCTATTAGTTAATTTTAGTAGTATGTATCACAATGTGTTGTAGCAAGACGTCGCGTCGTTGTGTTGTATCATGTTTTCCTAATATAATAATTTTCAAATAAATGAAGAAGGCTGAGAAACGGAGCGAAGTGGAATCAAAAACGTGTTCACTATCATCGATATAGGGTCTGATATCGCTTCGATAAAATATTATCTCAGTGGTATTGGTATTGGAGCGGTATTGAAGCGAGAGCGAACCATGACTGATATCGGACCGATATCAGAGCGATGATGTGAATACACTCATTATTTATTATGTAAGAATATTTTATCGAACCGAGAGCGGAGTGATATCGTACTGAGAGCGGAGCGTTAATGTAAATCGGGCCTTAGGTCCCCTAGCGTGTTGTAAATAATAAAATACATACCTATTGTTTATGGCGCCGCTGCGGCGCCTAAGGAGTGGAATTAATATTTATTGTGTCGCCGTGGCGGCGCCCATCGAGTGCAAAGGTTTAAAAATACCTTTATTTAAACCATTCTTATTTGTTGTACTTATACTTCACAATACTACAATTAATATTTAAACGAAACTATTCTATAAAATTATTACAATGTAATCCACATATCAAAAAGGTCGATTAGGTGATTTAGTTAAATAATTAAAGGATAGAGTTTTGGAGACAAATCACCAACAGTGACTGATATAAAGTAAGTATTTATTTGCGACGTTTCGAAAATATAGAATTTTCATCATCAGACCAGAATTTTCTTTAAAACTAGATACATAAAATATAAGAAAATTACAAAATTGGAAAATATATATGCAAAATTTATTAGAGATATCCAATATTTTTGAACTGTTGATGATTTTTCTCCAAAACGCAATCTTTCATTGTAATTCACATAAAATTCAGAAACTTAAAACACTATTTATTTTCTCCCCCTCAAAAAAAAAAAACTCTCGGACCCTTTACCGACAGTTACGGGCCGCCTTTTGAGGCCCTATCCTCGAGGTTCCAAACTCAGCTGCCGCCTCTAATCGGACCTGGATGAGGCACACATTATATTAAAGAAATTAAAGAATGATTTTACTCAAAGAGACTAAAATGTCAGTATTACATAATTGAAATGGAGTAATTTCAGCTCAAAAATTTGTGAAAGCCGATCTTGTTAAATACAAATAAATTCTTATTACCTACAATAATACAGTATTGTACGTAATTTTCATTTTGTAAAACGATTAAATTTTGCGAATATTTTGAGAAAATTAACAAAATTTTTTGAATCATGAATATTATTAACACGATTGAGCGGGGTAAACGACAACGGTAATGTTTATACAAACACAATAATATAAGGATTGTTTCCATATTATTACGTATAGTACATGCTCATCATAATAGAAATTGTGCCAGTGTGCGCATAGAATGGAACAAATTAAAGATGTTTTATTTATTTCAATTTTATGAGAAGAAACCGTTTAAACTTTTCGTGAGATAGCGTAATAGTCGTAAGTAGTACCAGAGCGTAAGTTATGCTTTGTGTTTTGTGCGTAACATTTTATGTATACCTACGTACGTAAAGCAAGCGAGCGAGTGAGAGGTGGGAATTGGGTTACGAAGACACAAGTAAATGCGTAGGGCGGGGTACATTCTTAAACAAAAATATGGGGTACCAAGGTACAGTGACTAATAAATATTACTATTTATTAACAACCGATCCTGGCTTCGCTCAGGTGTCTACTTTGTTTTCATTTTGGTGTTTTATATAATTTCCGAAATATACATATTTTATTAACTTCCCATAGGAAGTCATTGTAATGGGTCCGATTTTACGAATCGCTAATTTTGATATATCTCCACGTTTCAAGGTTACTAGAATCCGAATCCATCATTTTTAGCGTGATGTCTGTGCGTGCGTTCGTTAATTCATTCGTTCGTTCGTTCATTCGTTCGTTAGTTCGTTCGATAGTTCGTTCGTTCGATCGTTCGTTCGTTCGTTCGTTCGTGAATTTTTTTCGTCTCGCATATCTCGAGAACAAATGATAATATCAACTCTGGACTAATTTCATTAGATGCGTAATCAAAAAATGAAGAGCGGATAAAGTTTTCAGCAAATTCGGATTAGCGGTTTGTTTTTTGTGGTAAAAAAACGGAATTAACTTTATTTTAAGATAACAGATACCATAACATTATTATATAATGGCCTAAGAACCTTCCTTGATGTTAAAAACGCCAGTATTTTATTACAAAATTTAAAAAAAAAAAAACGAAATAAGAAACTTGAAAAAATTAGTTTTTTGCCAAAATATATTTTGTCTCACATATCTTGAGAACAAATGATGTTATCATTTGTTTGACAAGGGTGGAGCCCCCACCCTTAGGTACAGAAGCTGAAGTCCCCGTTATGGTGCAAGAGGTAAAGCCTCTATCGGGGGCCCAGGGGAGGATTCGCCTGAAATGAAAAAAGAATTATTTATGTACAGTAGTCTCTAGTCTTTAAGGACACCCAATGGGAAGTTGAGTGTGTGGGTAGACCTGTCCCCCAAATTTTCTTTTACAACTGTTAGACATATTTTATAGCTGCGGTCCATTGTTTCATCTGTGAAAAATATCTGAATTCAATTACTTTTAAATCAGAGATTCCGAAATTCTGTACGAAGTGTTATTTATAGTGATTGGCTTCGTTCCCTAAACAACTCTAAAATAAAGATGTCGCCGGCAGGTACCACGAGAGGGTAGGGTAGCGGGCGTTGTAGTTCTTCAGCCCGGACTGGAATAGGGGGCTCGTAGCAGTCGGTAACGGCCCGGGAAAAAGTAAAGCTTGTTTGTTTTTTTTTTGCTCGTCACTTATTTTTCCGGGGAGAAATTTTTCGGCGCCCACCATTTCTCTCCACGACCCTGGTTGACAGAAGTAACTTTTTTGTCATATGCCCATCCAGTCTAAAAGGGGCGGGGGTTGTGGGATGTAACCGATAAGGAATTAATTTATAAGTATTTATTAATAATAGCAACAAAATCACAATGAAAAAACCATTCCGTTCAAACGTTACAAAGAATCAAAACTTATTTTGCGATTAATCACTACGACCTTACTACCTAGTGGTCGATAATCGCTATGATATTGCACCCAGTAATCCAGAATTACGTGCTCGAGAATTTGCATGGTTCATTTCAGTTAAATTTAATCATGCTTCGTAACTTTGAATTTAAATAATTTCCGTTTTCTTGGCTTTATCTCTTTTATTATTGCATTCATGTAAATTTTAAATTCGCAGTTTATTTTTAAAAAAGAATAGAAGATCGATTTGTTTTGAATATAAGAATTATTAAATTTTTTAACGAAACCTCATGATCAGTTTTATCTGAAATGAGGTATAATAGTATTTGCAGCTTATTCGCAGAATTGTATGGAATTTTAAACATGTTTTTCTCGAAACATTATTTCTAAAATTGGCGGGAACTCTCGTTCGATTTTTTTGAAATTTGTACCAAATATACTCTATATTATTTATTACCTTCTATGGGAACCGAATGTTTATGTTAAAATCTGAAAAAGGGTTTTTTTGATGGAAAAATGTACAAAAATTTCATGAAGATTAAAATGTATTTCTTGAAGATTTTTTAAACCAATTTTTCAGTTTTTTGATTTTTTTTTTGGTTTATCAATATTCTATAATTATATTATTATGTTAATAACATGGAAATTTTTTAAATAATATTTACGGCTGCTAGAATGCTCGTCATTTGGGAATTTGTGGAGTGACACGCTCCAATAAAAGACTTCTGCAGTCGCCATTTTTGTACATAATGAAACAAAAAATATGATATAATCCTTTATGGTTATAGTAAATAAAATCCTAAACCTCAAAAACATAGATATCGGTTGCCTGTCTAAAGAAATTTGAGTTCAAAATTGCGGCTGAATTTTGATCACATAATTCTTACACTTTTCATACGTAGTGGTCCTATATTTTTGATAGCGTGTGTATTATATTTTAGTGGTGAATTTTAACATATACAAATAATTTGTAAATGTTTTTAATTAAATATTTTATTAAGAATGTTCTTCCGTACCAAACTCGTTGTATAAATATCATCGCGCAAGCAACGACGAAACAGTAAGTAGCATGAAACTCAATCACTGTGTAGAGTCAGTCGCGTATTTGTAAGATTTGTTTTAAATTAAAATTTCTCATTATAAAAATTTTCTTCTCGTGTTCACACACATACACCAATATCAATTTCTCTGTATTCCGTATACTCGAAGTTGTGCTTGAGAATTTTGAAAACGATTTTAATCTTTTATGAAATTTTATATTTTTAATCAGTGTTAACAGTAACCAACCAGTTAGTCAGTCAGTCAGTCGACTCGACGGGCATCGCCATTTGAGATGGTGTCACTGTTCAAATAAAATGAAACAATTTTTGTTTAATTTTTACTTTACACGACTCTTTTAAAGAAACGAGGAAAGAATTTTGCGTCATTTATTCGTTTTAATTGATTTCTTTGGTTCTTGTTACGAAAAAAAGGATTGACGGTTTTTATTTACTTACCAGAGACGACATTTGTTTTTGAAAAGTTTATTAAACGTTGGATCGAATAAAACCACAAAAAATTAAAATTTTAGACAATCTAAAACTCGAAGTTTTCTCCTGAATTAATTTAAAAGGTTTTCAGCAGTATGATTGTTGTCATATAACTATTTCTGACCGAAAACTTGTATTATTAGTCTTCGGCCTCAACAAAAAAAGTCGGTCAGTTCTGTCTTGAAAACAGATATTTACGTAACAAGTCTGGAAAGTGATGTTTCGCTAGACAGTTACGTTAAACGAATATTAGAAGGCTTCGAGTTTAGTGAAATAATTTCTAAATTTAAGCTAGCTGTGACAAAACTAATACATTCTAATTTATTTATTTATATTAACACAAGAGATTTGTATTTTTCGAAAAAATATGTTTGAATAGATTTATAATCAAAATTTGTTGCATAGTAATTTAACTGAGAAGAACTGTCAACTACCCTAACTCTACCCCGGAGTTCTGTTTTGGATGAGGTGCATTCTATTGGTCCTCCCTAGTAATGTCGAAAGTCACTTTCAAGTTGCAAGTGTACTTTTCTGCATTACCTAATGTTGCTAATAATTTTTAGCATTTCTCGTAGTCTATTCTGACGGCGCAATATTCCCTGCGTCCAGTAGAGTGCGTTTTTAAGATAGTAATTCTGTAATCCATCAAAAAAGCTAAAAATTATTATTCGCGACACTGGAATATGCAGAAAAAGTCTAAAGGCCAAGATCACTTGCTACGAAATATTTTGCTACTTCTAATAGTAGCACTATACTCTCGTCGAGGCAACACGAGGCGACGCGAGTACGAGAGTGTAGTTGATGCTCTCGTGTTATCTCGCCTCGCCTCGTCAATCCTTGCCTCGCCTCGTCAGCTCTCCGATCTGAATCGGTTTTTTGTCACAAGTCAAAGGACACGAGACAGGAGGCGAGGCGATATACTCGTGTGTTGATATTGCATATGTTGTATATCTGCGTACATAGATATCATTAGAATATACATATCTATCGTCCGATTAATATGTTTAGACAATTACGTAATAAATAAACTCAACCCTTCAGAGTGACATCATGAATTTTACACCAATAATTGAATACAAAATTATTAACACTCCTTAAAAAATTTCTTCTCTATTCAATATTACGAGTTAGAAAAAGATAATATAATAATTTAATCCAACCTAATTAAACCAAAACAATTGAAGTATGAATGATAATTATATGAATTATTTACTAAGAGGCGACTTACGTTGTTACCTATTTTTAATTACACTCCAGAAGAAGACGTAATTATAATGAGTTGTCTGCCAAAAGTTGCTCTTAATAAATGACATGCGCATCTAGGTATTGGTATAAATAATGTATCTTAAAAGTACACTGTTAAAATATTTTCAATTTCTTTTTGTACTGCTGTATTTATTTATAATTTTGATATAATCAACTTTATCTATTATCTTTATTTTAAATAAGATTTTGTAAGTCAAAGTGTCAATTTTGAGGATGAATCATTAGTTATTTTAACGGAAGTAATTCCCTAAAAATGTCTAGATTTGTGTTGTAGGCCCAACAAGAGGGGGTAGTCGGGGTTGCAGCATCGGAAAAGGACTTTTGCTTTACGAGCGGGCTCATAGCTATCGGTAGGGAGCCCGGGAGAATATAAAAGGAGCTTTTTTTGCTCGTCCACGGCCTTGATTGTGAGCGTGACTTTGTGGAAATTCAGCTCATAATAGCAAATAAATTACTTTGCGAAAATTTTACTTTATTAATATAAATTATTAGTGTACTTTCGTCTCATGTAATCATTTTCTTCCATAGTGCTGGGAACAACTGCATGAGTTAAAAAGGCGCTTACCTAGTGTGGACACAAATGCACTCAGTAGAATTTCATAAAATAATTTTTGTTTTATTCAAAAATCTTTCCTTCACACTTCACACAGGCTTAGGACTGCCAGTTCGATTAAATACTATCAAAATCAAATTTTATTAGTACTTAATATTACTGGCGTGTTTAAAAGATTTCAAGACGGACAGACAGACAAAATTAAAGTAATACTAACTAGCTGCGACCCGCGGTGTCACTCGCATAAAATTATCTGAATTATAGGTAAAATTTATAGGTCAATTCAATCATATATTCCAAAATTCTATGCAAAATCAATTATTTATAGCACTTGACCCTGCTCGCCCAATGACTCTAAAATAACTATCTTGATATTTTATTAGCATGGGTAATTTCCGCACCGTAAGAACTTAGTATGGGTACCTATACCAGCAGTTTTAGAATTGTTTCTATTTTAGGCCCTTCAAGGCACCAAGGCTCCGGAAAATCATTTTAACGTCACTTTCATCTTTCGCAGATCTTGGCACAATACAAAATTTTATACAGTAATGGATCTATACTGTGGTGAATTTAGTTCAGTAAATAAAAATACTTAATTATATAATTTAAAAATTTAATTGAGCAATTAGAATAAAATTTCAACATATTTAAGGAACAAAGTTACAATTTTCTACTGAAAAGTATTTTGAAATAGCTATTACTTACTCAATTAAGTTATGATGTTAATAAGTGTGCTATGACTAACTTTAGTATTATAATAATTATATTATTCAGTTTTTTTTGTCCACAGTCTTTTTGATGTTATAAAATGATGTTTAGAAAAATGTTATATTTTTATTTTAATATCTAATATTATGTGAAATTTCTAAAAAGTATCCAGATAATTTACAATGATGACACATACCATGTCGGTGCATATCATAAATGGTCCCCATAATGTCATTTTTTACAACTGAATCGCAGTCGGTAGTTTTGGGACACATTCTTTTTTTGCGTTCCTTAGGCTCAAATGGTTTTTTTGCCACTTGAACTGCTCTTGCAATTGAAGATATACTTAAATCTAATGCTGAAGCTACTCTCTAAAACCGCGCAATATTGTATTTAATTAAAATGTTAAAATTAATCATGAATGTTACTTAATAAATTAATATATTTGCAAAAATTTTATATTTACCTCTTGTACGGCAGTTAAAGGAATCAAAAGACCACCATTTTGCAATTCTAAAGTAAAATAGTTTATCAATTTTAAAATCACGGAATTCATTTCCTCATAAATGACTTTAGATTTCGGCATTTTCGAAAACGAGATAATATTCGCTAGATAGCAATCACTAGATAACAAAACTCTTCAACAAAAATTTGAACAGTGTACTTGATATACTCTTCTTGTTAGCGTAAACAATCACACCACTGGGAGATTTCAAATGTTTCGAAGCATAGTACAGTAAGGCTCACACAAATAGTTCAAAATTATAACTGTTTAATTGCAAATAAATTAACCAAATGTTTCAATCGTAGTTAAACTTTTTTTTTTATCAATAACAGCTTATATTTGTTTTCTGACCCACAGCCCGCTATTGCCAGGGATACAAATAATTTTGACTACATAAAGGTTAATTATTAAACATGATAGGTACATTTAAAGCACCTAATTTTCGTCAGGTTACTATATTTATTTTTAAGTTTAAAAAAATTTAATAAAATTTAATAAAATATAACAAAATGGAATTTTGAGATAATCTTTTTATAATACTAAAACTTGACTTCGCTTGGTATAAAATTGTTTGGAAATTTATATCTTTATTTTATGTTTTTGAAAATATCTTTTCGTATTAGAGGTATACATTTCCAATGCAAATGTAACTCCCCATGCAGGTGATTTTAGTGGATCGTATCATCATTCTAGAATTTGAATTAACCCATTTCTTTAAACTTTAAATAATTTATTTAGCTATCTTCTACTAAAAGTATTCATTCAAAAAATTCACCATCAAAAAACATTTAGAAAGTTAAAAAAGACAAAATATTAATTGGCGAATCGGATTAAAACAGCAGGTGGGTCAGATCTGGCCCGCCGACCGTAGTTTTCTGACGTCTGACGGGTTAGCAAATTAATGTGCTATTAGAGCTTCTACTAACAAAAATGAACAGCAATTAAAAAAAAGTCTGAAATTTAATTTCGTAAATAACAGTTAATCTGACCGTAATTCTTTAAGGACATAAAATTTAATTACTATATAATTATAATAGTATTATAGTAACCCATATACTAAAACCCAGATATTAAAACCCACAAACTTAAATATGGCATGTTCATATTATTCTAGTGGTTTTGACAAAGAGACTAATTATTTATAAATTTTTTAATACGCGAAAGGTTAAACTTATGATTAAACAGATGCGTATGATATAATAAGACCAATAAAACCCGCAAAATATTAAATTTATATCCAAAAAACCTTTAAAAAACAATCAATAAATTCCAAGTACATAATATATTTATTACTTATAGTGAAAACAACGACAATTGAAAATAACTCATTCACATTAATTTATGTATCAGACAAGCTCGTAATATAACTATCTCTCACAAGATCTACTATCTAATATATTGAAATAGGATAGTAGAAATTATAATAACTTTTATATATGTTACAAAATTTTATTTTTGAAATGAGTCATTTTCAGTACTTATAAATAAGATTATATTTAAAATGCAGTGCATTACTAATCTATATACACAATACACATATCATAAAATTGTAACGAGACCGTATCTGTACATGGAATGTTTTTGGAAAATTGTAGGTACTGATACTGTAGATAGTTGGCGATTTAGATACCAATATATTATATATACTATACTAAACATATAATATATATTTCTTACTGATTTTATACCAACGCTTCACGCAAACGACGTCCCGAGTACAGCTAGTAATAATTTTTCAATACCTTGTTTTGATGTAATGTTCTTATTTTAAAATTATTTATTTTTTGAGCTTATTATACTTTTTCATTTGAGCTAGTAGTGTACTGCTAAATATATTTTAAATTTTTATTTTATTATTTTATTCAAATGTTTTAATGAACTTCCAAATGAAAAATTCAGCTACTACTGCCACTGTCATGGGAAGACTTGAGCTCGGGACTATAATAAAAATTTATTTTGAGGTCACCAGAAAATGATGCCGATTCGCCAAAATTTGTATATATATATATATATATATATATATATATATATATATATATATATATATATATATATATATATAGGTGTTTCATTAATAATTGGAAATATTTAAATTGAGGATTTCTGGGCTCAGAATATGAAGATTCAACCCCAATCACTTAGATAAAATTGCTCTTTACTAAGCTACGAGTGTTTTATTTAAAAATTTAATAACTATTTTTTCCCAGTACTTTAAAACTATTTGACGTATCTCTATCATACTTGGCAAGATGTGTAGGTACCGTAAACCATACTAAACTTTGTTAAATAAGATTTTCTAACTACTGTCACAAATAAGGTTGACTCCTCCTATATTCTACGCCACTGGCGGAATTGTCATTTCAGTACAATTATTCGATTCATTAATACTTTCTGTATAAACAACATATCAACATTTTATTAATGTTTAAATACAATTTGTATAGAACATCGACTGGCAATTGAGCTTTTTCATAAATACAAAATAAGAATACCTATACAGTATCAAGTAAGGCCGGGCATACACGTTACGGTATACCTGCGCAGATAAACCTGTGCAGGTAAACTGTACAGGCAACGAGCTCACACACGTTACAGTATACCGGAGAGGTATACCTGTACAGGTAAACTGCACAGATTTTACTCATGATTACTCATGACGCTTACTATGAAAGCGTATAAACAATTGAAATCAAACCTGTGTAGGTGTTGTTTGACTCACATACACGCTGCGGTATACATACCTGCGCAGGTAGAAAATACTGATTTTCAATTACCGCTGCAGTTTACCTGTACAAGTATACCTCTCCGGTATACCGTAACGTGTATGCCGGGCCTAACAATTTTAGCTTAATGATTTAACAATTATGTACTTCTTGTGTTATCAAAAAGTGTTAAATAACATTTAACAATATATCTCTAGTGAAAAAGATAACAACATCAATAACAAATATTCAGTAATTTAAAGGAAGACGTAACAAAATAAATTCTTATTTATAATTTTTTAAGTTTCTCGCTCTATGAGTTATTCTCCCAGGGCAAAATGTAGAAAAAAATATTATTCATTTGTTCTTTGGATTCAATGTTTAATAGTTTTAGATGATTGTTATTTTGAGTAATATCTTTCAATGTGTATTTGGCTATGTAGTGAATTCGGTATGATTGGACAGGGACACTCTGTCAAGAAGTGATACAAATTGTCTGCTTTATCTGTGTTACAAATATATGCTTGCATAATATCTTAATATTTATCATTTTACTGAAACTTGACGGCTATTGGGTCAGTGACGGCTACTGGTGCTCTTACATTATATATACTGTAAAATCTCTTTATGAGTCCGCTTACGGGCTTGTAGGAGAATATAATTCTAAGAATTCCTGTACCCCCACTTGTGCTTAGTAGTCGACCGCCGTTAACTCACACTTCCCCTACTTTTCAAGGGTGTGAGTATACTTATTTATTAATGATATTGTCAACACATATTTTCTTTAAAAAATTTTTTAAAATCTTTTGTAGAAATTGTAAATAATATTGTTAGTCAAACAAAGTTTGTAATATAATCCGCGCGATGAATGAACAAAACTTGTTTTGGTCAACTACCACATGTATTAGTATTATGTAAGCACGGAACTATACATAGATAAAAAAGAATGTTGTATTGTAAACAATATTTAAAGGAGCGTGGCCATGTAAAGTTTTATGAGGGAACATTTGATAAATCGACAGTACACAAAAATTGTTACATTACTATATTATTATGTCCTTAAAATTTTTTTGAATTTGTTTAATTACATAAATTTTTAATACATAATAATATAAATAGAGAAATCATTTGTATAAACTCCAAAAAAATAAACTTTATGTAGGCAGGTACATACCTCTTCGACCTCGCAACCCACCATCGAACTCTGAACTGATATCACCACACACAACAAACGCCTCATGTAGTCATGTATTATATTATGTGCGTATGTACGTAGTTACCGGTTCCTGACTATAGATCCATTCGACATATCGCACTAATAAAGTACTAATATAATAGTGCTGTTTTGATTATTTTTCAGAACGAAAAACTGTTTAATAACTTCCTATCATAGGTACAAAGAAATGAATGCTTTATGTGTTCTTTAAATGAAATTCAAGCAATTATCTTTTTGCCAATAATTAAAGAAAATACTGATAGTGAAATATTTACTTGAGTTTAATGTTATGTTAAATTTTATAAATTTTGACTTACAACACTTGTATTATTAGTGCGATAAAATACGCACAAATACACAACCAAATTATTATTATTATTATTATTATTATTATTATTACTATTATTATTAGATATAAAAACAAATTGTGTAGAGAACACCTTTATATGATTTTTTTTTTAAAATCTAAACGATCGGCATTGTCCTTATATGGGATAGGGTACAGTACACTCACACACTTGAAAAGTACGGGAAGTGCGATTTAGGGCGGTCAACTACTAACCAGAAGTGGGGATATAGAAATTCTTATAATTATATTTTCCTACAGCCTCGTAAGCGAACTCACAACAGGTTACTGTATTATAGATTTTAAAATTACAATACATTGTCATTTTTGACCCTCGCACTTGTTTTTACGCTCCTGTAAGTTATTTGATTCTGACAGGATGATTTATGAATTGCACTAATCGTACGCTTTACACTAGGTTATTATTTATTAAACATCAATAGCAATGTTCCGGTCTTATAAAGAGAGACTGAAATTAATTTTTTTCGGTCATGGAGGGGGAATGTTTACAATAGAAATATAAATTGGCGGACTCATAACGAGCGGACTCATAACGAAAGTTTGCTGTATATATATATATATATATATATATATATATATATATATATATATATATATATATATATATATATATATATATATATATATATAAGGTTTGCGAATCGGTATTATTTTCGGTTTCTGGTGAAAAATTTCAAGCAGAATCCTGAGGTCAAGTTTCATGACAGTTGTTGTAACAACTAAATTTTCCTTTCGGAAATTCGTTAAAATAGTTGAATTGCCTTAAATAAACTGATTCTAAAACTACTTAGAAGTACACTACTAGGTCCAGTGAAAAAGTACGCTAAACTCAAAAAGTAAGCATTTTTAAAATAAAATGTGAGTGAGTTGTTGTTGATAAAAAAAAATTTAGATAAGATTGGAAAGTTTGGTTGATTTGTTTGTGATTAAATAACTATAATTCATAACTATTTGATCCACTTGCACAGTAAAATTTAATTAATAGTTTACCATTACGTTGAGCCTTACTGTCCAATATTCAAAATAATTGAAAATCTTATTAAGAGCAAATTTTGGCAGACAACTCATTATAATTACGTCTTCTTCTGGAGTGTTATTAAAAATAGGTAACGACGTAAGTCGCATCTTTATATTGTAAGTTATTTATATTGTTATCATTCATATATCAATTGTTTTTTTTTTTTAAATTAGGTTGGATTAAATTATTATATTATCTTTTTCTAATCGTAATGTTGAATCGAGACGGAATTTTTGAAGGAGTATTAAAAATTTTGTATTCAATTATTGGCTTAAAATCCATATGACGTGACTCTGAAGGGTTGTGCTAATTTATTACGTCATTGTCTAAATATAAAAATTCAACTGTACTTATAAATTTCTAGCACTGACTGACTGACTGACTGACAGACAACGCACAGCCTAAGCCGTTGGGTTTAGAAGAATGAAATTTTACATAGGAGTTCCCTATGTAACGTAGGTGCATGTAAGAAAGGATTTCTGAAAATTCGCCGCCTAAGTGGGTTAAATAAGGAATGAAAATTTTAATGGAAATTCGACATTTTTAAAGTTAGATATATAAAAATATCTTACTATGACTATTCAAATAAATAATATTTTATACACTGATTAACAGACAACGCACAGCCTAAACTGTTGGGTTTGAAGGACGAAATTTAGCACAGAAGATATGTATGAAGATTGATCTTTAGGGTTCTATTTATAAATAAAAGTCAGTTGTGTAAACGTTTCTGTAAATTCATTCCCTAAGTGGTTAAAACAGGAAATGAAAGTTCGTATATAATAATATATAATAATAACGCGGTTTAACGTCCGTTTTTATGACAGTTAGTCTAGAACAGACGCCACCTACATCATTATTTTTTTTAACTTTTATTTATACTTTTTAATACATTACAAATTACATTATGATGTGGGTGGAGGAGAAGGAAAGTGGGGTGAGAGCTAGGATTTGGTGGGTATGCGTCTGCAGCCCTCTTCTTAAGGAACTATGCCGATATTCATCTGGAATTGTGAAGGGAAACTGCAAAAAACCTTCACGAGCCTAGCCGGTCGTCGGATTCGAACCCTCGACTTACCAGTCGCAAATGTCATTTAGTGGTTAAGCAGCTCAGCCACTTCGCTGGTTGAAAGTTCGTATAGAAAGTTCGTTATTTTTGAAATTAGAAACGTGGAAATTGGAATTTAGGCTTTTGAAAAACATTGAAAGTGAGCAGTGATTACCTAATAAAAAGATGGAAATTCCATCGGATATACGGCTAGTTGTTTGATATTATGTTTTTATACATAACCTAAAATCATGCCTTAAATTTACAAAATCGTTATTTTAAACGTTATTTTAAACTATTTTGTGTAATATACATGAAGGAAATTATAGTATTTAACAGTATATAGAACTGGAGCAGCAGTTATTTGAATCCATGTCACAGACATCACCCATCTTGTTCGTCTATGATTGACATTTCAAATTATACGAACGCGTATGAGCAGTATGAATAACTGAGGATATAAGCGAGAGTGTAGACAGTACATACTCGTGTTCTCTCGCCTCGTCAAAACCTCGACGAACGTCTCGTCGAGGTGACCTCGCGAGAATGTAGTGCTACTATAAAAGTAAATTTCGACACTACCAAGGAGGGCCAATAGAACGCGTCTAGTTTGGTCCATAACTCCAGAGAGAGCGCTGGAATAGTTTCCACGTTGTAATAAATTAAATAAAATTTGTATTTGAAAAGCGAAAACCAGACTATTATAGTGAAAATATATATATATATATATATATATATATATATATATATATATATATATATATAACACAGTATTTGATGAAAAACAGGAATTTTTATTTCTTTAATCGTCGTAAAAAGATACAGTAGGTATCCGACAATTCCCATCCTGATTCTGTGAAATTCTACACGGATAGGAAAATTGCTATAAAAATTACTGTGCTCATACTACAATCGACGTGTAACAGGCGAACATATCCAATTTTTGTTTGTGTAATTATAAAAATTACAATAATATAACTATAATTTTTATAATTTTACCGTACAAAAATTGGATATGTTCGCCTGTTACACGTCGATTGCAGTATGAGCACAGTAATTTTTATAGGCATTTTCTCTCCGTGTAGAAATGTATAAAGACTTTACGACGCAGTACAAGAAAATGATACTTTCGTGGCAATAGACTGACTAGAAAATGTTTTTGTTGTGGTTGTTATTAGGTTTCCATTCATTTTGAAAATATCGTTATTTTCGGTAGGTATCGATAATTTTCGATAACGAAAACTATAAGATCCATTAAAAAACAAACCTTATAAAAACCTTACATACGATAGTCCAACTTCAGAACCACTTATTGTGACATTATAACCCACTGTCAGTGTGTTAATAGTAAAAATGAGTGTATGTAAACTAGTATGTAATTTAAGAGGGTGACTCACCCCTTCTCCAGTGTTGCTCAAACTGAATTTTGAAATCCGAAATTTCATTTCTACGTTATTCTAATTGTCCTAAACTATTTTCCATGAAGAAGAACTTCTTGAACTACCCAAGTAGTACGACTATTCAGCACAGTCACCCCCTAGTTAACTACCCCTAGACTTAATACTAGTACATTGAGCAAAAACACGTCAATTAGATCTTTTGACGTAGATTTCGAATCTGTAAACAAAAATTTTATATTGTTTAATTTTCACCCCCTTTTTGCAAAAGCAACCCCTAAATTTTAACCCCCAACCACCCCTGTTGATGTAATTTGAACAAATTTAATATCAATAGATAGCTCTTTAAAAAAGAGCAATATCGCTAATTTAAACTTTTGCTCTATCTCCCACTATTTTTGAAGGGCGATTTCACCCTTTCAAACCGTTTTTCCGCCGATAAAGAAAAATACGTGTCCTTTAGATTTCGACGTAGAATAACATATTTCAGTGGCATTGAAATCGGAGGCGGACACCCGGGAAACTTTCCTTGTAAGATCATTGCCAATATTCGTCATCAATTTAAATACAAAAGTTTTACCTTCTAGCTTCTTATCTCCCTTGTGTATTTACATCCGTAAATAAACAAGCAGCTTTTAGCTATTCTAAATATCACTTGAATCATCTTTAACCCAATTCTAGTCGTTCAAAACGCTTATGCTTATGTGTTCTGTTTTTTCTGAAATTCGTCGGGTATGATTTATGTCAATCTTTTGCAATAATAAATAGATAATCCGCTTATTTTTAAAAAGGTATTATCCCTCCTCTCATACGATAAATACATCTTCTACGCTTTGATTTCTCCTTAAGGAATCGATGTACAGGATGAGTTCTTTAAGAGTTTTTCTTTTTATTACGGTTAAGATACTAATCTAATCAAAAAAAATTATTCCAGTAAGAGTTGCAGATACTGATGGGGGCAACCGATTGTCATAGTCAACAGTTTTATAGTTCTTATGGTTTTCGAGTTATGATGCAAATTTACAGTTTGTTAAATGGAAACAAATGCTTAAGAGTTTTTCAGAAATTAGTTTATGCTTCAAAACTATTAGTAACATTGAAATTTCCAAGGGCGCCCATATGATAATTTGTAAGAGGGGGGGCTAGAATTGGGGGTCAGGAGTATTTTTAATATTTTGAATAAAGAATAGCGATTTGTGTAAGTAGTCATAAAAAGTTCGAATTTGTGAAACTATCCTGTTTCTAAAATATTAGGCTACATTAAAAAAACCCTTAAATACCACTACACTTACATATTTTAACGTTTCCCTAACAACTAGGGGGAGGCGCGGTCCCCATTGCCCCCGAGTATGGGTGCCCTTATAAATTTCCATTGTCTTATCTCATATTTTTTGAGTAATTACGATTTAAAGATCACACTTTTAAAATTCGTCCTTAAGTGATTTCAAATACTATAGGAATTTACGTTATTTAAAAACATCTTAACAGGTTCAACTTTTCAATCGGAGTAGTTAAGAAAAAAACGATTTTTACGTTTTTTCATCAGAAATTAAGATTATTAATACAGTAAAAAAAAAATAGATTTTCACTTCTATTTTATTGGAAAATTTAAAAAAAAAAAACCTGATTTATAGATATTTGTCTGACAGTTATATAAGCGTCTAAATATTTTTTGTAGTACACATTTTCGAAAAAAATTCTAGAAAAATATTTTTTTCTAAAATAAGTTATGCTTTTTAATTTTGTTTTTAAGAAAAAACAAAACGCTATGGAATATCAAATAGTTCAATATTTTTTGACTATATTTATTAGTAATATTTTCGATTCCAAATTACCTCTTTTTAGAATTATGATGTGACGCCAATGTACATGATGCAGGTATAGCTAACCTATATTATATAGGTATTTTTCTGTTTAAATGTTAATTTAAATGTTAAATTGTTTTTTTTCTCCATTTGTGTTTTCTTCAATTGATGGATGTTTTTTAGATTAAATCGACGGTTTGACCGTAATAAAATTGGCAACACTCAAAAAACTCGTCCTGTACATATAGAAATATCAAAGGTAACAGTAGACGTGGGTCAGGACAAAGAGGATGGCGACGTAAGGAGAGGGTAGATCAATTTTCGTTCTTCTTCTCTGATTTGCCTCTTTTATGATTGAATTAAAAATTTATATGTAAGTAGCTTTATAACTTATGCTGGAGATATTGGAAACTTTTAAATCTTTATAATCTTTTATCTCTCTTGTAATACATATTTTAAGTATTTAATATGGGAGAGACAATGAGATTAGATTTAAAGATTTGAATCTTTTTAGCGAATTTTCAGAATGAAAATTCAGCTATTACAGCAGCTCTTATGGTAAGACCTAAGCCCGGGACTATGGCAGAAATTTGTTTTGGAGCCTCTAGAACTCGAAAATCTACTTCACTAAAATTTATATATATATAGATATATATATATATGTATTTATGTGTGTACGCGATAGCTGTCGAACGAAGCATTTAATTGTTACGAAATTTGGTAAAATCGTTAATTGTTCAAAACGCTTGGATAAGTTCGTTAGCCAGACACATCCGATGCCACAGACCGGATATTTTGGGCTTTAAAGTCTTTTTTTTGTGTTTTTGATCAGAATTTAAAACTTTTTCAAAAATTTTATTACATTATCAAAAATTTCGTAAGAAGTTATATCAGAGAGCTTTTTATACTTTTTTTCTATATAACGTGGTTCTTAAGAAAAATCAAAAATAATCTCTTTTTAAAAGTCTCTTTTTATTTGTTATTTCACTCTACCTCGTTTGATTTTTCTATTTAATATATATTGTGTTTATAAATGTGTCTAAGGGTGTTTCGTCACTAGTTATTTCTATTACCTAAATATATGTCAGATTTCTTTAATTAAACATTATGAATAATGTCTTAATAAATTTATAAAGTTATATTATAAATGTTAATCAATTAAACTGTACTATTTATTTGATTAAATAAACTTTTGACATATTTTTTTTTGTGGTGTTGAATGGCCCTTAGCTATTTGTAAACGAAGTACAAATTTTGATAATGTTAGTTTTTTGTTTTGTTTTTTTATAACAATCTGTCAAATGGAATCATTTTTAAATATATGCATATAATATGCATGCATGTATATAACCTAATTATAAATATTTTTGTTTTAACACATTATATTTATTATTTTGAAAATTTTCTTATTTAATTTTAAATAAGATGAACTAAATTAGAAAAAACTAATTGATGGTAAGGAAATTTTATAAAAAAAAATATATATTTGACAAGATTTTGATGACATATAATTGGTATACTTTGGAATTAAAAACAAAGTACATGGGTACAATATAGTGTTTTTAACAGAAAATAAAGTTTTTGGAGCAACTAAACAGTGCCGGAACAACTAAATTAGCCATGTAGCAGGAGCCAGCAGTTACGAGCCTCGCGCTTGTGTCCAAAAAAACAATACAAATTCACACAACATGAGTTATTTAACAAAAAAAAAAAATAAAAATAGAAAAAAACGAATTTTGGCTCAACTTACATTTGAATGCTAAATCAAATCTACATAAGTGACATTTTTGACAAAAAAACACCAATAAAATTATGTATCATTTAATTAAAAATAAATTTTAATCTTTCTTAAAATATTTTACATTGTTACACATATAATTTAATTTCCATTAATAATTGTTAATGAATTTTAACCTCTTTACACACGACAGTTAGCTATTCAAACATTTTTACATTTGTAATTAAGTGTTAATTCGTTGTTGAAAACATTCATCACAAAAGATTGGAAATTTCTTTAGGTACTGGCAAGTAGATTGTTTGTCTACAATTTAATTGAAATACTCATAAAACAATCTAAAAAATAAAAAAATACATTAATTAATTATTAAATTTTTTGAAATATTTAACATCTTACCTGAATGGGGTTATAAGTTCCAAAATATGTTACAACCTTTCAAAATGTTGAACAATAATCCTATTTCAAATTTTAAATTTGTAATTCAATATCGACTAGATAAAATGTTTACAAATGAAAATGATTTCTACACACTAACTAAAAAAGTAATAGCCCATTTTCTGAACAAAGGAATAGACATTAAAGTATCCATCGTATCCATTAAAGAGATTAAATATCAATTGTGTAGACAACCCAGCAGAGGGCAACAAGTTACAAACAACAAAGCAAATTCCTCAAAGCGGCAAATTTAAATAATAAATAAATAATTATAATTTTTTGTTTAGTCTATTTAAGAAAATAATTAGTCAATTAAATAAGTGTTAATTTATAATTTATTGAAGTAATAATTTTGATTACTAAAATCTAAATCTTTTTAACAATGATTTATTATTAAATAATCAATATATAGATATATAATACAATTAGAAAAAATGTTATAAAATTTTGTGAAAAGCACACAGCCAAGGTTACTTAACGGATTTCGACTAGTGAAGTGTCTATGAATAGAGCATCATATCAGGGGTGGCACAAGAGAGCCTGAATTTTCAAATTTGGTTTCATTATTAGTTGTTATCGTTAGTTACGGAGCCACAAATTTTAATTTTTTTCCAAAGCAATTACACGTAAAGTAAAATAAATTGTTTATTCATTTCTCTTATAGAAATGGATAAACAGATCTCAGGTAACTGTACTATTATTATTTAAATTAAAATAAGATGATTTTGTTAGTATAAGTGAGGGCAAAATTATCACCCAGGACCTTGGGACCCCAAAAAAACTTCTTCATACTAAACAGCTGGGCGGATCTCAAGAAGATGTTGCAAAAATTAGATATGCTACTGAAATATGAATATTACTTGCTTTTATAGTATTAATTATTTAAGTAACTGTTTTTATACAGAATTTCAGAATAGCGAATTAAAAAGTGAAGTAAGGTTAAGATTGTTCTGCAGAACCTTCTAATAGGGATCACATTAAATAGCTGAATGGTGCGGACAATTAAATCGATCCCCAAGTTACCCTTGAAACACTATTGGAATTCCAGAAAAAGATGAAAGTAGCATTAAAATTGTTATTCTCCAAGAAGGGTCTAAAACTGAAGAATATCTAAAACTATTATTACGGATATCAGAGTAAAGGTCTCAAACTAAAGCTACAAAATACAAAAATGTATTCCATTGCACGAAATTATATAAATCAAAATTAAAACAAAAATAAAACAAAACAGACACCTGAGTGAAGCCGCAGGACGGAAAGCAGAAAAAAATTATAAATTTTTCTGTTACTTAAGTAAAAATTCATTTAACTATTAAATTATTATTTTAAGCGACTTTCCATTTTGGAACTTAATTTATGACCGAGAATGTCATGGAAAGAACCGAGTTCGGGACTATACGGCAGAAATTTGTTTAAAAACATATATATATATATATATATATATATGTATATATATATATATATATATATATATATATATATATATATATATATATATATATATATATATATATGTTATATAATCTGTTGACGCAATCCATTCATGTATCATATGAAAATATGGAATAAAGTTTATTATTATTTATATATATATATATATATATATATATATATATATATATATATATATATATATATATATATATATGTACAGGGTCTAAAACAAATAACTCTCGTCCTTTTGTGGAGGGCGACTCCTAGCAAACTGTAGACACTAAAACCGCAGAAATTTTTTCGAAATTAACAGTCGCGTCACCCCTCAAACGGATAAGAGTCATTTCCTTTACACCCTGTATATAGTATATGCACACATAAATATATACATATGTATATATATATATATGTAGGTGTGTATATATATTATATACAGGGTGTAAAGGAAATAATTCTTATTTCCTATATCGAGGGGTGACGCGACTGTTAATTCCGAAAAAAATCCTGCGGTTTTAGTGTCTACAGGGTGCAAAGAGTCACCCACAAAAGGACAAGAGTTATTTGTTTATATATATATATATATATATATATATATATATATATATATATATATATATATATATATTTGTGTGTGTGTCTGCGCGATAACTCTCGAATGAAGCATTCAATCCTTACGAAATTTTGTTAGAAGTTCAAAAGTCTCAAAAGCTGGGACGAGTTCGTTAGCTGATATGTCCGATTTTTAGAAGCCATTTTTCATCATTTTTAGTGATTTTTTGGTTAAACTTATTTAAATGCATATATGCTATACTATATGTGATCTGCCAGGGTCCTGGGGACTCAAAAGTAAAGAATTAACTACTCAACCGATTTCGAAAATCTTATCACTGTTATAGAGTTAAACTATTTTAGATGGATACAAGTTGTTATATGAGATCCGTCAGTGTCCTGTCTTTGAAAATTCGCTATGTTATGCAGGTGCTGCGACAGGGGTATTTTTTTTTTTGAAAATGTAGTTTATATCTTTAATAAAGTTTACTGCGTAATAATAAAAAAATCGACAAGTCGTATTGTTGTTTTTATTTTTTATAATTTCCAGAATATAATGTAGTAGGTTTAAGTATATTTTTGACGGTTTTCATAAAAAAATTGACACTTTAATGTCCGCAGGTCTATGCAGTAAACTTTCGCAGGGGCAGGCAATATTCGATATTTCACAAATAATCGGAATTTTGACCGAGAATGGCCGAAACTAAGTCTGAAATTTGAAGAGTGGTACTTAATTAATTTTAGTTTAAATAATTTGAACTTTTAAACAATTTTTTTTTCTCTTTTTCTAGATTTTTCTAACGTAAAGTTGCAATAACATAACTTTTAATTAAAGTGTTAATTAATATATGGAAAAAGTTGGGGCAATTACAAAATTTTTACACTTTTTTCTTAAGAACCTTTTTTTAATAATGATGTTAAAACACCGTAAACTTGTGGCGCTTCGCAAAAATTTGTAAATTCGTGAAAAAAATGTGTTTTTTGTCGCTAATTATATTTTTTTTTAATTTTTATTTTTTCTTTCTGGTGCTCCCTTTTCAAACTTATTCATTTTTAAATAAGGTTATAATAATAGTAATTTAAAAAAAAAGATAAGAAAGGTCAAAGTAAAGGGTAACCAGATTCGTATATATACTTACCTGATGGAAGTGTGCTTTTATTAATTAAAGAAAATGTAACATTTCGTGAGAGAAAATTTGGTCGAATGTTGGTGCTTTGTAAGCGTACGTACGTACAGACAGTGTCATCCAAATTTAATGTGACATTACTTTCGGTCTCAAGGAGAATATTGTTCTTTGTCCAGCGCAGTGACGAACGACTTAACCATAATTCCTAACATAAAGTGACCATGAGCGTTCTAGTGGTTGATTTTTTTTAATCGATTCAAAATTTAAAAATCCCAATATTATTTTTTATCAAATACCGGTGTCACTATGAAAAGTGAAATTTATGAAAGTAATTGGTAAATTGTACAGTAGAATCTCTGATTACGGACATCTCTCTTACCCGGCCCCCTCCTCCAGCCGGACAAATTTTTGATGACGGTGATATGCTATACTAAAACCAATGCATTCAACACTCTCTTAAGCAGACTCTGTGTTAACCGGACGCGGACACAATATTTTTTGACGAAGATATATATTATTAATTAATACATTAACCGGACGCGAGTACGTCTAGTACGTATGTATACCTATATGGGTTAGGTATAATTGTTCATGTTTTAACTTGTTAACAATAATTCTGATGAATAATGCATTTGTTAACGTTATATTTTTGTGTAAATATCTAAATTCGTGCATAAAATTGATTTGACTTAAAAAATTTAAAGAAATTTTGAATTAAAAAATTAATTATGCAGGTATACTATATTATTTAATGCTATTATTTACTCTGCCCCTGTTAAGCGGACACCTCTGTTAGCCGGACAAATTTTTATGTGACACTACCGTCGGGTTAACAGAGGTTCTACTATAGGTGTAAATTTTGTATTAGTAGAGGTAAAGGTGGTAAAATGAGTCCCCATTTTGTTTTTTGTTACAAAAAAAATTTTTTTTTAGTTCTTTTATTAAAATCTTTTAGGTAATGTTAACAACAACATCTACAACAACTACTGCAACACAATATCTACAACACTAACATATTAGGTCATCCGAAAAGTTCGTGCCGTTATTGGAGCCGCTCGAATGAATTCATATTTCTTCAAGTAGCAATCGCAAACGAAACTTGCAACAACATGCTAACGTTAGGCCGATAGTATTGCTTGTAATATGTATCAAAATCTTTAAACAGTGTTTAAATAAGTTTTTTTTTTTTTGTCAGTAATAATGGACAATCTTAGACATCAAGGAACATCATGTCATGTTATAAAATGGTTTAAAAAACGTACTAATGCAGCTGACGCAACGAGAAATATTTGTAGTGTTTATAGTGACGATGCGTTTTCTGACAGAACTTGTAGAAAATGGTTTACTAGATTTCAAAAGGTTAATTTTTTGGAAGATGAAGCTCCCTCCGGTCGACTTGTGTGTATTGACGATAAAACAAAGCGTCAAGAAATAAGGCGAAACCGGAGGCAAACTATCAAGAATTAGCGGCAACTTTTGAGCATTCAAAATCCACAGTTCTCGGCCATTTGAAGAAAATCGGGATGGTGATTTACATCAAAAACCGCACGAACCTTCCAGATGACCCAATACAAATATAAACCTTTTGTTATTATTTTTAGTATATTAAAAAAAAACAAAAATTCTCAGCAAGTCATTTTGTGGAAATATCGGTTTGTGCTGGTAATATGAGTCATTATGAAATATAAGGCAACATCAACTAATTCCTTCTCTAGGTTTTCATTCATAATGGACTTTCTCCCTAATTTAGTGGAGACAGCTTTAGGGGTTTTATACAAACGGGCAAGTCTTTGAAGTGTGGATCTAGGCACATTAAAGGTTTTTGAGGCTTTTCTTTACCCTTAATAGCTCTTATAGTTTTAATCATGTCATCCTTTTCCCATAATCTTCCTTTGCGCTTTTTAAGTGGATTTAACTGTTTTCTTGGCAACTGTAACGAAAAATCAAACAAAACCTTATAATGTATGTAATATGAGCCCCTATACATTGGGGGCTCATATTACCAACACAAAAGGGGGCTCATTTTACAATCACGACCAATTTGGAAATCTAAGGTTTACAAACTATTTCAAGATTGCACAAATCCACAAATACTCACTACAGAATAATCTGTATGTTCTACTCTATCATACACCGTCATTGAATGTTTCTTATTTCTACAAATAGTCAAAGAAAAAATTACTAAAAACTTACCTTTCAAACTTTTTCTGCACGAAAAACTAGAAAACATGCACTCACAACCATGCCAACACAACTAACTGAACTAGAGTACTTCAGCGGCACAACTAATAACTAAATTCAGAAGTTCATCAAATAACCGCTAGATGGAACTTGCTTATTAGTGAGGAATTGAAGGGGCTCGTATTATGTGTAGGGCTCATTTTTACCACCTTTACCTTTAGTATTCAGTAAACACCATTGAACAACAGTAAACAAGAATGAAACCGAAAATAATTTGTGTTTGGTCTTGTTTTGAATGACAGAATTAACAGAAAATTCGATTCACTACAAATAATTTTAAAAATACGGAAATAAATCAATGATTTTTCATACTGAAGATTGATATACATCCATACATAAGTTCATAACAAAATGACATATTCTGGAACGCCCTGTATCTTGTCGGTTGTAAATTGGTTTCATACATTTTTGCACCAAACACGACTACCTTGTTATTACGTATTGTAAAAGTATAACAAAAATTATTCAACCAGTAATGAATACTTAACAAAGTGTTGAAAATGAGATATCGTAGTATATGTATGTAACACGTAGGCACTAGCCCCCTCCACGTCATTCCTCCCACCATTATCACCCGGGCATCTATCGTATTGTTAATGAAAGACAACCAACACTATAACCGTTAAACATGTAACGTACATAACATAACACTAACGCACAAAGTACTTAAAGTACTTATAACACGTAAGTATATGGTACTGCACGTAAGTAAGCAAAGGATAGAGAGAGAAGTGTACGCCGAGAATGGTGTTAATTACATTAGATACTTCATATGAATGGAGTGAGATGCAAAATGTTATTATTGTTATTCGGTTGTTTCGTTTTTCGCTTTTTTTGTTTATTTTATTTTAAATGTAAAGAAATTTCTTTTAATGTATTTTTTTTTTAGCGTGTTATGTTTGTGTTTCTGATGAAATAAAGAATAATTCAAATAGATGAGAATACAGAAGAGGAGATAAGCAATTTTGTAAGTAGGTACCTAGCTTAGGGGTGGGAAACGGGAAAAAGGTATTTATGAATGTGCGAAAAACAATGAAAATTAATTGGATGTTGAAATGTTGAAATATTTTACTGCGATTTCTCTTCTGTCTTTTGATCTTGTAAATTAAATTTAGAAAAAAAATATTTTGAAGAAATGTCTACCAAATGAATTTTTTAGATCCAGATGCAAAAATCTTGCTTAAATATCTGGAATAGTATTAATTAAGAAATTGATAGTTAAAAGTATAGTAGACCGTTGGTTTTCACCAGGGTTATTTTCCACGAAAATACCGGCTAAATCTGTGTATATTAAGGGAGGAGTTCACGCCAGAAACGGCTAATAAACTAATTTTTTTCGAATCTCGTTTTTTTGTTTTTAGTAGAAAAATATTTATTTTGAGCCGCTGCACTGCCAAGTTGCTGCTCCTTAGTTTTGGTGTGTACATGAGTTATAATATGCACTGACATAATGTTCTTTTATTTGTATGCCTTTGTAGACGTTTTAATAAACAGTGAGTAAACCGCTTCTTTTGTTATTATTTTTGTTTTTTACCGTTTCCCGGAAGTTGTGTTTTTCCCGACAAGGCAAATCATATCTCAAGTTCTAGAAAAGATAGAGACTTAATTTCTTTTAAATTTTGTTCATAAACATATTGCGCATAAAGTGGAGTATGCCTTTTCCATTTGAACAATTGTAACTATTTTTAAACATTTTTTTTTTTTTTTTATATAAAATTGTGTTTTATAATTTTTAGAAGTTTGGGATTACAATTTTATAGTTAATTTTTAAAATTGCCTGAAACCCATACGCAGCTTTATGAACAGGTTCTTTAGGAATAAAATAATGAAAAATATTTAAAAAATATTCATTACTTTTTGAGATATGGCGTTCCTTGTAAACGTTTGAAAACTTTTGAAAATGTGCCCCCTTCCCCCACAGAGAAGAGTAATGAATGTTTCAAAAACAAAATTTTCTATTTGAAACCCTCCCTAATTTGAAAAATTTCAACAAGCAAAATACTCATAAATTAAAAAGTTGCTTTTTTATTTGAACTGCCCCCTTAAGATTTGACTTTAATACAAATCCTATCTAGGTTATTTCCACGTATATAAAAATCTTCGTTAAGGGCGTATTGGATGCGCATTATGCAGGGTCATAGGGCTAGATTTATCCTAAGTGTCGTCCTAGGCACCGTGAGAAATGCCGCCCCCGCCTTTCAGTCAAAAAGAAAAAATCTACCTTTTCCTACTTTTTTAGAACTTTTCCCTAAAAAAATAAGAGATGAGCAAAAAAAAAAAAAAAAAAAAAAAATACGTCAAATTTCAAATTTGCCGCCCGTAAAAGCTTGCCACTTGCCACTCCTAGGCCGTGGCCTAGGTAGGGCTGTCATTTAGCATCCATACTTGAATGTTTTAGTCGGTGTATATGCCTTTAATTTCATTCATTTGAGATAAATTTAATTCTAAAATTCAATTCGAAAAGACAAAATAAGGTTCTTATTTTGAAAGTAATTGCATTTAAAATTTTATATACCAAAAAATAATTAACCCAAAAAATTAACATGGACAGGGTTAATAATGTTAATACTAACCGATTTTATACAAAAGAGTACGATTTAAATTAAAAAGGATGATATTTTTGAGTTTATTTCCAAAAACAAAGGCACCAAATTATTGTCGAAAAATTTATTATTCATACATAATACAGTATTTGTGAGTGTATATACATATAGACATGAATAATTGCGCATCTGAAAATTCACAGTGACACAGATACCTATCCGACAGTGACTAACAAATATAAAATCTTAAATTAGTTTGAAACCGCAAAATGCAAACTTTTCATAAATGAAATATTTTTGAACGTTACTTTATAGTATTTTGTATTTGAAAATAGTAAATTAAAAAATTGATACGGCGAACACAATGGGTATTTCCGATTTCTATAAAAAAAAAAAAAAGAAACAAGCGTCACCAAAACAGCCAAAAAACAAAAATTATTTACATCAAAATATTAGCAATAGTCAATAGATAAAAGATATCAACTTTTAAACGATTATATTGATATTTATAAATTCATTTCATTTCCAATATTATAATTTACTTCAATAAAAATTTGTGCACGCTAGTACTTCCTGACTTTAATTTGTTTTTCGATAAATGTTTATTTTTCGTCATGTGTATCATGTGTACTCAACCAGCTCAACTTTATATTTTTCGTGTATTTGAGTCTCTCCACCACCTCTTCTCCTATTACTTTTTTGATTCCTAATTACTGTCTCTACATAGAATGTACTTAGTATCTAATACATGATATGTGGTAAAATCTATACTTGTCTGATAATACCTAATATATCGATCGAAAAATGTCACAGAATTATATAATGTAATAAAAACTAATAATTTTGGAAATATAGTGTTTATTTTTTTTCCAAGTAGCACTTTGGGGCGTACACGATTAAATCAGGTTTTTTAGGACAACAGCTCACCAAAACTTATCGCTCTATATTTCTTTCTATCATGAAATACACACGCGTTGAAACGACTCGCGCGCCACCTATTTTAAAATTGTTGTACTAATACAGAAACCTTCATCGTGCCGTGCGCACAACAATTCACTAGAGTTACAAACAATAGAGTTTCTGCAAAATACCGTGAGTTACACGGTAACACTATTTGTCACGTGACCATTACCGTATTCATATTTACCGTAAAATATAGTTTTAGGCTGCCTGTACACGATCAGTAATACTGTCAGTATTTCAAAATACTGACACTTTTATTGATCGTGTATTGACGACACTGAAATAATGATGAAAGTATTGAAGAATGGCTTATAATTCTATCAATATTCACTTCAGTACTAAGACGTGGAGGGGACAGTGACATTAATGACAGTTAAAACCGTTAAAACATATTTCTGGTATATTATGTACATTATGTACTAGCGGTACCAGCCGAGATAAATACAAATCGATTGTAGATCGTATAATATGTACATCATGGAAAAGTAGGCTTGTACATACATCACATAATTATATTATTGATTAGTATGTACGGCAATATGTACACTATGTACGATATGTACCGTATGTACATACATGCGTATATGTATGGCTTAGATAGAAAAAACATAACGAACATAACGTTTTTTCTTTTTTGTTTTCTTGTTTTGAGTTGCAATCGCTAGTACGGCTAGTACTATAGCTAAACATGCTTCTTCCATAATAATAACAATTCCAAAATTTTATTAATTTAAAAATTCCGAAAAATTAAACTTGACAGTTTGTGTTAAAATACTGAAGAAAATAATGATAGTGTACGGTATCATAAAAATACTGAAGTAATAAAAATATCGATTCATTATTTTTATCAGTAAATACTGACAGTATTACTAATCGTGTACAGGCAGCCTTAGACTAGCCGCATACACACAATTTTTAGTTGAACAACTGTTTAGTTGTATGTCAAAAGACTATGGGAACTTATGGAGGTGCACATACTATCAACACGATAGTAGCTCGACAAAAAAATCATAAAACCATATCGATCGTTTTTTGACTAAAAAGTCGGACAACTTTAACAACTATCGATCGACAGGTATATGTACATTACTGTGTATTGAAGTGCGTATACACTCAACTAAATAGTCGATCTGTAACCTGAACATATAATTTCTATGGTAAATTCTGGAGTATTTTATCTATGCTGTGATATACTATGGGATGTACGAAATATATCCTTTTCCTTTTCTTTGTCGTACGTTCTATATGAAGCAAAGTACAGACAAGTCCTTTTCTATTAACCATTTTTGAATTCGATGATTGATAAGATCGTTAAAAAATTAAAAACACAAAACATTCAACAAGTTTTGAAAATCATAGATATAATAGACATAACAGATATAGGAACTATTACTTATGATTGGTTGAAAAAAAGAGGATTATGCACGAATAGGAATAAATAAGGGTAAAAATAATTTTAAAATCGCTGAACAACTGATTGATAGTATGCGCATCCTACAACTAAACAGTTTAGTTGGGTTGAAATCATGAGGCTCATCGATTTCGACTAAACAGTTTAGTCGAGATACTAATTGAGTGTATGCGCCAGGTCTTAGAGTGTTTGCAACATTACCGTAAATTATTGTACGTTATTTTGACAGTTCAGTATAACAACTTTACTTTCTTTGATTTTTAAGTGAATTAAGTATGAATTTTTTCAAGGTAATACACTTGAATATTTGAAAATTATTGCTTTTAAAAACATGGAAGAGTTACTAGAATTAGGAGAATTGGGCTTATTAAACAACAATGACAAGGTGGATGCTATTTTATTTCAATACAGGCTAGATTTCACACATGGCTACTTACGGTATTCGAAAGGAAATAGTGTAAAAAAGCTAGATTACCATATTTATGTTAACGTTAACGTTATTGTGGAGCATGCGCAATTACTCAAACTGTCAAAATAGCGTTACCGTACAACTTACGGTATTTTGTAAAAACTCTCAAATATTAAATGTCTTAAAATAAATATTTTTGTCGACTTAAATTCTTGCACTTCTCTCTGCGTAACTTTTTACACAGTTATTTGTTCATTATTTCGTAGTTGAGAATCAACACTTGTGTAAATAATAATAATTGTTTAATAAAACACTAATCATTTTGCATTACCGCTAAATATAAATAATTTGTTCCCTTTTAACCACCTTTTGTGCCGTAGTTTCACCGCATCGGCGCCAGTGTTGCTTGTATGGAAGAAAATTATCTGAAATTATTTCAACAAAATTCAACAAAACAAAAATATTTCATACATTTGCGGTGTTTGCACATCATAATACCCCCCATTCCTCTCACTAAACACCCAACATAACCATTGGTATATATGTAAAATAAGCACGCACATTTTATACTTAATAAATAAATAACTTTATATTGTAGAAATACTGATATCTACAGGATGATCCGGAACGTTTTATCTTCAAACACCATGTAAGAATTCACTTTTGTGTGTTTCCAATTAAGAAACGTATGCTTCGTAGACGGTTATAAAATTTTATAAGCATTTTTTAAAACAAAGAAACTATTTTATATATATACAGAGTGTAATTTTAACCCTAGAATCATACGTACACGTCAAAACGACGAACGCACTTCTCTACCTGCTTCAATACTACAACTTGTCGGTACTTGCTTGCTGTGAGATTTCTGTTATCTAATTTATTTGTTGTTATAACACATAAGACGTATTTATTTTGTTTATAGTCATTGTCGTTTTGTTTGTATTGAAATAGTGTCCGTCAAAAGGATGTAGATGTATGATTACGCGATGTTTTTTTTTAAAGATTTTGTACTTTACATATAAAAGTTTTCCTAATTTTTCTAAAATTTATTAAAAATATGCATGTTATAATTAATTTATTCAATGATTATGATAATGTGAAAGAGGATTACAGCTGTTTGACTTATAGAGACGACATAATACTGAAGTTTTAATATATTGAATCGAAAACTAAAAAATGCGTTTCAAGTGACTTAATAAAGGATTAACAATTTATTTTGTGGAAAATATTTTAATTTTTATTATTTTTTGAGATCTTATTCGAAAAATTACTAACAAAATTTAGAAAATTTACAAATGTGCCTAATGGGGAAATAACTACATACCTATAGGAATATTTATGATTGAGAAATTTCACATTCTGTAAAGTCACACATGTCCACTGACTCATAATAGTTCATAAATTAATTATTTGAAACACATGTTTTATGATACAATTGATGTATTTATCTAGTTTTTAATTTTTATAATGAAAATATGCTTTGATAAAAAGATTAAAAAAATTAATAAATATTTACATTGGGAAATTTTTCCAAATCCAATTTTTTTAAATATTTTGTTCGCTTTTGTAGTATTGTTATGTAAAAAAATGTTTTTTTTTTTTGCAAATAAACTCTAAAACTCGCCGTAAAAAGTCCGTCCGTCAAAACGACGTCGATGTATGATTAACGTTTCTCGTAGACCAACGTATGATTCTAGGGTTAATAACTCTCAAAATCTTTTTTTTATTTTGGTGAATTTTAATAAAACTTTATCCGATGAGTGAAATGGTATTCTTATCAGCTAAAGTTCGTATGAAATGTTTAACGGACAGCCCGATAGTATCAAAAAATTAAATTAGCGGTAATAAAAAATGAACAATTTTGAAAACATTAGTATACTGCATGAATTCTTGTACAAACGTTTACTTTTTAAAATTACCGTTAACTACAACTTTATAAGTTTGACTGTTAACTGTTATATTTGAACTCATCATTTTCACATAATAATCCACATTCTAAAATATCGTGTACAATTTTATCAAAATTCACCAAAAGAATCCTTGTATATAAAAAATGGTTTATTTATTCTAAAAGTTGTTTATAATATTTTGTAATTTTTTTTTATATTCGTGTGACCAATACATACACAATGGTCTTTTGTTATTTCGAGCCACTGGTGTACTGTAGTCATAGAAAAATATTGTTGAGTTTTGGGATCACCTCTATATTACGTATGTGATAAATATTATCAGAAACAAGCAGGTTAAGATGAGAAAACTCGTATGAGAATGGAAGAAAAAGTTTCTAAGTTATGAGAGGGAATATAATGTATGTAAAGCTACGTTTATGTTTGTATAATTTTATAAATATATACCTACGGTAAATATTTCAAATTGTATTTCACTATAAAGAACAGTTTACACGTGTAACTCCATGTGTAAATTTAACTTGTGCTTATAATATATAATCTTATTTTTTTTTTTTTTTTGTTCTTTATTAGATACTTGTTTATTTGTTTATTAGACGTTGAAGACGGTTTTCTGTCTTTGTTTGTACAACTTCATTTTTTATGAGAAAGGTCATGAGAAAGGTGATGTAAGGTAAAAGACCCGGTAATTGACCCTGGCCCAGTTTCTGAACTTTTCAACTTTGTTATAAATTAATAAAAAAACTATATTTTAAATAAGAAAAAAAATAAATTCTTAATTTAAAGTAATCTATTCTGTGTCTAATGAACAGCAATTTAAAAAGTTTAGAATATATTAACTAAATAAAAAAAAATTTTTAAGTTTAAAATGTGTGTAAACACTATTTTTTTGGTAGTTTCTTAACAGTTTATGTTACAAAGTACTCATTTTGATCTGTGCAATATTCATCATGTAAGTATGAAAACTTAATTAAAAATATATGAGCAGGTTAATATTTGTTTAAAATTTATTTTAAAATATTTATAAAATACCTTAGAATGATTTTTATTATTGAAATATGAGGGTCAATTACTAGGCTCACTTCTAAAGTGGTATGGCCCAGTTAAATTCTAACCAGTTTTTGTTAGTTATTTTGTTATTTATAGTTATCTTCGATTAGTTTTTGTTATTTTTCATAACGTATATAACATTAAACATTCATTTTTATCAATAAAAAATTATTTATAAATTAAATTTTAAAAAACTGTATTTTTAAATTTAAGAATCAGAAACTAGGCCACTGTCAGGGTCAGAAACTGTCACATGAGAAATTTTGAAGGTCAGAAACTGGGTCCTTTTTGTCAATTTTTAAAACATTAATTTAAATTATTAATTCAATTCAAATAATTATTTTACTTGTATGACTTTATTTTGAAAGCCATAAACTAGTTGATAAAATTATTAATTGTCTCTTAAGTTGAAACTTATATTTATTACTGTCATTTAACCTCAGCCATCACTCTTAAAAGGTCAGAAACTAGGCCCGTTACCTTAGACTTCATTTATGATAAACAATGATAGCAACAATTATAATTATTGTTTATATTTCTGTCAGGTATGTATTTGTTTTAAAAAAAATGTATGTGGCTCATCAAAACATGTCGGATTCAGGTTCTTCTATGCAATGGACAAAGAACTTATGATATACATACATATTTGCTTCGTTATTATGAGATACATAATTTGATGTAATTACGAACAGTTTTATAAAAGTTTAAGTTTACATATTTTTTTGTCCTCAATGTATAGTATACAAAACAATATATGAGCCGTTTATTTTAAAAGTGGGGCAAGTCCATTTTTGAAAAAAATGAAGATAATGGTAGTTATAGATAAGACAGTATGATCTTTTTATCTACCAACAATTTATTGTCAAAAAAATTCAGACGCCTAATATTTGGAGGATTGAAGTTTTAGCTCTTAACAGTATTGTAAATATGTTTATTTTGATAGTGATGCAAGTCCATCTTACAAGTAGTGTTCTCGAGGCCGGACCTATCGATTTTGATGAAACTTAGATACGTTGTAGAACACTAAAAAATAAGTAATACGTATTTTTTTTACCTGCGGAAAAGCGCACTGAGAGGGTGAAATCGTCCTTCAAAAATTGGGGTAAAAATTTAATCTTTCAAATATCTCGAAAACGGTAAGAGATAGAGTAAAAACTTAAATTGGCGATATTGCTCTTTCTTAAAAAGTTATCTATTGATATGTAATTTGTTCAAATTATGCCAACAGGGATAGTTGCGGGCTAAAGTTTAGGGATTAATTTTGTGAATAGGGGTAAAAAAATAAAATATAATAAAGTTTTATTTACCGATTTCAAATGTACTTAAAAAAAATCTAATCGACCTGTTTTGACTCAACATCCTAATATTAAATCCAGGGGTAGTTAACTACGGGGGTGCCTGTTTCGACATAATCATACTATTTGAGTAATTAAAAACTTCTTTAGGGAAAATAGTTTAAAATAATTAAAATAAATTTTCAAAATTCATTTTAAGCAACACTGCAGAGGGGGTGAGTCGCCCTTTTAAAGTACATACTAATTTACATACACTCATTTCTACTACTAAGGCACTGGTAGGGGGTAATAATGTCACAGTACGTGCTTCTGAAGTTGAATTGTCGTATGAAAGCTTTTTATTATGTTTATCTCTAAATGATACGACTGAAATATTATCCATTTAAATTAACGATTACAATAATTTATTAATTTTGAAAGTGAGGCAAGTCCATTTAGTTATAATAAAACCACAATTTTTTTTTAGCTAGCACTATCAACACAATTGGATTATAAACTTACATTATCTAATATACCACCAAATACAAAAAATATGTCTATTAATACTTACCAATATTTTTAAATTGATTGAAACGCAAACCCTTAAATATCTCGTAATAACAAAATATGGACTTGCAACACTTTCAAAATAAACGGCTCATATGTATAACCATTAACACCTCTTGTTCGAGGACACCTGGCATCGGAGGGCCCCCAGAGTTGCAGTGAAGGATGATGGCACGATCGAAGAGTTTGTTAGGATATAATCTAAGGAGTAGGAAAGTAAAAATCAGCCACCTAGCACTTCCTCGAAATTATTTACATAAAACTCGATTCTGCATTATTGTCGCAAAACTGGATAAAACTAGTTATTATTAGAAATAAGAAACCAGCGGAGTGGCCGAGCGTGCTTGTGCACTAAGCGCTTGCCGACTGGTAGGTCTGGTGTTCGAATCCCGCGGCCGGCTATGCTTGTGAAGGTTTTCTGCAGTTTCCCTTCACAATTCCAGATGAATATCGGCATAGTTCCTTCAGAAGACGGCTGCAGACGCATACCTACCAAATCCTAGCCCTCACACCACTTTCCTTGTCCTCCACCCACATCATAAATGTATAATGTAATGAATAAAAAAATCTGTAACGAATAAATAAAGTGTACAAATAATGATGTGGGTGGCGTCTGTTATAGACTGAATAGTCTCAAAAACGGACGTTAAACGCATTATTATTTATTAGAAATAAGACTTCTATAATTCAGTATTACACAATACAATTTTGTTAGTCGTTCGACGTTTAATGTTACTCGATCGATGAGTTGAATTTTTAATTGATGGAATATCAGACCCTCCACAATGCTTAACCCTTTTAAAAGTATATATTTCCTTGTAATAGTTTATTAAGTATGACTTTTTTGACCTTTGGTAATCTTGTATTTGGCTGTTATTGTACCTTGAAAAGGTTATGTAAAGAATGTAAAGAACACATGTAATATTTGTGAGTGTCTTAAAATAACGGATAGCAAACAAAACCCGTACGTTGGATCTGTATATAGATAAATGAGGGAAACATTAAGCTAACTAACTCGGGGTAGGTGTGTGTACCATCAACCGTACAAGTAAGCACTACCAACATTAGGGTATAAAATGTCAAACAAATAGAACATGAAAACTTTAACTCACTTTAATTACCTAACATACCACTGCCGTATCCTCCCTCCATCTCATATCCAGCGCCACCCACCCCTGCTCTAGAACCGCCCAACAACCTACTACCGAAAAACCAACTAGAATTTTATTTATTTTATTTATTTATTTGTTTATCTTGCGCGCTTGTTTTGTTTTCTGGTGGATGCTGTTTTGTTTTTGTTTAAACAAACAATTGTTTTACAATCTTACGTTATTAATTGTTGTCGTAAAATTATTCGTTGCCTTCGTAGAGTTTCGTAATGTCTAAGAAATGTTTATAGTGTTTAGAATGTGTATATGTATGTATATGTAGTAAGAAGGTGTACCTATGTGGAGGTCTGAATAAGAAAGTTCGTATGATTTATGGCAATGGAAACAATATTGTTAGCGAGAGAATTATGGCACTAGTGTGGTAAAGTGTTGAGAAAAAAATTCGGCGGTGACTGTCACTGAACGTGTGGAATATCAAAGTTTGGCGGGATAACAAATCGAATGTTCTTAATTTATAGATGGTTAAGAATTGTTTGAAAATGTTTATGGTCACGTATATAATTTTGAATCATTCTGCGTGGAAATGGTTCAGTCTTGTTCTACTTTCATTATTTTGATACCTTCTTTAAATGTAGAAAATATGCAAAAATAATAATAAGACAACACGACCTTTTTTAGCTCCGATATACAAATCCAACTACTGATCCCCATCTTTTTCCAATGATTAACTTTAGTTTAGAGATATCAGGCCTGGCGAGAAGGTGGGGTAGTCGGCGTTGTAGCTTCTGGGCCCGAGCTGCAAAAGGGGGTCCGTAGCAATCGTTAGAGGCCCGGGAAAAAGTGCACATTTTATTTTTTTATTTTTTCGGTGAGAAATTTTTAAGATATTTTTTTTTTTTTGTTCGTCACTTATTTTTCGGGGGAAATTTTTAAGAAACGTGCTTTGTTCCCGGGGGCCGCCATTTCTTTTCACGGCCCTGTGGATATCTGCTTGCATTAGTGCGTCCAAGGGACGTGATAATGTGAATAATCCGACTTTCATTCTAAATCTTCTTGCTCTACCTGATTATTTGTCATTTGACAAAAACTAAAATAGGATTGTGTACAAATAAATTCTGCGTTTTTGTTCAAGGTAGTACGAATATTCTAGCTAAAAGATACGCTGTAGAAATTAAAATACGTAAATTAGGGTGAATGCGGGAGAGAAGCCGCACATTTTGAAAACACTTGATAATTCTTAAAGTAAGCATTTAATTGATTTGAAATTTGGTACACAATAAATCTAAACATTGTTCTTTACGATTATTTATAAATAATTGTAAATTTTGAGTCATAAAGGATTTATAATTAACATTTTTATAGAGCCTGCAAAGCGGCGTCTCTCCCACACCTATGGGAGAGATGCCGCATCAAAGAAGGTGAGACGCGGCATAGTTCATATCAAAAATTTTGTATTTTAGACACATCTCCATACATGATGCATGCCATATGTAACCATTTTTGGCACTTAATGCATCTTAACCAGTCAAATTTTTATTTGTTTCTGAGTACCTTTCAAAACATTCAATACACAGGCAGTCATCATTATTTTCGTTATCTTCACTAATATGAGGGCTCTTCCTGATCCATTAATGGATCTTTTATATTTACGTGGCATAATTTACAGTCCAAAAAAAAATTGCATAATTAAGGTATATAGGTCTATGTTTTTAACATGTAATATGATGCGGCATCTATACCAACTTTAAATGCGGCGTCTCTCCTTTTTGTTGGGATAGATGCCGCATGTTGCTATAGCAAGCATAGTGCGGAATTTCAACCTAAAATTTTATACAGTACTTTTAAAATATACCTAAATTAATAACAAAACTCATTTTCATTAAAACAATGAAGTATACATTCTTAAATTCTAATGAATTAAATGGCTGATAAAATATTATGTTAAAAAACGTACTTTTCAATAATAAAAAGTTGGATAATTACTAAACTGATGGACTAATCATAAATATTACCATATACAGCTTAAATAAGTAACTTATTTTAAACATATAATCCATCAATAGCGCTATCTGTCAATCAACCGACGAACTATGGCTACTGCGGCATCACTTCCGACGCGGCATCTCTCCCGTACTTACCCTATAAGAACATTCTCAATTCCACTCGATAATTATTTGTAAGTACAGTGGCCATCCAATGGTACGTACTCCGATTTTACGTAGTAACGTCAGCGATTTAGTGGGGTTCTCCTCTCACAGATATGTTGTTGTTTGTCTGTGTTGGTGAAAATTTATGTACCAAGCCAGAGTCAGGGCCGTACGTAATATTGTCTGAGGGTCTCGTAGCGTTTAAAAATTTTAAAATTTCACTGCAGATATATATGCACATATTCTGTATACGTAATATGCAAAATGCAAATGCAAAATGAATAACGTAAAATTTTAGAATGTTCTAATCGTCAACTAGCAGAGATATCAAAAAACGGACTTCACCGTTGAATTGGTCATTAAAAATGAGATTAAGCAGTGTAGTTTGACAAAAATTCTAGAATGTTCTATTTGTCAACTAGCAAAGATATTCATAAATCAATTGTACCATTTAATTGTCTATTGAAAAAGAGGTCAAATTACACATTTTGACAAATTTTCTGGAATATTCTATTCGTCAACTAGCAAATATATTCAAAAACAGACGTCGCCATTGAATTGGCTACCAAAAAAGACACCAAATAACACATTTTGAGAAATGTTCTAGAATATTCTATTTGTCTACTAACAAAGATATTGGGAAAAATACTGCACCACTTAATTGTCCAACCGAAATTAAACTAATGTAACCCAAATGTCCAATTTTGACAAACAATTTTTGCAATCTGACGAATAGAATATTCTAGAACATTTATCAAAATGTGCTATTCTGTCTTTTATTCGATGACCAATTAAATGGTGCAGTCGACTTTTTGATATCTTTGTCAGTTGACGAATAGAACATTCTAGAATTTTTATCAAAATGCGCTGCTTAATCTAATTTTTAGTGCCTAATTCAATAGTGAAGTTTGTTGTTTGGTATCTTTGCTAGTTCACGAGTAGAATATTCTAGATTTTTTGTCAGCTTCCGCTATTTGGCGTCTTTTACGTTGATGAATGCGATAGTTGAGTTGATTTTTCGACAGTTTTCTAAAAGTCGTCATTCATATTCATTAGTATAACATTCAATTTCCTTTGTCTACACAACCAAATTTTAAGTGTAATTACGTACTTGTGGTGGATTTGTGGTGTATTTTTCTTTTTATGTGAAAAGTTAGTTTAAGAAGTTTACAAAATAATCCTAAAATTATACAATATTAAAATTTGAATAAATCAAATTGTTCAAGTTATAAGGCCGGTTAGTTAAAAAATTGTTCCGTGTCGGTTATAAACGCCCTTAAAGTTTGTTTAATATTTTAATAATGTTTCATTAAAGGAAAATCCTTTTATCTTCTAAGCATATACCAATTATTATATTACTATAAAAAATAATTTAAACAAATTTCTATATAATATTTCTCGAAAAATTTTCCTTCTAAATTTCTTTCAATCATCTTCTCGTTGACGGTAGTGTTTCATATTATAGTCTTCCACAAATTTTTCTACATTCTCTCTTTTTTATTAATTAGCATTATTTTTCCCCAGTTTCCCATTTAAAATAACAGCAGCAAAAAAATTATGATTAATTAAAATTTTGATGGAAATTAAAAACGGTTATAAATTATTATCCTGTTAAAAACACGCGTTCATTGCTCACTCAGTTGCTCATTCACTCACTCATTCGCCCACTCACTCACTCACTCACTCACTAGCGGCTCCCCTGCCTGCTATCGCATCGTTTAAAACAAAATGTTTGAAATTAATTTGCTTGATAAAGTAAATAGTATTCGTATTACAATGCATTATAATGTTCATTACATTCTACACTTGTATGTTTGGGTGTATGCTTGTTAGTGAAAAGTACTGAAAGGGACATATATCGTCAGCTGAGTATTGGTTTGTTTCAAGTCAACTTTTTAAAATTTTTTTCTAGATGGTTGTTTTGTTAGTTTTGGGTTCTAAGGAAGTCAAAACCACTATCAGAAAAAAATATTTTAAAAATTGGCTTGATACAAACCAGTACTCAGCTGACGATATGTTTAACAATATTTTTTCTCAGTATTTTTAATAACACCTTGGGAATATCATGAAAAATATACCTACTTTCTTAAAAGAATTTAAAAAATAAAATATTTCTGTATATCTGTTTCTTTCTGTATGAAACATTTTAGTGTAAATTTTAAAGGGCACACTGATGCTTCGTTTGAATTTAGATTTACACGTATAACTAGATGCAGAATTCTTGAGGTATCAAAGTCCAACAAAAAGGAGAGATATATTTTTAGTAAGAGTAATACGTATTTTATTATATTAAGAAGATAAAATACTTTTGCAATAAAGATGGATATAGAGTAATTATGTCTAAACTCCAGCTATTAGTTTTTATATCTCTCAATCAGGTAATATTGGACTATACCACAGAATAAATAACAACCAGAAGAGTAACAAAATGAGAGGTCCGTATTGCCTGCTATGACTTTGATTGCATGTGTTTTATGAAAAGCAAGGGGTGGTTCCGAGTATATTACCTGTTATCTTACAGAGCCGATATAGGATTTGAATTATGAAAAGAAAAATAATACAACATTGATGATTTGTTATTGTTAACTAGCATTTATTTGTTAACATTCTTCACAATTCTTCACTAAACAAACATAGTGAGATTTGGATATATTCTCCATGTTAATATAGTATAATTTTAAAAATTTACAATTTAAATTTGTAACGAAATCATATTTTAAAATACACTATTGCCCTGGAAGGACAATTTATCATTACAGTAGTCACTACGACACTGATCGGCTTGTACTAACATATTCTTCCAATTTCTTCCAAACCTCGAGCATCAAAATCTACCTGACTATCGTTTCTTCTCTTTCTGTTACTCTTCTGGTTGTTATTTAATCTTGTGACTATGCATACAATATATAAAAATACACTACGTTGTAAAAAAAGTAATAGACCTTGAAATAGTTTGCTTATTTATATAGTAATACAATGATATACCTACTTAAATAAGTAATTTTAAATTTTATTTATATAAATAAAATTAAACACTAACAGGAAAATTTTTTTATGAAAAATACCCTTACATAGTAATAATAATATATTTAGGTATAATTTATAAATACGATTTTTTAATGGTGTAGACCCTTACTTTCATTTATTTAACGGAGTACTGTAAAGTGGACTTTGGTCCCTCACAAACTTTGCGTATACCTATATATACCTATGCAAAATGCAGACATCGTAAACAAATATAAAAATATAAGTAGGTATTTATTGCACCTTTTACCTTTATAATCAAAGTGAGGCACAGCCAGCCATGTAAGGAGGGGCATGCAAAATCAGAATTCGACAACCAGAAATATCGAACAATTATAAAAGGCCAAGATTTGTGTACTCGTACTTCAAACGAAAATAAAGTTGGATTTTTTTTATTCAACTTCCAAGCAGTGTTCCCTCTAAGGAGTGCGCGTGTGCACGCGCACAAAATTTTTTTTGGTGCAAAACTTAAATTGTACCTGCATATGAAATCCATATAAAAAAGGAAATGAAAAAAATTGAATTAAATGTAGTTAAGATTTAAATAGACTGCCAACTATAGTATTTGTGTATAGGTATAGATGGCACCATAAATTTTCTTAATTTTCATTTGAATATCTCTGTTAAATTCTGTCGACACGAACAATGATTTGACTTGATTTTAGAGTAATTTTCTTTTTCATTGTGTTCTGTTGAAATGTATGTAGTACAAGTGCTATGCTGTAAGAGCGAGTGAATGCGTTTAAATAGGTACAAAATTTAGCTGAATATTAATACTATTTTGTATTGCATTTTTTTTAATATATGCGCTTTTTTAATTGCCGCGCAATTTTTTTTATTTTGGAAAAAACTGCACACACTTAAAAAAGTGCGCACACAGGTCACAAAAAATTAGAGGGAATAACTGCTTCTAAGTGATTTTGTATGCTAGTTTTATTGTTCTGGTGTTAGAATATAGTATCTTAATAATTAAGTCGACATACTTTTCAACTGACACTAGTAAAAAAAATTAATCTGTTATCTTGTTAGAAATCTCATAATTTATTTTATTTATAACATATAAAAAACATACGATTGAACAGGGCCGTGGAAATAAATGGTGGGCCTCGGGAATAAAACATATTTCTTAAAAATTTCTCCCCAAAAAACTAGTTTAATGAGCAAAAAAAAGCTCGTTCTCCTTTTTCCCGGCCTTTTACCGACTGTTACGGGCCTCGTCTTCCAGCTCGGACCATAGGGCTGCAACTCCCGCTACTCCACTCTCTCGTCGGGCCTGCGACTGAAGCACGAAGGAATAAATATTTGTTTTATTTAGAAATTTTGAAGTTTTTGGACAACAATGTAGGTACGGGTTAGTGAATTCAAAATCGATTCACTGTACAAAAGTTTTCAAACGTTGTGCCATCTTCAACTTTTACCTCATTCCCAACGGATTGATTAGTAATTGGTGATTAACTCCTTATTGCATGAATTATGAAGGAGGTGAAGAAAAAAATTTGCAATTTTTTGCAAAAAAAAGAGCAATTTTTAGTTAAGTTTTTCACCTGATGATGGTGTAAAAGCCGAAAGTCGACTCGTGTTTTTCTGTTATTTTGCTGTGAAAAGTGACAAAGCAACGATACCATATTTATTGAAAAAAATTTTTTTACTGATAATGTCTTTCACTTTTTGTATTTTAATAGTTAAATTAAGAAAAAGAAATTTAGCCTTATTGTTTAGAAATTACTTAACGATATGCATTCTAGTACTATAATTATAACCGATATATGACTTCGTATGCGTTAAATAAAAAATACAATTATATTTTATGAAAATCTTTATGCAATTTTATTTGCCATTGTAACATAAATAAACTTGACACTTTCCACATTTGGCGAATGAACGGAATTTTGAGCAGTTTTGACATAATTGTCAATTTAGTTTTGTCCATTCGGGGAAATCGTCACCTTATCTGATCGTACAGACTTCAAAGGGAGGTCTTGATGCCTAGCTGGAGTTTTTAGTGCTTTTTTAATGAGTGTAGGTGAGTCGGGTAAGCTAGATGGAGTACCTTTTCGGCTTGTTGCAGTACGTTTTCTGGTCACCGAAGTTAATGGACTGAAACAAGAAAACACACACGAATCTCAACTATTCCATGTTCTTGAATATATAAAGAATGTGTTTTGAAAATTTTTGATTTTAGTACTTACCGTCTTATTGTTTAGTTTTCACAAATAAAATTAGCATCAATTAATTGCACTGTAACGGTCGGACACTCTGAACATAACTTCAAATAATTTGACAACCCGTACTTACCAAAGACAAAAAAAATTACGTGACCGTTACTCGAAAGAGTATAAAGTTAGGATTTAACATTTTCAAAAAAAAAAAAAAAAAAAATTTAATATGTTGAAAAAAAATAGTAAATCTTAGAATCCATATATGGCTTTGTATGCGACAAGGGGTTAATGATTAGTAGTAAGTAGCAAGTAAAACACATTAGTAGAACTAAAAAGTACATATAGCTATGGTAGGTATGTATAGTAGTGATGGAGAACTATCGATAGTCTTGGCTATATGGATAGTTATCGATAATTTTTGATGCTCAAATTTTTTATTATCTTTATAGTACTTATAAGTAAACGAAATGACTGAAAAATATTTTTGAAAGATATTTTTTTTTACTATCGATAGTTTTTGATAGTCAAAACTATCGATAGTTATCGATAGTGCTATCGATTGTTCTCCGCCATTAATGTATAGGTATGTAAAGTAATAATCTGCTTTGAATATAATATAGTTATAATTATCTATGATCTATAGTTCTACACAAATACGTAATTTTTTTGGAGGCTTCTTGTATACCACAATTATGTATTTTTCTATTGTGCTAATGCGTTCTACTTGTTACTTGCTAGTTATTAAACGGTACGATGTGAATGACTACATTTTTGTTGACATACCATCACCATATATATGACCGTTGATGTACACAATTTGTTTAAAAATGCGTATATTTTTAGTACAGTAAGTGAGAATGTTTGTTGTTAATTAACGGCGAAATTAATTGAATGTGATGTGATATTTTATTAAAAACTATATTATTTGACGCTTGCCGGGTATTGTTGCACACATGTAATATTGCTGCTAGTTAACTGTTGGAATATTAGGGTGAATGCGGGATAGATGCTACATATTTTGAAAACACTTGATAATTCTTAAAGTATGCATTTAATTGATTTGAAATTTGGTACACAATAAATCTAAGCATTGTTCTTTAAAATTATTTATAAATAATTTTAAATTTTGAGTCATAAATGATTCATAATTAACACTTTTGTAGAGCATGCAAAGCGGCGTCTCTCCCACACCTATGGGAGAGAAACCGCATCAAAGAAGGTGAGACGCCGCATAGTTCATATTAAAAATTTTGCATTTTACACACATCTCCATACATGATGCATGCCTTATGTACCAATTTTTGGCACTTTATACATTTTAACCAGTCAACTTTTTTTCTGAGTACTTTTCAAAACATTCAATACACAGGCAATCATCATTATTTTCGTTACTAATAATGCACTAATATGAGGACTCTTCCAGATCCATTAATGGATCTTTTATATTTACGTGGCATAATTTACAGTCCAAAAATAAAAATTGCATAATTAAGGTATAAGTTTATGTTTTTAACATGTAATATGATGCGGCATCTATACGAACTTTAAATGTGGCATCTCTCCTTTTTGTTGGGATAGATGCCGCATGTTGCTATAGCAAGCATAGTGCGGAATTCTGACCTAAAATTTTATACATAGTACTTTTAAAATATACCTAAATTAATAACAAAACTCATCTTCATTAAAATACATTCTTAAATTCAAATGAATTAAATGTTTGATAAAATATTATGTAAAAAAACTTACTTTTCAATAATAAAAAGTTGGATAATTACTAAACTGATGGATTAATCATAAATGTTACCATATACAGCTTAAATAAGTCACTTATTTTAAACATATAATACATTAATAGTGCTATCTATCAATCAGCGGACGAACTACGGCTACTGTGGCATCTCTCCCGCACTTACCCTATATTGTTTAATATTTTCAAATTTGTACGAAGTAGTTTAATTAACAAATTAAAAAGTTCATCAATTTTACACAAAGTTATTTTTTGTCAACGAAAATAAATATAGCGGAAAACGTTCATTACGTTTATTATAAAAAAAAAAAAAATCGTTTTGTACAAGCGTAGAGAAAAGTTGTGGCAATAGTAGCAAAAAAAAACTAATGTTCTAAAACTTGGTACTCTAAAATAATTGAAAACTTTAATTTTCACATAGTTTTAACCTAGCTCTCTAGCTATTTTGAAAACAAATAGAAACTAAAGAGAAATATGAAACCTTTTTCGAAATATTACCGTTTTCTTTTTTTTTTTTCAAGCAAATTACTGTCTGCCGACAATTTGGACAATTGTAACAGAGCTAATCGAAATACCACGTAGATAATCACAATCTAAGAATGTTTTACGATTATAAAAACTCAAATGACCAAACAAAATAAACGTTCAGTAAAAGAATTCAGAAAGAAATGAAAATTTCAAAAGACTGTTAGATCGACGGATGAAAAATTAACACTTTAATGGCCGCACGTCTACATCTAAACCTCCCCAAGAGCTGCCAATATTTTTTAAGAATTAAATAAAATATGTAGATTTTGTACAAACACATACATTTCAGTTCAGCTTTCACCTGAAAATGATTTAATCAATCGAAAACTAGTTTGTGAAACATAAATAAAACTCTATTTTTAAGTGAAAATTTGACAAAATTAAAAAAAAAAAATTTCACCATATTCATTATGGATTTTCACAAAATAAAATTATCTACAATTAATTACGTGAATAAAAATAATCACAATGATAATAAAGTGATAAAAAAAAAAATATAATAAAAGAAAAAAGAAAAAAAATATTAAAGATTAAATATTATGTACAGGTATATTATGTTACTCGTGTATAAGGTTTAGAGAAATTACTAAAAAGAGTGTCGTTAGTATCGGCCAATCACCATCCGCGGTAGGATCACATACATATGTGATCGGCCTCTATAGTTGTTCTGGTTGTCTTATACGTGTTGCGAGAGCGACTTTAATAGTGTTAATGTCGATACAACAGAAAACTGATTGTGAGATACACAACATCCACTAAAGAGTTTATGCTAACAAGTTGGTTTATAATCATAAGGTTACACCTGATCCCATTCTTGATCTTTGTTACAGCTGACATATTTCTCCCCTACACTAAAATCTCTAATAATATTGAAAGTTATAGTTAGGCAGATTAATGCAAAATTGGTTAGATGTGGACACGCCGGACAAAAGTACCAATTTTGGTTTACATATTGGTTAAGTTCTAATCTTTAAGTTTTGAGTAGGATCCACTCAATTTCATCACCTACAAGGCGGCCATCCTGAGTAATGTCCTCCAAGAACCTGTAATGTTATTAACAAGTAAATATACTTGCTAAATGAGCCCGCGACGTCGTTCGCTTTCTTAAAAATTGCTGTTTTGGCACATCTATATCGGTCACTATTTATACCAGTGTTTCTCAACCGCCGGTCCGCGAAAGTATTTTGTCAGTTCGCAGAAAGTTGTGCGAAATTATTCATTAAAATTTTTATTTTAAATCAGTTAATCAAAAAACATATTTAAATGTTATCTGCTACTTCAATACACAAATTTTGTTACATCCTCATTTTTAAAATTTAATTATTAATTATTTTACAAAGCCGGACCTATCGATTCTGATGAAATATGAATATGTTACAGGACAAGCCTAATTTCAATACTACGTTATTCTGATTGTCTTAAACTACTTTCCATGAAGAAGTTCTTGAATTGCTCGAATAGAACGATTATTTCGACACAATTTGCCTCTAATTAGCTAACCCTAGACTCAATATTAGGAAATTAGGCAAAAACAGATCAATTAAATATTTTTACGTAGGTTTGAAATCTGTAAGCAAAATTTTAATATATTTTATTTTTTGCTCTTTTTTTGAAAAATTAACCCCCAAATTTTAATCCCCCCAACCACCTGTGTTGATGTAATTTCAACGAATTTCATATTAATAGCTAGGTCTTTAAATGTAGCTATATATGGTTAATTCAAACTTTTTATCTACGTCATACCGTTTTCGACATATTTGAAAAAAATTAAATTTTTACTCCAATTTTTGAAGTCATACCAGTTTTGGGTATTGAACTTAATTTAATTTCTGAGTTATTATGTTTATAAAAAAGCCTTATGTTGTATTAAATTTCATTTTAAATAAATCAAAGTGCTAAAATAAAGTAAAGTAAATAAATAAAAGTATCAAAATACAAAGTAAATCGATTTTTTCCATAATTTTAATGGAAAACGTAAAAATAAATTTGAACGAAAATTCCTAACGATTCCGGAGATATTTACATAATTATAAATTGCAAACTAAGTAAGAAAAAGGGGACGTTTCTTTTGCGCGCACGGAGTTTCCGCGAAATACCTTTTTTAATGTGGTAATACTGATATCTCAAAAAGTAATTAGCTTATGAAACAAAATTCGGGTTTACTGTATTCATTAAAGTATTGCCCAGTATGCAAACTGAAATCGTAGAATTAATATGCACTTGTTCAAAATTTATCGCCTCCTGTGGATGCAATATTATGCCCTAAAACGTAATTTTTTTCTAAAGGCACGCCATAGTTACAATTTTTAAAATTTTGACTTTATTCTAATTTGCACACTGGAGAACACAATTTGTAATACAATGCCGTTTGAAATTTTTGTTTCAAATGTCTTGGACCGAACTTATCGGTGTTACTGTTTCACCCTCTTTTTTGCCACCTCCACTTCAACGCCCTTTATAATAAAAATGAGGGAAAAGCAAAAAAAAATTGTAATTTTAAATGTTTGTTTAATAAATCAAGGAAAGAAATGTACCTCTAGTTATAAAATCACCAAAAAAAATTACTGGAAATTGCGATTTTTGGGTCAAAAAATAAGAACACTCCCTTAATGAAGGTAATCAAACATGGGTTGCATTTTGAACTATATTACCAATTGCATCTAAAGTCTGCAACGAACTTGTAACTTGTAAAGAACAAAAATGATTGTAGCGGAAACTGTTTATGTAAAAAGAAGGACTAGAAGTGCACAGAACATTGCAGCTGCATATGTCAAGAAAGTTTTTTACAGTATCCATGGCTAATGGTTATCTATTGATTATTTTTAAATTTACATATTTGTAAAAAATGAAAAAAAAATTTGGCGAGAAAAGAGCTGCTATAAACCCCCTTTGCGTCATTCAATCTTTTTGGTTTGCAGGCTTAATCTAGGCTATGTGACATTTCATGTTTATACGAAGTTTCATAAAAATTGCACATTTCCCTATGGGAAAATTCAATAAAAATATTTTAAACAGAATTTGTCTATATATTTCAAAATGGTCGCCATGTGGCTGATAGGGTTAAGTGGATCCTACCCAAAATTTGAAGCTTAGGGTATGGGTAGTTAGTAAAAAAAAATTGGTACTTTTGTCCAGCATGTCCACATATTTTTATTAATCTTCCTGACTATTAGTTGAATATTAAAAAAAGAATGATGTAGTAAGTATAATTAGTCTAAAAGAATATTTTTTTAGAAAATAGTATAGGTTGTTCAATTCTACTTGACGGCTAGACTTTGAACCTCACGCATATCTGTATATGTGTTAGTGTGTATCAGCATGTGTACAGAGTGTAAGTACACAAATACTACTATAATACTACAATACTACTTAAACAAATAGGTTTCTGCGCCGATTTTGTGACCCGCCAAGTAAAATTGAACAAAGTGTACGTACCTATTAGGGAATTAGGGTATACATGTATTATATTATTAGACGAGGTGCTAGGTGACTTTGAGTGTGCATGAAAGAGGTATAGAATTTGACTTTTGATTATTATTAGGGGGTCTTAGGTGAGTATGAAAACGCATGTCGTTGACCTCTAGAGTGGTCAACAACTTGGTGGGGAAGGGGGTTAAGTTGCAGAAAAAACTGATCGGGAAATCGCTTATATCTTGCTTATTATTGACGTAGAGTGAGTATTTTTTTTTTAAATTTGTTTGCAATGAAATGATCTAAAATTTATGTAATATGTCAACTTCTGATATACTTAACAGTTTTCGTGTAAAAAAATGAAAACAGAAAATAATGATAAAATTTAAGAATTTGGGTTTGCCCTTGAATTGACTCTGATCATTGATCTTGAGATCACGATCAAGGTCATATTCGGATGCAGAATTTTCCTCTCTTTGTATTTTCGGGGTGAAAAGTGGGGATTGCCATATAAAAAACCGGACTTGACCTTGATATGACCTCGAACCGTGACTTTAAGGTCAAGGTTCAAGGTCATCATCGGATGCTCCGTAACAAATGGTGAAACTTTTGTCCTAATCGTTTATCCCAAAAATGCTTTCCCGCTGAGATTTTTGACTTTTTATACTTTTGACTAGCCCTGTATACAAAAAATACTTAAATTTTAACGTTGCCTTCTATTTTCATTTTTTTACACGAAAACCGTTAGGTATATCAAAAATTTGCATATGACATAAATCTTAGATCATTTCATTGGAAATAAATTTAAAAAAAAAATTATCACTCTACAATCACTCATAAGCAAGATATAAGCGATCTCCCGATTGGCTTTTTCTGCAACTTTCCCCCCTCCCCCAATTTGTCGACCACCCTAGAGGTCGACAATATAAGTTTTCATACTCATCTAAGACCCCCTAACAATAATCAAAAGTTAAATTCTATACCTCTTTCATGCACACCCAATGTCACCTAGCACCTGCGCTAATGTAGACAAGGCATTGTAATCACTAATCAGATATGTAATGTCAAAATAATGTTAAAGTAAACCCGATTTTTTCACAATGGGACCGAATTTAACGGCTAAACTTTCAGTGAATATTGAAAAATGTGTGAACACATGAAAATTAAAATGCTAAATTGTTCAAAATTATTAAAATTTTAGTTTATTTATTTATTTTTTTTAATTTTGTCCTCGATTCCTTTCAATACCGATTAAAATTTTTACCGCCTAACCCTATTGTTATTTCATTGAATTCGTATGTATCCAGTTTTGTGCTAAGCCTTGTTTGTTTGTTTGTTCATATTATATTCAGTATATCCATTAATGTTATTTAGTTTTGTATACTCAATAAACAAATTTTCAAAATGATTCAAATTTTATTTCAAAATTTTACATTAAAATTATATTAACGCTATGAAATATAATTTTCATTATTTTATATAATATTTAAATATGTACCTACGTACAACTAGGAGCAAAAAAATTGTCACACTTGAGTATTGTTAAACTTAAATAAAAATACTTTTGTTAAAAAACATCAGTCTTAGAAATATACACAAGCAAATATTTCTTTAGATTACCTTAGTCAAAAAATTACAATTTTGTACAGGAACAAAAACCAGGTAAATCTTCTTCACAAGTGTGACAATTTTTCTGCCGGCAGTTGTACTTATACCATACACGTAGATTTTTTATACCTAAACAAAAACATATAAGTATATAATTTTCATATGTTACTAAAACATGAATATCAAATTATTATATTGTACATTAAAATTTATTCATAAAATTTACAAAGTTATGGTAAAAGTTTAGTACCTATGTAGGTATACAATTCTACGTGAATATTATTTGCGTAGTTCCACAAAAGAAACTCATAAGTTGATTATATCGGATGGAAGTTCTGAATATAGAATTACGTATGCTTTATTGACTTCATATTTTGAGTTTTTATCTAAGGTGTTCACAAATGAATGATTTCAAACGCTGGAAATATTTTGTGTTTTTATTAATGTTTCGTAGCCATAATTATAAAATGTTTATAATTTTGATGACCGGGAACGCGCTTTTCGTGGTCCGTTTTGCACTTGATTAAGTTTTAGAACATAATATTTTGGGCAGTAAATGGGCAGTTTTTCAATAGAAAGTTCATACAGTTCGAAGGACCACAGAAAATATAAATAAAAGAAAACACTATGATTAATTGTTTGAAATTATTTCAATGGCGAAAATGTTACACATTTATTTTAGTTATTAATGTTTGTATATTTGATTCACTATTGTTTTAATATGTTGTAGTTTGATTAATTTTAAATATATATAAAAATATTGAATATGAAAATAGTAAACATATAAAAATATTTTAAACTTTGATAAACATAAGTATAAAGAAAGCAGAAGGAAATTTTGCTAACAAACAGACAGTATAATCAGTATATCCTTTCTCTTTGGATGTTTGCTTCGGACTCTTCTTGTGTCAGGTCAGAAGTGTTGTGTGTTGCTTTAAGCACACAATCAAGGTCCGTTTGGTCGGTTTTGGTAGCGTAAGCAGTAGCTAGTCATGTTATCCAATGCTTTATGTACGTATAAGACAACTAATATTTTACAGAAATTAATTCTTTGGTAAGAATTTACCACATTTATTTGAAAACTGTGTACCGTAAGACCCTTTAACCTTACCGTACCACAGTCTGTGGTAAGAAAAGTAATATTTGATGGTTTATAATTTCTATAACATTTTCTCTAGTAAGACAGCTATTTTTAACAAGCTATTAGTCTTCTATCCATTTTTTTTTGACATTTTTCTAAATGTTTCATTAAAACATTAACTTTTTTCAATTTATATGGTACATTCATCTTTTCGAAAATTGTGTAAAATTTAGTTGATATTTTAGAAACTATAAAACTTAAGAAATTTTATCATATTTAAAAGTGACAGTCCCATATAAGTGTTTAGAAATTATTCACAATTTTCACGGTTATTTATTCGGGTATTGTCGAATAATTCGCTTAGGTAATGCTTATTATTTAGCTAATACTTATTATATTAAGATTCGCTAAAAAAACATAAAAAATCGAGCTTTTTTATTATTTTTTTTTTATACAAAAGAATATTTTATGAAAAAACTAAATATACAACATTATTTCTACATGTCTTGAGATTACAACTTTTTTTTTTTTTAATTTCAAAAATGAACTGATTATAAATGGCGTTGAAATCGACACACTGCCAGATTTTTCTACCTTGTTGGTTCCGCGTTCTGAAATTCCCAGTGAACTAAACTAAAAAAAAAAATAAGAATTTTCTGAAAATATTATGGTACTAACTAGGATCTAAGAAAAAAATAAAAAACCAGCGAGAAATTACATTTTGAAAATAAATCGTCAAAAATTACCGTTTTTTCTCGAATATAAACAGCCGTTATTTTGAAAATATATTACGGAACGAAAAGATCCTAGTCCCTACCAAAATGACGATATGGAGGAATCATATGCACTTTGACTTATATCGATACCTCAAATACTTTTTGAGATACACACCCAACCATGTAGAAAAACATAGTTTCCAGAAAAAAAACCATTTAAAGCTTTATAACATCAATGAGTCATAGTAAAGTGAGCGCACTAAATTGTCCGTAACTTTTCAATTTTTGATTTCTTTTAAAATAAAATTTAGGAGAATATTAACACCTTAAAGAACATAATTGGTTATAAAGAAAAAATTAAATTTTTTTTTTTTTTTTGCAAATCTTGCCAGTAGTTTTTCTCGAAAACTAGTTCACATAGAAAAAAAGTTTAATAGCTTTTCTTTTGTAATTTTTTCCGCTTCTTTCGATGGTGCAAAAAAAATGCTTGAAAAATGTGAGTTCTGGTAATTTTTAGAAAATACCATTAAATATGACGAAAAATGATACTATTAAATCTTAAAACAAATGTCTCTCCTAGTCCCGGGTTCAAGTCTTACAATGAAATCGCTGTAATAACTAAGATTTCCACAATTGAAACTCTCCTAAAATTTCTTAAGCCAATAAATTCTTAAAGCTCTACCAAAAAAAAAAAAATTCGCCTGTATAACTGCCCTACATTATTTTTTAATTTAAACGTTAATCCAGTTACGAGGAGCTTACATGCACACAGTCGCAAACACGTCGTATAATAATTCCAGTACTGCCAGTCGAACGGATTATAATATTAAGAAATTTAATATATATATTTATATTGAGATGCCTCATACACATATACACGACGTATTCGCCCCCCCCCCCCCACTATGCCAACTTGCCAACCTACCTATATACTTAAATAAAATAGTGTCTTAAACTCTTAATACCATCTACAGTTAATAAGACATGAACATATTTTGTTTCGACGACTACGTGATACGTGATTAAGTTACTTGAACGAAACTTTCCGTCACACAGGCACGACACAGCGGCAAGCAAGCAACGAAAAAACCGAAAGGAGAAAACAAAATTTAATTTTTATCCTAAAATAACACAGCACACGGACACAATGAAGGACGAAAATGGATTTTTTCAATCTATTTATTTTTGTAGCTGGAGAGCTGGCTGGCTCGATACGGTGTGTTAGCGTAGTTATTGGTAGTGTGTTAGGGCTCTGTTAGTCCAGCGGTTCTCAACCATTTTTCGGTCGCGGATCGGTCACATGTATGAGATCACATATTATGATCATTTTCAATTTTTTAAATTACATTAATATTTAATATGATGTGTGGTTTTGGACACTGTTTTAGGTATTAGAGAAGTATTTAAAATCATTTCTACCGTTAGTTGGAATCGTTCCACGACCACTTGGCCGAGGTAATTCAGGTAAATATCGACACTTTTTTAAACATTACCGAAATAAAAAACATGAGATCGTTGCTTTGTCACTTTTCACAACAAAACTCGTACAAACACGAGTCGACTTTCGGCCATTACGCCATCATCAGGTGGAAAACTCAGGTGAAAGTTAAGTTATTCACCTGATGATGGCGTAATGGCCGAAAGTCGACTCGTGTTTGTACGAGTTTTGTTGTGAAAAGTGACAAAGCAACGATCCCATGTTTTTAATATGGATTTTCACAAAGTAAACCTTTCTAATATTAATTATTACTGAAATATTTAAAAGCAGTTCGTTAAATTTAAGTGGAATTTTTTTTAGCCTGGAGTCATTTCCACTGTTAGCTGAAATAACATTAGGTCGCGTGTAGTAGGAAATGTCGTTGTTCGACCACTTGCCTGACCATGCATTTCAGATAAATATTGATACTTTTTTAAGTACTGCCGAAATATTTAAAAGCAATTCTTTAATTTTAAATACAATTTTTGTAGCCTCTAATCATTTCTGCAATTAATTAGAATAACATTGCTCGTCGTGTAATATGAAATGTCGTTTCCCGACAACTTAATCTACTACTATACAATTTAAATAAATATCGCCACTTTCTTAAGCATTACGGAAATGTTTAAAAGCAATAGTTTAATTTTAAATAGAATTTTTGTGGTCTCTAATCATTTCCACAATTAATTAGAATAACGTTTGGTTTTGTAATATGAAGTGTCGTTTTCTGACTACTTAATCTACTAAACAATTTAAATAAATATTTACACTTACAATTACACTAAAAACAATTCTTTAATTCTAAATAAAATTCATAGAGCTTGGAATCATATCTATCGTTAGCCGACCATGTAATTCAGATAAATATCGACACTTTTTTAAGCTTTAGAGAAATATTTAAAAGCAATTCTTTAACTCTGAATCGGTTTCTTGTAGCCTGGGATCATTTCCGTCATTAGTTGAAATAACATTTGGCCGTGTAATATGAAATGTCGTTCTCCGACCGCTTGGTCGACCATATATTTCAGGTAAATATCGACATTTTCTTAAACAATTCTGAAAGGCTTAAAAGCAGTTCTTTAAAATAAAATGGAATTCTTTTAGCCTGGAGTCGTCTCCACCGTTAGTTGGAATAACATTAAGTTGTGTAATATGAAATGTCGTCCTCCGACCACTTGCCCTACACTCTACAGTGTAATTCAAATGAAATTCGACACTTTTTAACCAATTTTGAAATGTTTAAAAGCAATTCCTGAATTTTAAATAAAATTCGTGTAGCTTGAAATAATTCTGTCATTAGCTGGAATAATATTAGATTGTGTAATGTGAAACGTCATTTTCCGGTCGATCATTTTTTGGTCGACAATCTGTCCACAGTGTTGCAGTGTGCTAAACGTATGCTATCATGTGCCAGAAATAAAAATACTAAAATCAAAAACTTAGGATTTTTATGGTCAAAAAACTTTTTTTTTTGCGTAACAACAGGTAACTAACGGATTCTTTTTTTCTAAAGCAAAAAGTAAAGACTCTATTCATTTGTGTGATTCATTATAATTCACACATCTTTCTGCGGTCCGCGGACCGGTGGTTGGAAAACACTGCGTTAGTCGATGTCTTGTACTGCTTCCGGGCGTAAATGCGAGCGTGCCGGATTTTTATTATTGAATAAATTTAATAAATATTAGTATATATATATAGTGAAAACTTCTGTTGGTTAAATAAGAAGTGGGTGCCGCCCGATCTATATGTATAGTGAAATTTATAAAAAATAAGGTTTTGTTTGAATAAATTATTAAAATTATAGAGCCGAAAAAAATGGTTTAAGGACTGATTTTCTGGAGATGCTCAAATTTAAAGGCAATGTAGAAGAATATCTAGCTAACCGAGATTTTACAATTCCTTTTTTATAAAACTACTAGCTGTTACCCGCGGCTTCGCTCGCGTGGCTTTTGAAATTAAGACATCTAGTTAGATCGTATAAAGTGTACTTTCATCGCGTCCCTCTTGTGCGTCGAGTACTGCTACTTTTTCTTTGGACTTTTCCCACAGAAGTACAATATTTTCCCCGGGTAAAAAATAGACTATAACATTATTTTAACAACATGCCAAGTTCAAATGAAATCAATGATTCTTTTTTATACTATTTTAAATATATTTTCCCACGGGAATATGACTTCCGACAGGATTTAGATATTTTCCCGGGGTAGAAAGTAGTCTGTGTCCTTTTTCGTCCTCTCTGTAAACAATATGTAGAGTCTGAAATCAATTATCCTTTTTTTGTTATTTCATTGTTTCTTTTTAAATACATTTTCCCTCGGGAATGAGATATTTTATCGGTGCAAAAAAATAACTTATGTTTATCGCTGTATATCGTCATCTTTGTCTCTCATCATTTTTTTTTTTTATTTAAAATATATTTTTTCACAGGAATGAAATTTGCCACGGGAAGTTTGCCGGGGTATAAAGGAGTTTGTGTCCTTTCTCATCCCTTTCCCTTCTGTTAGCAATATACAAAGATTGAAATCATTTATCCGTTTTTTAATAGTCAGCGGCTGTAATTTAATGCATTTTTCCTCGGGAATGAATTATTTTCCCGAAATAAAAAGTAGCCTGTAACCGTCTCTGGCCCGCAAGCAACGTCTACGCAAAGTTTCAAGTTGATTGGTTAAGCTGTTGAGGCGCGAAAGCCAGTCAAACAAACAAACAAACTCACTTTCGCATTTACAATATTAGTAAGAAAGTCGTCAGGTGTTAGTCTTACTTACCCGTTTATTTCCGTACTGTCAGTTGTTATTATGGATCTAATGTAATAGCACGTATCGGCGTAGGTAGGCAAAATATTTTTCCTGGCCAATAAGTTTTATTCCTGAAATTGACTATAATTCTCAATTTCAAAACGATCGTATCTTTATCTTGGTCTACTTACCAGAAAATGCTTACCAGAAAGGAACTGATATATTTATTAAATGTGTCAACGAGCCTAACCTGTGTTTCTTTTACCGTTATAATTATTTATTAGCGGCACTTTTTATTACAAAACATGTACTATAATATTTTAGGTCAGAAAATTACTTAATTGTTTTTGTAAGGAATATTTTGGAATAAATGATCACCAAGTTACATCAAAAAGTTTTCTTTGTTTTTTATTGGCTACGTACGTTTCGAGAATATAAATCTCTTCTTCAGGCCATAATCTTAAAATATTAGAAACAAACATAATATTAAAATAATAAATGGTAATACAATAAATCAAATACTTACAATTTCTTTTAAAAAACAAATCAAAATGAAAAAATTATTATAGTTATTAAGATAAAAATACACAATCTTTACAGTCAAAAAATAAAAATTTAAATTAAGACAAACAAATTTTTTAAAAAATAAAAAATTATATTGTTGAAAAACTAATAAAATACGTTTTTTTAAAATAGTATTACGTCAAACATTGAAATGAATTAAAAATCAAAAATCAAAAAATCAAAAAATCAAAAAACAAAATTGCAAAAAATCAAACAACAATCTATTGTCTATTTCAATTTGTTGTTTGATTTTTTGCAATTTTGTTTTTTGATTTTTTGATTTTTTGATTTTTGATTTTTAATTCATTTCAATGTTTGACGTAATACTATTTTAAAAAAACGTATTTTATTAGTTTTTCAACAATATAATTTTTTATTTTTTAAAAAATTTGTTTGTCTTAATTTAAATTTTTATTTTTTGACTGTAAAGATTGTGTATTTTTATCTTAATAACTCTAATAATTTTTTCATTTTGATTTGTTTTTTAAAAGAAGTTGTAAGTATTTGATTTATTGTATTACCATTTATTATTTTAATATTATGTTTGTTTCTAATATTTTAAGATTATGGCCTGAAGAAGAGATTTATATTCTCGAAACGTACGTAGCCAATAAAAAACAAAGAAAACTTTTTGATGTAACTTGGTGATCATTTATTCCAAAATATTCCTTATAATTATTATCTAAAAATCACCTAAACCTTCCTTATATTAATTGTTTTTGTTAATTTCTTGGGATATTTTAGATCTATCATCAAAAGTATATGCAAAATTAATATATGCTTATTAGTGTGCAAAAATCGTGATATCAGTTATTCCTTCTTTCTTCTGTAATTTCTAGAATTCATTTTCCAAGAAATTCACCAAAATATCCGTTTAATATAACACTAACAGAATTATTGACGAAAAGCATCTTGATCAAAGCAGAATGTGTCATCAGCCTTTCTTTCTGAATGCCGAGGAAATTACGTAAAAAAATTCAGTCCTGATAATGTTTGTTCAGTCTATACTTTATTCTTATTCTTTTTTTTTTTAATTTTTTTGAGCGATCTTTCTGGCGATAACGGTCGACAACAGCAGTTCTTAAGAGGTATTCTTCAAAAAAAGAACAGTGAATAAAGTATGTGGAGCTTTTTTTCAAAACGCTGCTATATCTACATTAAGACAAAAATTTTATAAAATCGAAAAAACAAATTTCTAGAAAACTATAAAACTTTTAGGAAGTTTTATTATCCTAGATGGTTCTGTAGGCGGTTGAAACCATATAAAATTATTTTCCACGAAATCTAAACCACGAAAAACTATGGTTTAAACTTTATAATTTAGGACTTAGTTCAAAAATAATTCGAATACTAAAGAATATATATGGAAATGCATTCCTACAGGTTTCCGTAAACAGTAAATTAACATGCCCCATAAAGGTAACTAAGGGCGTTCTTCAGGGAGAATCTTTGAGTCCGGTTTTGTTTTCTCTGTTTATAAGCGACATAGAGGAGTTTTTTAGAAGTAAAAATTTGAAAGGTTTGAGCTGTGATGATGTTCATGACATTATGATGTTACTATACGCGGATGACTTAGTAATTCTGGGTGATTCTGAAGGTGATCTGCGTAGAAAACTTTGCTGCTTAGAGGAATATTGTAAAATCAAAGGAATTACAGTTAATACCGACAAAACTAAAATAGTGCAGTTTCGAAGAGGGGGTAAATGTAGAAAAAAGCATTTCTTATTAGAAAACAATGAAATTGAACTTGTTGACTCCTACAATTATTTAGGAATTAAATTCACCTCGTCTTTATTGTTTTACGAAACAAGCAAGCTTGCAGTTTCTAAAGCAAATGTTGCCTTGGGATCTGTTATAAGTTTACTTAGCAGTATGAAATGTAACTCATGGCATACAAGAATACAGTTATTCAATACGCTGGTTAAAAGTGTCCTTCTGTACGGTGCTCCAGTCTGGTCACTCAGATATGTTGACTGTTTAGAAACTGTACAGACAAACTTTTTAAAAAGGGTTTTGGCATTGTCGAAATGTACACCTAATTACGCGATTCGTGTTGAAACAGGAACAGGCACAATTCTTGAGCATGTTGTGAATCTTTCCTTACGGTGGTTGGATAAGATATTACAAATGGAAAACTCACGTTACCCAAAATTATGCTTAGAGCGAATGTTGAAACTAGCAACAACCGATCAAGTTCAAGACAACAAATATAACTGGGTTAAACAATTAACATCTCTTTTATCCGTGATTGGTTGTGACGATTTACGTTTGTTTACAAATAGTAGCTTTCTCAAAAGCAGAATTACTGTCATTGGTGATAAATTAAGAAATTTTTACGCAGAGCGTGATCTTCAGAGATGCTATAGCTCTAGTTTCTGTCGGTATTATCCATTTTTGAACCTCTATACTGACACAACTAAATATTTATTTTCGCCAGTACCTGTCTCAGTACATAGAACTTTCGCTCAGATACGTCTAGCTGGTAAACAACGTGTTAGGTTCTCCGTTAATAACTGCTTATATGTGATTGAAACTGAAGAAATATGTACGATTTGCAATCAATGTTAAAGAAACAATTGAACATATTTTATTCATTTGTCCGATTTACGGTGCTCCTAGAAATTAATATTTATCTAAGTATATGAACTCCGATGAAGTTAAGAATTCCGAAGCTGCAGAAAGACATCTAGTTAAAATAATTTCCTCAATAGATCGATCTCTTTTAACAAACATATATTATTTCTTAGGTACCGCAATGAAAATAAGATCGTTTATTATAAATGAGTAAGAATATTACAACAATCCAAGTACGACCCTGTCTCTATGTAAATTGTACATTCGTTATATATATTTATTTATGTTTTTATTTACTAAATTTTTATCTGTAGGTAGGTATTTATCTTTAGCAAACGTAATTTTTAAATGGTTGTTTACTAACTAATTAATTGTTATACTACTTAATTGGTAGATACTGTATGTTATGTACATGAAATTATTTTTGTCACACGAACTCCTTGCAATAGGAGCATGTAGCCCTAAAATGCAATAAATATATTATTATATTATTGTTATTATTATTATTATTATTATTTTCCAAAATTAAAAATTATTTTTCACTTCAATATTTTATATTAAAAAAATAACTTATAGCATTTTGAAAAAAAAACAGTGTATTTGCAGCATTTTGAAAAAAAATATGGTTAAATATATAGTTAAATAATAATCCTTACACTGTTCTGAAAACTAATTGATACAAGTAAATATTAGATCAGAAGATAGGCAGGGGCATATGCAGTCGAGCTTCTCTTGGGTTGGGGGCGGGGCGAGGGGGTTCACGCGGAAAATTAAAGAACTAAAAAAATTGGCTGTTAAATTTAACGTATATAATTTTAAATTTGAATAAAATCGTATATACGCCAATTTGAAAAAAATATAAGCATTAACATACAGCATTTTGAAAAAAAACATCAAATATATTTAAAGAAAATAAATGTGAAATACAACGTTTTGCTTAATATTACTTTACCAAACTAAGGTAACGGGCCTAGTTTCTGACCTTTTAAGAGTGACGGCTGAGGTTAAACGACAGTAATAAATATAAGTTTAAACTTAAGAGACAATTAATAATTTTATCAACTAGTTTATGGCTTTCAAAATAAAGTAACACAAGTAAAATAATTATTTGAATTGAATTAATAATTTAAATTAATGTTTTAAAAATTGACAAAAAGGACCCAGTTTCTGACCTTCAAAATTTCTCATGTGACAGTTTTTGACCCTGACAGTGGCCTAGTTTCTGATCCTTAAATTTAAAAATACAGTTTTTTAAAATTTAATTTATAAATAATTTTTTATTGATAAAAATGAATGTTTAATGTTATATACGTTATGAAAAATAACAAAAACTAATCGAAGATAACTATAAATAACAAAATAACTAACAAAAACTGGTTAGAATTTAACTGGGCCATACCACTTTAGAAGTGAGCCTAGTAATTGACCCTCATATTTTAATAATAAAAATCATTCTAAGGTATTTTATAAATATTTTAAAATAAATTTTAAACAAATATTAACCTGCTCATATACTTTTAATTAAGTTTTCATACTTACATGATGAATATTGCACAGATCAAAATGAGTACTTTGTAACATAAACTGTTAGGAAACTACCAAAAAAATAGTTTTTACACACATTTTAAACTTAAAAATTTTTTTTATTTAGTTAATATATTCTAAACTTTTTAAATTGCTGTTCATTAGACACAGAATAGATTACTTTAAATTAAGAATTTATTTTTTTTCTTATTTAAAATATAGTTTTTTTATTAATTTATAACAAAGTTGAAAAGTTCAGAAACTGGGTCGGGGTCAATTACCGGGTCTTTTACCTTATATCAATTTAATTCAAGTATGGGGAGACCTCTTTTACTGAAAAAATTTTTTTTTGCATATATATAGCGTTTTGAAAAAAAGCTCCACAGCTATATATATTAGGTCATCCGGAAAGTTCGTACCATTTTCGAAGCCGCTCGGATGAATTCATATTTCTTCAAGTAGCAACCGCAAACGAAACATGCAACAACATGTTAGTGTTAGGCCGATAATATTGCTTGTAATATGTGTCACACATCTTTAAACAGTGTTTAAATAAAATTCACATAGTGTTAGACTCGAACCCGGATCTGTTGGTTGCTAGCCAAGCAACCAAGAGCGAAGTGCCATTAGAGTGGAACTCGAACAAGCGGTTCGGTGGCCTAATTGGTAAGGCGCTTGGCTAGCAACCAAGAGATCCGGGTTCCAGTCCCAGCCGATCCCGTTTGATAATTTTTCAAATACTATGTGAATTTAAATTAACATAATGAATTGGTCATACATGCCACAGTAAATCGAGTGTTCAAGTATCAGCTAAGTTGGACATTAAGTGAACAATATGAATATTGGTGTATGTATAAATACGAACAAAAGTTCATCATACATTAATAATGTTTCACAGGTACTCGATAACATTTGAAATTGAAAAAAAAAGTGTTTAAATAATTTTCTTGTCAGTAATATAATGAGCAATCTTAGACATCAAGGAATGTTATGGCGCGCCGTTAGTGTTTTTAATCGCAAAACTATTAAATATATAATTAAAAATCAAATTACCTCAAAAAAATTATAATAAAATTTAGAATCAGAATTTTTATTATTATAAATATAAAAGGAATTAATTAAAATTGTGACTGAATATAAAATTAATTTTTTTATACAGAGAAGATAGGCCTTTTTCCCCATTTATTATGATAGTGAATATAATTTTTAATATTTTCAATTATATATGAATATAAAATTAATTTTGTATAGTTGGAAGTAATTTTAATTGTCGTAATTTTTATTCAGTTTAATAAAAATGAATGTTGAATTATTTATATTTTATGTTGTTGGCTGTTATTGTTGTGAATTATTATTTTATTAAATATAATGTGAATGATTTTCTATTATAATACAACTAACTTGAAAGTCATCCATTACTGTATCATGAAAATTAATACAATTAAAATTATTGTCACCACGCAAATATAATGTTTATTATTATTTAAAATGCAATTATTTAAAATATAAATTTAAAATCATAATAATTCTTTAAATAAATATTATTCAAATATAAAATAAAACATAAATTCTTGTAACATTCGTAGATACAAGAAAATAGTATAATTGAATAATATTTAAAAAAAAATTAGTCAATCCCCCAAAAATAACATCCTTGTATAATTTAAATTCAATGAATTCTCATTATGTACATAATTTTATTTCCAGCTATTTTTATTATATTATAATTAATTTGACTTACTTCGTTTGTTGTACACAGATAAAAATTGAATTAAAATTATATTAAACATAATTTTAATTTATAAACAAATTAAAATTATCATTAAATATAATTTTAATTCCCGAATTGAAATTATACTAAATATAATTTTAATTTTGAATTAAAATTATCAAATAGATAATTTTAATTCAGAGTTTACACACTATTTATATAGATGTCACCATCTTTAATTTTTTAATGTAAGATTATAAAGTATGTATGTATGTCGGTAAATTAGCGTGAACTGCCGATATTTCGTAAAGCTATTTTACCAACAGTAAAGTTGGTATTCATTGAATTAGTGCCATCAGTGTGTCATGTATTTATATTTACGCGGAAGATCTCGTTAAAACCGTTAAAATCATAGAACAAAATCAATCACCTCACTTGAAAATGAGTGATTCAACAGAAATAGCTAATCGCTTATTAACAATAGCAATGAATGCATCACAAGAATCCACAATTGAGGAGCAAAGTTTTGCATCTGTGGTAGCCTCGACAAGGGAGAATTTTAGAAGAAATCATAACCGAATGTCATCATTACGAGGTAGAAAGAAAAAATCGATTTTTACTGCATATATAGTGGTGATGAAATTGGCACATGCTGATTTTTTCCCTGGAAAAGCAGAGTTAACCTTTTTGAAAAAACGAGGATTAGGTATATTTATGTTTCTATCAATTAACTAAGGTATATTAATATTAACTGTATAACTTATTTACAGGTTTACACGATGAAAAACTTGTAATCGGAAGAAACATGTCGCTTGATATGATACAAGAATCTATATTTCAATTGTTACGCCCTAACATACAGGCGCTGTTGAGAATGTGCGGTTTTAAAATCGGAAGAGCAGATAAATCACGGAAAATTGAAATAATTGAAAACATTATAAACGGCGAGGATCTAGAAAATCGACTCAAACAGAGCAAATTAATAATTTTACCGTGTAATGATTTTTCAAAAGATCTACCTATTATCGAAGACACATCTCCAGTTTCATTTATAATAAATAATATAAGAGACAGACGGAGTGAAAACTCTGATTGTTTAGATAACAATTTGGCAGTCAGTTCATCGCCTGTCTCACAAGAAGTAAGTTACACGCGTAGAACCTCTACACGTATATCTAGTCAGCGTCCGCTTGCGTCCAGTACGCTAATAAATGAGGAGTATTTGGATGAAGATGAAGAAGATGATAATACTATTTTCAGTGAGTAACATACTAACCAATTTTAAGAATATTATTCAAAATAAAATTTTCTTGATAAACATAATTAATTATTTATTTACAGCTATTAATGAAAGTGATATAAATAGCGGAGGACCTGTTGTATTTCCATGTATTTCGGGAGATGCCGAACAACTTCATATAATAATCCTACGAAGTAACTGTATGAATGAGTTGTTTAAACTATATGAAGATGATCAAATTATAAACAAAGTATTAAACGTTCAGTTTTTGGGGGAAATAGGTATAGATGGGGGTGGATTAACAAAGGAATTGTTTAACATTTTTTTTGAAAAATGCTGTGAACAATTTTTTCGAGGTGAAGACTGCATCGTTCCGTACTTAGAGTTAAATAAACGCAACGAAATTGACAAATTTATTATAATTGGAAGAATTCTTCAACATATGTTGCTATTAACTCAAACAATTCCCTCCAAAATATCAAAAATAACATTAATGCTAATTGGAAATCCGGATAGAAACATAAATTCTAATATCTTATTACACGAATTATTTGACTACGTAAATCCGTATTTGCGAAAAATTTTGAAAAAAGCTTTTAAAGAATTTTCAAATCTGACTGAAAAAGAAATTGATATAATCCAAGATTTTTATCAAACTTATCGTTTCTATGAACGTCCGAATTGTGAAAAATTAAAAGATCAACTACATATTATCGCTTCGGAAATTTTAGTAGAGAAACCTAATAGATTAATTTTAAAAATGCGACAAGGTGTATCACCAGAATGCAGTTTTGACTTCTGGAGAAATTGTGATTTCTATACACTTTTAGATTTACAAAAACCCACATCGACTAAAATCGTTAATTGTTTACAGACAGACCCTCATTTAACAAATGATCAAAGTGACGTTTTCCATTACTTCACGATGTATATCCATTGCTTAGACAAAGATAAACTAGCAGCCTTAGTATTTTTAATAACTGGCTCCTTTATGATGCCAAATAGTATAACTGTAAAATTCAGCGACACAGTGGGTCTTTGTCAAAGACCTACATTTAGTACGTGTACGGATACAATAACTCTACCACAAACTTACGCCAGTTATGATGAATTAAAACGTGACTTGAATATCTGCTTACATTCAGAAGAAGCAAAGGAATATACTTCATATTAAAAGCTTAAGAGTATAGTGAGACTAAGTAATATACAGGATGTTTCATAAATAAACAGACAAAGGGACCAGTTGCTTATACTCTATGTTTAAATAAAATCTTAGATATTTACCATTTTGCTACAAATTCAAAAGGAAACAAATAACGCTCCTTTTCCGTTTTGTTAGGAAATATCGTATTATCTCACAAGATACACTTTTTTCTGTCTTTATTTTAATTAACCAAGTCGCTAATGTTATTTAAGGCATCAGCGGATATACAGGTGAAATTATTTAAACTTGGACTGACGTTATTAAAAAATTAAATAAAATTATACATACAATTTTATATTACTTTAGTTACCCTAAGGCTTTTCACACAATCAATGAAGTAAGAAATAAGGACGTCGTGATGTTGAATGAAACTTTAATATAACTGCTCATAGATATACGTAGGTATTATTGTACGTCAAAATTCGTGATTTTTTTCATTTAGTGACAAAAAAATCATCACGAACGTTATTTTTTCATGAATTTTAATGTACAAAAATACCTATATACATATACATATGAGCAGTTACGTTAAAGTTTCATTCAACGTCATTAGATGACGTAAAGTCAACACTACATAACAACGGTATCATAACCTATAAGTATACAATTGCACAGTAAAAAAAATTAAAGATCGTTTATTAAATAAGAAATACAATTGTTTATATATAAAAGGTTACATAGCCAAAAAACGCTATTGTGCTGATGTGAAAAGTTAACAGAGAATAAGTGATTAAGTGATTATTAATTGATCATTAGTTCATACATCATCAAGGTAGTGTTAATTTTTACCCTTAAATATACCTAGTTATAATAAAATTAATTTTTGCTTGGCAGTTATGGATGGTTCACGCAATATAAATACGTAGGTGAATCAAATTTAAACCGACCTTTAATTATAACTTTTTATTAAGTGACTATTTTATTAAGCAAACAGCAAATTATTTTTTTGTATACATTCCTTTTCTATTAATGCATTTTTGCCATCGAATCGGAAGTTTCTTTATTCCGTTACCAAAGAAAGAAGAAGGACGTGTTCGTAACCAGTGGCACACGAACTGCTGTACTTGTTCGTTACTCGTTAGTCTCAAAACGTCCAACAAAAATTAACCAAAATGCATTGGACTGTTCTCGAACACCCACCGGACCTCTCACCGTGTGATTATCACATGTTTGGCCAACTTAAAAACGCGCTGGGAGGATAACATTTTGAGACTAACGGACAAGTACAGCCATAGAACAAAGTACAGCAGTTAGTGTACAACTGGTTATGTACACGTCCTTCTTCTTTCTTTGGTGATGGAATTAACAAACTTCCGATTCGATTGCAAAAATGCATTAATAGAAAAGTAATGTATACAGAAAAATAATATGCTGTTTGTTTAATAAAATAATCACTTAATAAAAAGTTACAATTAGAGGTCGTTTAAATTTGATTCACCCTCGTATAATTAGTACTTTACGAAGAATTCGTGAAATTGTTGCAGCTTCTGTAAGATCATATGAACATTCTAAAGTAATAGAGTTTAATTCTTTAAATGAAGCTAAAACTAATTTGGATAGAATATTCACGCACATCTCATTAGCTACTTATGAGAAATTGCGATATGCTATTCATGCATTATTTGAACTCGAAAATCAAAAGGAACAGAAATGTTACGTTGCACCTCGGTCAAAGTTAAACCGTTTTTATGGGCGCAAGCTAAAAAGACCATTTTTATCTACATCTGCATTTATCTTTGTCTGTCATATTAATAAATAGAAGTTTACTCACTCACTTTTATAAAAACATAATTACTTGGTTTGGTTGGTAACTATGGAAATAATACAATGTGTGTTCCTCTCACCTCAGTTTCTGGAGGTCTTTTGAGCTTGCGACCATATGGGTTTCGAATTAGATGTGTATGGTAATCATTAGTCGCACCACAGTTGTCTGAAACTTTAACATAATATGATGCTCATAGATATATGTAGGTATTTTTGTACGTCAAAATTCGTGATTTTTTTCACTTAGTGATGAAAAACATCATCATGAACGTTATTTTTTCATGAATTTTGATGTACAAAAATACCTAAATACATATACCTATGAGCAGTTACGTTCAAGTTTCATTCAACATCACCAGATGGCGACACTCCTTATTTCTTATTTCATTGATTGTATGAAAAACCTCATACAAAAATAAAAAAAAAGGAAAAGAGAAAGAGAAAGAAAGTTTTGGTACCTCTAATTTTGATGAATTTGTTTAATGACGTCAATCCAAATTTGGATAATTTCAGCTATTGGCGACGCAAAGATTCTCACTCGCGCCTCTGGTGATAAAATTAGAACTAGTATCAAGTAAAAATATACATATACGTTTGATTGGTAATATAAAATCTAGTAATCCGCCCATAATTTGTATAATAACTTGATACAGCTTCTAAATTAAAAAACCAGGAGCGCTCGCGCAGTCTTTGCGTCGCCAATATCTTGCTTCCAGATGTAATTTTATTTTTAAAATTAGTTTTTAGTATTTCTTAAGGGTGTTAGATTTCTGTTGTTGGCATTTCAGACTTGGACAGTATGGTCCACTTTTTTTTTTTAAATAATTTTTTTTAATAGTGCATGTCTAAAAAAATTTGGTTTTAGAACCAGGACTTAATTATAATTTTTTTGTATAAATTGAAACATCTTTAAATAAAATGATGGATAATTATACTATTTTGTTGTTAATTCAATTAATAACAAAAATAACTTTCCTTTTCATTTTTATTTAGAAAATATTGTGTTGTCTATAGGACCAATAAACACTATCATATTATAACAAGTATCAGACAATGCGTTATATCCAGGACATAATTTATATACGTACGTATTTTGAAAATAAAACGACTACCACTTTTTCAAAATTTTGCAGTTTTTTCTCAAAAAAGTTTCATTTTATTTTATTATTTTGACAATAATTATTTGAAAACGTTACTACGTATACCAAGGTTATTGCATTGATTACAATATTACAAAATATTATCTGATCCTATTTATACTTATTTATACTACAAATTACGATAATTAGAAAATAACAATAAAATGATCTACATTCTTTTGGTTACACACTAAAATAATATAGATATGTAATAGTAAATTATAAAAAAGGACTTGTAAAATTTTCATATTTATTCAAATGCTTATGATTCGGGAATAAAATAAAATAATACTTTGTATTTATTATCTATATTTTATTTAGGAAATTATAAAAATTACATAGAATAGGTTTTCAATATGATAAAAGACACATTATACATACAAGAATACATTTGAAAATACAATGATTACATTACAATAGTACACATTTAAAGGGGTGCTTTCACCTCTTAAAAATTTGTGAGCACAAAAATAATGTGATAGTTAGGAATTTGCATAGTATATATAAACAAAATTTCGCAGTTTTTTTTTTGTTATTAGGTAGTCACCTCTACATACTGGCGAAATTTCAATTTTTTTTTTTAACTTTCTCTTTGTAGTTCCTTTGCTAGTCACACATAGTTTGCTTGCTAATTTATTACTAATAATGTAATTTTTACTACGATAGTTGTTGCACAGGCACGTATACGTGGAGTGGCCGGTCAAAGCGTTAGGACCCAACCCAGAAATGAAAGATAAGCAGTAGATATTATTACATAGAAATTAAATTTTGGTGTATTAATTGTGACTTACAAAATTTATACATATAGATACCTTTCATTCTTGGGTTAAACCACGAGCCTAACTATAAAAAGTATCTATTGATGTTATATTAAGAACTTAATAAATTTACACAAGAAATATACTTTTCTTTATCCGATTTGTCATCGGAATTTACAATATTGTTTAATTGTATTTTTTGAGGTTCCGTTAATTCCATGTCTACCGAAAAAGATGAAGCAGTATCATTATTATCATTATTTAAAACAGGAAGGGATGGATCGACGCCTAACGCCAACAAAGATTCAGACAGTTGATTATGCAAAGGCATGTTTACATTTTGTATATAATTTACAGCAGTGGATGTCGAGTGATAATTAACTAAAATTCCTTCCAACCATAATTGACGTGGAGTTTTATTATTTTCTGTTCTTAAATTGTGAAGATTCCAGGCTGATTGAAACTGTAATAATTTTCTGTTAATAGCAATAATGTAAACATACTGAACACAGAAACGATGTGTTGTATTTTCAATATCTAAAATCCCTTCATCTTCCATGGAATATAATTCAGTATGTACTGAATCACACACTTCTTTATATACGTCAACCCAGAGTCTTTCAATCCTTTGATTGTGAACAGATTTGCCAGTTATATGACTTCCTCTATTTAAACCCCGAATTGTGTTCATCAAAAAGGCGACTAAAATATTTTCATACCCATGGTCAGATCTTACTCGTGAAGGTAAACCATATTTATTTACTGCATCCACGAAAAAATTCATTACAGGTTCCGCTTTATTCGATGTTTCACATTTTAAGTACAAAATAAATCTGGAGTAACCATCAATACATCCATGTATGACAAATCCCCATCTGTTAAATAATAAAATAATTTTTTATGCTAGTTTTTATAAGAATAAAAAAATTCACAGGTAAAATTTAATTTACCGGGATAGTTTTAAATGAGCATCCATATGCCACAATGAGTTAGGAGTTTGCACCTTGTAAACTCTCCTTTTAATTGATTGGCTCCATCTAGAAGCAGTTCCGATAGGATCTACTGTATTGAGAGATGTTCTCACTCGATGTCTCGGCACAATGACTCCACCAGATTTTAGATATGAGAGCATCATCTGCAAGATATTTTCCAGATATTTAATGTCATTGAAATGTAAAGTATCACTTGTATATTAAGATAAACGAACTTTATATTAAGATAAGATATTCGTTCAGAAATTTAAACCCGAATGAACCCGAATCGAATCTAAAAAAATAAGCATTGTAGGAGAAATTTGTCTGATAAAAAACAATACTTCTGAAGAGGACAAATTCCTATTCTTTCTGGGTGCAACTGAAATTTTAAATAGAAACCCCCATTTTTTATTGCCGATTCGGATTCTACGGATCGAAATACGTAACTTTTGTTCGAAACATTTTTGTCGATTCGCAATAGATGGCGCTGTAACTGTAAAAATAAGTTTTATGCTGATTCCGGAAGAAAAGTGTGAAAATGATGAAATATCTCGAGAAATACACATTTCATCAAAAAACACAAACATACGTGTTTAATATTTTAAAAAGGTGTATTCAATGACATCAAACTACTGAACTTGGAAATCTCTTTTTTGTCCCTATTATTCATTTTATTGGCTAAGTGTGAAACGAATCTTAAGTAGTCTTTAATGCAAAATTTAAATCTGTAAGGAAAAATAACGATTTCCACTTAAGATTTCAAAGTTTCCGCCACCTCCCTCCTAGGAGGTAGAGGTGAGGGGTCGTGTTTGGTGTCATTGAATAGACTTTTTTAAAATATTCAACATGTAAGTTTTCATTTTTTGGTCCGATGTGTATTTTTCGAGATATTTCAGCCAACCTTTTCTTTCGAAACCAGAAAAAACTTATTTAACAGTTACAGCGCCATCTAACACTAATTGATAAAAATGTTTTGGGCAAGAATTAAGTATTTCGTCCGCGGGAGGGCTGATTTGAGGGCAGAAAAATGCCCTCTTCAAAAATATTATTTTTTTTTTAATGAATTCGACCATACCGTTTGGCCAGAGTTAGGATGTTCGTCATGAATCCGCCTTACTATGGACTCCAACTGATCGTCAGATATATCCGTATATCGTGCCTTTAAAGATATACTGAATTCGTGTAATTTTTTAGAAATAGTACTACGAGAACAGTTCAGAAGTTTGCCCATACTACTAGCAGTGAAACCTTCATTACATAATAATTCCAGCTGATTTTTGGTTATAGTTACAGCCGGACGTCCTCTCCCTAATAGACAAATAAACAAAAGAATTAGTCATTAAAAATTTTAAATATTTTTATGTTTGTTTGTATAATATTTTAACACCTTACAATCTGCGCATCTCCACAGTAAATTTCCCCAGAAGCCGACAATATTTTTAACATGTTGACGCAACCGTTATATCACGTCAACAATTCTGTATAAAGCATACACCGTGTGCACCGCTATGTTGAGTTATGACTATGTGACTCACAGAATACAGAAAAAAGCTGCTATCTCTGTACTAGCGATACCAGCGTGGACCAAAAACCCCTACCACTGCTCTCCACTATATTATGTACTGTTAGATGTATGGGTTTGATGTTTGCATGTGTATGAGTGGTCACACACATCCACATATCACACATTCCGGACAGAGCAACATATAATGTAACTAACAATAATTTTAACAATCAGTAACAATTGATGTGCATCGACTCACCGCTTCCGAAAGAATGATCAGCTAAGCAGGGAGTTGACCTAGTTTGACCTACTACTGTCAACAGATTTTTATATTTACGCTTAAAGCGGGCCATTCACGTTAGAAAGGTTACACGAACTGTCGATCGAACCGTTGCTATGACAGTTTCATTGCAACACAAACATTGCGACTCAATCGAACGGATGGTCCGATAAAATTGTGATTAGTTGTCATAGAAAATTTATAATAACTGTAAATTTTCTATCTCGCAAAAAAAAAAATGAATAATAACAATATACCATCAATATACATACAAAAATTACCTAGATAAGATAACATTTGTAGATTGATTGAATTTTTTGTCGTACAGTCCGTTTAATTTTTCAACGGATCATGCGACACGATTTGGTTGTATGGTTCGCTCTGCGACCAATACATTCACGATCGAACTTGTCGCATGCGACCGAAGTCCGTAGGACGGTTCGTGCGACCGTTCTAACGTGAATGGCCCGCTTAATTTACTAATCTGCGATGTGACTAACGGTTTAAATTGTAAAGTTGTAAGGTGTTAATATTAAAAAAATTTAATACAAACGGTTTAAATTTGACCGAGGTGCAACATAACATGTCTGTTCGCCTTCTTTTTGATTTTCGAGTTCAAATAATGCATCAATAGCATATCGCAATTTCTCATAAGTAGCTAATGAGATGTGCGTGAATATTCTATCCAAATTAATTTTAGCTTCATTTAAAGAATTAAACTCTATTACTTTAGAATGTTCATATGATCTTATAGAAGCTGCAATAATTTCACGAATTCTTCGTAACGTACTAATTATATTGATATTGCGTGAACCATCCATAACTGCCAAGCAAAAATTAATTTTATTATAACTAGGTATATTTAAGAGTAAAAATTAACATACCTTGATGATGTATGAACTAATGATCAATTAATAATCACTTAATCACTTATTCTCTGTTAACTTTTCACATCAGCACAATAGCGTTTTTTTGGCTATGTAACCATTTAAATATAAACAATCGTATTTCTTATTTAATAAACGATCTTTAATTTTTTTACCGTGCAATCACGGTGCAATTGAATATTTATAGGTTACGATACGATATAGGTTATGATACCGTGGTTAAGTTGACTTTACGTGTTTTGCGTCATCTACATCTATGATCTATGATTGCAAGAGTCTCTTGAATATCACTGTCGGTAAAATAGTTTTACGAAATATCCACTGCAGTGACATCTATAGAAATAATATGTAAACTCTGAATCCTTTGAATTAAAATTATGTATACAGGACCCTCCACATTCTCGCTAGGTTGGCCGAGTACGAGAATGTAGAGGGTCATTTCGTTGTGCCTCGCGGTTGGTGTTATAATGCTATTCATATGCCTCAGCCAACCTCAGCGAGGAACTCGGCGAGAATGTGGAGGGTCCTTTAGATATAATTTTAATTCTGAATTAAAATTATCTATTTGATAATTTTAATTCAGAATTAAAATTATTTATTTGATAATTTTAATTCAGAATTAAAATTATCTATTTGATAATTTTAATTCTGAATTATTATTATTTTTATTGATAATATTAATGAAGAAAATATAATTTTGTTTAATGTAATTTTAATTCAGAAATAATATAATAATAAAAATTGTTTTATTAAAATTATCAACATAATAGAAAATGGATTATTTAAATTTATTTAGAAAAAAAATTGAGTAAAAATTTGTTACAATAATAAAAAATAAGGTATTTTATATTGTAAAATAATATTTTGCTACAGATTTTTGCTGCTATAGCTAAAAAATATAACTATTTAATTTTTTCTTTCTTAAATAAAATTGATTCATATAAATATTTATACATAAACAACTGAAATAAAAATTTTTAAAATAAAATGTTATTTTTTAAAATTTTATTTTACTATTGCTATTATAAAATATATTGCAATAAAAGTATCCCAGATCATTTTTTTAGTATATCATGTTAATTAGATCAATTATTATTATATTTAAGATAATTTTATATAATTTTCATTATAAAAATTTCTATTATGTTGATTTTTTATTATATATAATTTTTCTGATGTTTAATAGAATTCGCGTATTAAAAACACTAACGGCGCGCCATAGAATGTCATGTTATGCGAGTTTAAAAAGATACTAATGCAGCTGATGCAACGAGAAATATTTGTAGTGTTTATGGTGATGATGCGCTTTCTGACAAAATTTATAGAAAGTGGCTTGCTAGATTTCAAAAGGATAATTTTTTTTTTTGGAAGATGAAGCTCCTTCCGGTCTATCTGTGTGTATTGACGATGAATTTATCCGTCAAGAAATAAAGCGAAATTTGGGGTAAACTGTTATGAATTAGCAGCAACTTTTGAACATTCAAAATCCACAGTTTTCGACCATTTGAAGAAAATCGGCATGGTCATTTAGGCCAAAAACGGCACAACACACATTAATTCCTGCTTTAATAAGCTTTCCTTTGATACCCTACTCACGTTTTGAGGAAATTTTTCCCTACTTTCTTCAGCTTCAGTTTCACGTCAATAATTAGACCACTATATTTCTATCTCTTTGTTCAGTTTCAAATTTTTACATCGAATAAGCAGTTTCAGGGAAAATAACAGCTGTAACAGACGAACGGACACCGAAGCGATTCCATAAGTGCTCTGTTTTGCAGTTTCACTAAACACTAAGCAATTAAATCTATTTGCCTATCTTTCTCCACAAAAATTAGTAAATTCCGTAAAAATGTGACTAGATATTCCATACTAGATGCACTGGACAGGACTGTGTCATTAAGTTGTTGGTCTATAGTGTTAAAAACTGAGCGATAAGATTGTTTACAATATTATTATCATTGCATTTTATGCAAAATATTTACCACCCATGCTCGAGAGACTCAACGTATTCAAAAATGTTATTCTAATTATTTCGTTAAATTTTCTCCCATGCAGAGGTATGTTGTAACGTAAAAAATTACTTTAAGTTCACCGCAAAAACAGAAAAGAAGAAGGTGAAACACCGAGAAAACTTGAACACCAAAAGAAGTGTGGTGGATCATAATACTTACTGCTGTTACTGGTTAGCACTGAAAACTACAGTTGAGTAGCTCACGTAGATATTCTCCATACCGTGTGCCCTCATTCTTTCGTGTAAATGTATTTAAGCAGCCAGTGTGGAAGAACGTTCAGCATCGAATCCCTCTTACACCGGGCCGACACGAGAAGAATATTTTCAAAAAGTTTTTCTATGCCACCACACCCATCATCGATTGTGTTGACAAAAGTAATTTTACCTCTAGGATATTTACTACAGATGATATTAGAAACAATACACTAAGCCAGAATTTTGTCGTTCAGTTGGGGTATAGTATATTGTGCAATAAGTGCGGGAAATTGTCGATTGCCCACGAAAGCGAAATTGAGCGCACGAACGTACAATCCCGCATGAGTTGCACATACTATTTTTTATTACGAATTTGACATACTTTTTTCTATTATTATTACTATTTTTGACATTTTTATTACTTTTTAAAATAACATTTTTAAGTATTCGTTTTTTTTTTCTGAATTAATTATTGTTTAAATTACTTTCTATAGAAATAATTACGAAATATTTATTAAATGAAAAATCAAGAGGTGGCTTTGCGTGTTTTGATTAAATTTTGATAGTTATGGCATCGTTACAGAAACGGTGGAAACTGGACACACGCAGAATATTTTGACTCCGATAGCGCTAGCTGATTACATCTGTGTTCTTTGCTCTGATCTTTAGAATCTAAACTCTTAGAATTTTAGTAATTATTTTTTGATTATAAAGTTGAATTTCCTTGTTAAAATTACTTTATTTGCTGTATTTTTGCACTTATTTTATTTTTGAAGAATGATTTTGTTTTTAATATTTTTATCGAATTCAAAGTAAATTTTAGGCTCCCATTTCTCAACTTGTTGGGATGGAAGCAGACGGTAGCCTTTAGGAAAAAAATTCTTCGATCAAAAAACTGACTAAAATTCAGCTTATTTGCAGGTCAAATAGACAAGCTTATTGTTTCAATTTAAAAAATAAATAAATTGTTAGAACGATTCCAGATAATTTTGTTTTTTCTTATTAGGCTCCAGTTACTCCCTGG